>BFEA01000252.1:1354814-1392989 GCA_003427395.1 Chara braunii
GTGTGTGTGTGTGTGTGTGTGTGTGTGTGTGTGTGAGAGAGAGAGAGAGAGAGAGAGAGAGAGAGAGAGAGAGAGAGAGAGAGAGAGAGTATGTGTGTGCGACGGACCGAGGGTTGTTGCATTTGCAAATGCTATACAGGTTGCATAAGCTGCTTTAGCACCCGATGCATCCATAGGCACACTAGAGTGACCAGATGTAACAACTGTTGCTGTTGCGGCAGTAGCTGCAACCGCTGCCACATCTCGAGAAAAATAAAATAAAATAATAATATTAATAATAATAAAAATTACCATGTCAATCCTGTGACGTCCAGAGGGCTAGGGACAATTGGGGGCAGTTAAGGACAATGGGGAAGGTTAGGAGCGGTAAAAAAAAAAAAATGTAAAAAAGTTAGGGGTGGTTAGAGACAGTAAGGGACAGTTAGGGACAGTTAGGAACACTTAGGTAAGGGTAGGGATATAAGTCGCTCAGGCCAGTCCGAGTTCCCCCTGGCCTTAGGTAAGCTAGGGGATGGACAGTAAGACTGCTTCAGTGGGTGCTACCCTGTCTGAACCTAGGGTCCAAAGTCTCTTGGGGCTTGTAGTAGATTGTATGGGCCTGGCGTCCGAAGTTCCCGTTGGACAAGGCTTGTCCGATTCCGCTTCCACCAGGGCTGGGCAACCTATCATCCCTGGTGCCTATCACTGCTGTTCGGTCCAAGTTGCCTGCCCATTGGTAGGGTAATGGTCCTGAGTGTTGGTCACACTGAGGTAGGATAGTGGGATTGGGGGTGCGCTAGGAGTATTGACGTGACGATGGGAGGGGAGGTGGTCGCATATTCCAGGACACCCAAGGCCCACTGCTCCAGGTGATCACTGTGCACTCAGTGACTAGCCTCTACAACACCATGGACTTTTTTGGGAAAAAAAAAAAAAAAAAAGGACAGTTATGGCCGGTAAGGGACAGTTAGGGGCAGTTAGGGACAATTAGGGGGCGGTATGGGCGGTTAGGGGAGGGTGGGTGATGAGCACGGGTGGTTACGGGTGGGTGCATACAATTATGGGTAGGTACGGGTGGGTACTGGTAAAGAAAACTTGGGTAGGGTAAGGTATGGGTGGTTAACAAACGGTTTGGGTTCAGGTGGCCATAGGTGGTTTTGAAAAAAAATGTTCATGGGTAAGTATGGCCGGGTACATGCTGAAGAGGTTCAGGTAGGGTAGGTCAGGGTATACCTTTTTTCTTTTTTTTAGCAGGTGGAGATGGGTAAAGGTCCGACAGGCTAGATATACAGTGGGCAAGGGTGATTGATTTTCGAAGAGGGTGTGGTTAGGTCAGGTACAAGTATTCCTAAGAATCCCAGTTGCGAACTCTACTTGGGATAGGTGTGTTTGGTCATATTTCATGTATTCCTCCCTCGCGAACCACTATGAAGTGGTGATGGATATCATTTCTGAAGAAATCATCGAAACGCACAGACCCCTATTCCGCTGTCGAGCGCATCATCTCCTGCCTTTTAGCAAGTGTGGGAGCTCTCATGACTATGTCACGCAGGAGAAAAAAAAATAAAACCATAAACAAGAGACAACTGGGAACGACATATAACAACCCCACGAACCACCGAAATGGTCGCGGTTGCATCGCGCCTTTGCGGCTCTAGCCGGGTGCGCGAGTTGTACATCCCACGGTCCCCTACGACAGGATAGGTTTCCGTGGGGCACATCTTGCCTTCCCTGAGGGGCTGTCACCACCCTCAGGGGCGTATCCCTACCGAGCTACTGACCCATGTGCGAAAGTTTTTACATGCAATTGCAGAGGTAGGCCAACCGAGGGTGTTTGCTCATTCGCTGGAGTTTAAGTATGCTTGGTTAAGACCAAGTGAACCTGAACGCTGTCCGTTCCCTAGAGCGCTGATCTCCTAGGTACGAAACGAACGTCAGTCGACTAGGAAGGTCTCAACCAAACGTGAAGCCCATAAATAATCCTAGGTCTTTTAAACACCAATTAAAAGAAAGTTAGAATAACCACTTATATTTACTTCATAAGAAAACGACCGTAGTCAAGAGGAAGGTATATCCAATATAAATGATAACTGAAAGAATTTGAATCATCGTATAATACATTCAATAACACAATATCAAAATAAAATCCGACCAACCCGGGTCGAACTCACAAAACAATCATACAACCGCCAACGAGGAGTTGGCTACCAATAATAATATTGATGCAGCCGACAAGGTAATCAGCTGCCTCAGTTTTGACTTGATGAGACGCATCGCCAAAGTTATCCATTCAACCTACCGCCGACTTCAAGTTAAGACCAGACACGCATACCCATCTTCATATGTTTTTAATCTTATTGGATAACCGATTGCTTTGCGAATGATTCTTGATCAGGTGCATTGTTTGAACTGTTACATGTCTTTCCCTCTAGGAAGTGGTATGGGAGACTCCTCCTCCCCGCCCGAGCACAAGACTCGAATCTCAGAAGTCCGGTCGTCTCCACCGAATCGGCAAAGTACCCTCCTGTAGAAACAGTCCACTCTGGGTCGATAACAGGGCCGACTCCTAAAACAATGAACCCCCGCCCAGATGCTTCCTGAAGACAGAGGATGTGTCCACTGCAAGTAGCTTTCATATATTCTCATTTCTCCTAAGTTCGGGGTAACTTTGACGAAAAGAGTTCGAGGAGATAAAGAATGAAAATCATTTGGACAAACATTGGATAGAAAAGGTAATCCTCGGACAAAAAACTAAGTTCAATTTAATATCGTCTTCTTTATTTAAATCCAATTATTTTTTGACAAGCATTGGATTAAGCGCTTCCGAAACACATACCCTTTTGATAACCAGGCAGAGGTAAGTAGGAAGAAAACAATAATTTTCCTTCTCTCCAATAGGCAAAATTAATCTCCTTTGCAAGCATTCTTCTACCTACCTGCATACCAAGCCAAACAACAAGTTAAAAAAAGAAACAGTACAATCTCATACTTAAATCAGATATTCCCATTTACATGCAAACATGCATCTCCTTTACCTTTTCAACGAACATTCAATGAACAAGGTGGAACAAGTGGGGGTTCATACAAGTGCGAAGGGAAGTCTAAGTCAATCAACTAACCTTGAGTGAAGTTTGAAGCGGCTCACTCAAGAAAGTCGAAGATTATGCCAATCAAAATAAAATGACTGCCGTAGAATATGAAATATGCGGCTCACAACTCCACAAGTTGTGACCTTTCTCCTGAATGACGGTCCACGTCCTCTCTTAAGTGCTCAATCGAGCAGAACTAGGTCCACCAAAACATAAGCAGGGTAGCCCTCTAGAAGGGTGTTCCCAGAAATAAGTTTCATGCGGTCTCAACGCCCCGAACTGTCCCAACGCAGTCCCAAACGCATCTTGACCACCAAGGATATTCCCCAACCAACCACAAGTCCATGCCGCCTCAAACCACTGCGTCCGCAACCCCAGTTGGTTCCACTTGGTCCCAAGATGGTCCCAAGTAATCTTGGGCAGTCCCACACCGTCACCGACAATACCAAATAGTCCATAACTCAAAACCTCTCGCCTTGCACGCTGCAAAAAAAAAATAAAGGTGACCTTGGCTGAAAACCGCATGTGTCGAGTGCCCAATAATCACCGCCGCGTGCACTCACTCCGCACTCTCTTCGTGCCGCCGATCCACACACCAATGCCGCATGGTCATAAAATGGACCCGCAATGCCCGTACCACACCTATACCATACCGGTTCATTCAAAATGTCACTAGCTGCCTTGCATCGCTCCTAAAAAAAATAAATAGCGCTTCATCCCACCGCCGTACAATACCACTGTGATCGCCGCTCCTCAGAAAAGATATTTCGCCATCGTGCCGCCGAACAGGCAACGCCTCCCCTTAATTCATTGTAGTTGACGTGTCGTAAAATGGGCAGTACAACCCCACTAGAAGTGTTGTCGTTGTCATAAAAAAAAAAAAAAAACAGCGGCATTTCTCCGCTGACAGTGCTGGTGCCGCCGGGTCAAGAAAAAATGGCAACACTTCCCTCTTAAAAGAAAAGGTTGCTGCTGAACCAAAATTTCGGCAGCATAACCCCACGAAAAAAAATATCGTCGTTGTCGTTACCCGGGCAACACCTCCCCACCGTGACATATACGAACTGGCGATGCCGCGCGGTAATCAGGCGGTGCCTCCCTTCAAAATGTTGCTCTGCCGCAAAAAATTATGCAGTATATCCTCCTTCAGCATACCATCGTCGTCGTGCTGCCAAACAAACAACACTTCCCTCCACATAGAAAACCAGGTGTTGTCGCGCGATCAAACAAACAACACCTCCCTGACGTGCGTCACTTGTTGTACAACGGTCCTAACGCAACCTGTCGGCCACATCACCAATGAAGGGGTGGGGCAGTAAGCTCCCAACCTTCGTCTATGGCATCCCTTCTCCCACTCTCCATCTTTCTGCAGACCTTCACTCTCCTCTCCAGCAGCAGCATCGCTGCCCCAAAGTTTTTTTAAGGATCACTGTATACCCCTGACCTCATGCTACGTCACCGCTTCAGTGTGCCTCTACCTGGGCTAGCCCCTCTTGATATAATCATGGAGGAAAGAAACCTACGTTGCTTTAGTTATGGGTTCATGTCTTTCTTTCTCCGTTTCAACTCTTGCTGTTATGTCCGAAAATCGCTTTGTGATTGCCACTTATCACCTTTTGCTTACTTCCTCACCTGAAATCTTGGAGCTCAAGTTGTTGTAGCTTCGTATTGACACCCATAACTTGAACTTTCATTTTTTTTTAGATATGGTTGACCTCATGCATATATACACAGAGCTCTCTGCAGGCCTATGCATACCATGGTGATGGCTTCAAGCAGCCTCACCAGGCTTGGAGCAATGGTCCAAAGTAACCCCTCTTTCAAAATTTTAGGCTAGCTCAGTCCCTATGGAGTTGGGCTTCCAATGGGTCCTTCCATGACCTCAATTCAAGGAATAATGGCCACGGCTATGCTCCCCATATATTAAAAAAAATCAGAAGCCAATGGTTGCTGGTAAGTTTCATGGCAGCCATTGGCTGTCTTTTCCTTGTTTGGTGCCCGTTCTGACAGGTGCCAGCTAAGTACTAAGGCTTGGAGGGGAACAATCAACTCGTGATACTCATGAATTTAAGTCCCGACATGCTGAGAGGGGGTGCGAAAAGTAGCCCGTCACCAGTCTTTGTCGATTTTTAATAAACAATTCGTTCAACAAAAAATTATGGGCTAGGTGCCCTCCTACCCGTAGATAAAAATCCAGAGTAAGCAAAAATCATTTCGGCCATTAAAACATTATTTGCACGAAGTGAAAAATCCGAGTGTTTCAAAATTTCGATCCCGGGCTCCTCTTTTGTTTTTCTTTGTGATTTTTTTTTTTTTTTTTTTGCTGACCTCAGCAAATGTTCACGTAACCCTCGCGGGCCATTAGTGCAACATTGAATTGTCGAAATACAGATTCAACATCGAATCTACAGGCAAATATGAAAACACATTTATTCTTCCTTCCTCCCATACCCGTTTGAAATACAAAACTGAAGATTGAATTCAAAAGCAACAAGTTGCCTTCAACGAGGATGCACCTCCTCCTAAAACACGGGGAGGCGCATTACCTCGTGCTTTCACGTGTGGTACCAGCTTTCCCAAATTCAAGGGGATGGGGAGCAGGCCTAAAAAAAAAAAAAAAAAAAAAGCTTCCAAAAAAAAAAATGACTCCATCGAAAACAGGTGCCCAGCGAGCCTCTCATCCTATGGCCAGGGGGCTCAGTCTGCTTGAGCCTGTAGGTAGGCCAAGCCCCTAACCCAACGGTTAGACCTCTAACCCACAACCAGACTTCCGACCCCTACTAATCCATCGTCGGCTTGAGCTCCGCTGTGGCGTAGTGTTATGACCGGTTTAAGTCTCCCTCCCGCATTCGCGGCTCCAACGGGTGTCTGGTCTAATAGGCCAGATCATCGACTTCCAGATTGCTAGATGTAGAGTTAATGTCCTCCAAGCATACATAAAAAAGAAAAAAAAAAAAAAAAAAAAAAAAAAAGGTAACATTTTTTCCGTATGCTGTGGTCGTGAACCAAACAGAAGCCTTTTTTTCTTTTTTTTTGGACCACCCAGACTCTAAATCACGCCGCTGGTGCTATTAGTTAGGACGTTGTCGGCGCGAATACCCTTACAAGGGTATCTGCCCTGGTTTTTGCAAGCGACAGAAAATAAGGTTAAAAGTTTAAGTATTTAGCGTGAGGCGCGGCTGCGCCAGTGGTTTACGTTGTCTGGATGGTTGACTAGAATAGAGAGTGTGTGGGTGCTCGGATTTTTGAGGCGCACGTGATCTTTTTATCTGTTGATGATTGAAGGGTCGGCTAGATCGGCGGCCTGAATTTTTTTCCTTTTGATTAAACGGGGATTAAAAAGATTATGTCTCGTTGACTGGTGTGCTTGCTTGTGGATTGTGCGTGCGTGCGGCTGGCGGCGTCAACAATATTGTGATTTCTGAAAGTGTTCGGCATGGTCCGCGCGTTGCGCATTATAGGTTTATTTAGATATCCATCAGAGGTAGGCCCAGCCTTGGGCCTAACAATATTAATTACGACATCAAACTTCCATCAAAAGAGATTCAGGCATCGAGGTCGGGCGGCGGGGGCGCGGGAATATGAGAGTGGCGTGAAGGAATGGAGGGGTTGAGGGCCCAGCGGGGCTATCCCCCTTGGTCTTTTCGCCGACGGCGGCGTCGGAATGATGCTAGCATTTTTGTCTCCCTCATTCTGCATGATCTGATGATTAAAGGTTTTTAAGTATGTTTGTTATTTATTGCTTCGGCGCCCGTTGACCTGAAAGCGACGTCGGATGAAGCGGCCATCACGGATGGCCAAGGATCTTGGGCATGCGCCTTTTTTGGCGGGGGCTAGCTGGGTCTCCACGTGTTGAGACGGTGACGAAGTTCCCCTATTCTGCCTACCGTGAAAAGTAAGGCCGAGGAGCCCGATGTGCACGCGAGCGAGCGGGGGATTAGTCCACGGTCGGGGCACCGAGGGAACGCCGCGGCAGTAACCCACCCGCGGGAGTCTTTTCCACTTCGGTCTTCAAAAGTTCTCATTGAATTTTTTTTGCTACCACTACCAAAATCCGCGCTAAGACACGCCCCACAGGGACTTATGTTGTGAGTCCCGCAGCAGGCCGCGCCCTCGATGCCGCAGTCTGATGTGAGTATGCCCATTGGCGGCCCAAAGGGAGACCAATCCGGCCTGAGAAGAACAGGCCAACGGGGTTTCGCTGTGGTACTGCTGCAGTCCGCCTGGCGGGGCTGGGTATAGGGGTAAAAGAGACTAGTTGGGTCGTGGCAGTTTTCTCCCCGCGGCTTCCACAGGGTAGCCAAAGCGAGGGAGCGGTCCTACCGCTGGGCTATATGACCGAGCGCCTCTACGAAGACAACAGGGAGCGGGCCAAGCAGCGCCAGGCAGCGCCGGGGCGGAGCTGATAGTGCTAGCGGGCATCAAGCGCTAAGTTGGCAAGTCGAGGTAGCAAACAGCGGGCGCTGCGGGGTGGCAGGTCGTCGTGAGCATCACAGCTGCTGGTCGGAGTTGCGCTGACCGAAGAAGTGAACCGGGACAAGCGTAGGGGTCGGGTGCTGTCGGGTTAAAGGGAGTGGGGGAGCGTAGCGACGAAGGCAAGAGGGGAAGGGCGAACGCAGCAGGCGACAGGATCTGAGGCAGAGAACCGCGGCTAGGCGCAGCGCTGAGAGAAAGAAAAAGAAAAGAGGAGGATGAACTTAGACGGGGGAATGAGCCAGATGCGTGTGTTAAGGTGGTGGAAGAAAGGAAGCGGAGAGGGCGAATAACTTACCCGATTCTTGATGGAATCGGGCGGAATAAAGGCAGGGGTCGTGGTTTGTGGGTCGGGCAACCTCGATGGTAGTGTTAGATTTAGCATTAAGATTAGTGGAGTAGAGGTTAGTAAAAAAAGGGGTACGCCGAGAGTTGGTAGGAGTTGGCTATGGTAGAAATAAGAAAATTGATTTCTCGCTCGATTCCTAACGAAATCGAGTGAGGCAAAATGATAAACAGAGGTCTTTTGACGCTCCGAGTTGAAAGGCGGGGTCAGTTTTGACGAAGGAGTGGCGGTCTTAATAGCATGGCCACTAAGTGCTGCGCGGAAGTGGGAGATGGCGAAAGTGAAAGATGGAGATGCCAGTTGGCCTTCGGCGGAATTAGGTGGGGAAAGGGTCGGTACTGAGGGTTTAGGATATTGCGAGATGGGTAGTGAAGTCAGATTCAGGAAGGGGGTTCTAGTTTTGAGCTAGAAAGAATCGAGTTGCGCGTGAGAGAGGGGGATTAGTGAGGTGCCAATGCACCTAGTCGTATTTTTAGTAAAAGGTGCATCCTCATCATATAGATATAGTCGGTCACATCGCTGTTTCTATTATCGTGTAGGTAAGGCTCAACGAGGTACCACGCTGCCTCCCGCTGATCACCAATCGCTCCGGCTACAATCCTTCCTCTGCGGGTTTTCTTCTCGTGAGAAGTTCGTTCTCGGGCTTTGAGCGGACCCGACGTAGTCGGCGACCAAGTGTGTTTTTGAGAGAGAGAGAGAGAAAGCCAATCAGCAGAGGGCAAGAAAGAAAGTGAGCGAGTTGGCTGAAGCCAATCGAGCGAGGGTGGGCCGGTAACGGTTAGTAGAGAGGGTGGGCCGTGCACAGTCGATTGGTTGGACGAACGTGACTGGTTGCATGGTACACTATGCCTCGCTAGTCGAACTAGCCTGCAGGGGGCGCAGGATGAACCAATAGCCAGGCTATATGAACCTGCCTCTCAGTGTGAATATAAGCTGAGAAAAGGGGGGTACATACGTGAATTTCTTGCGTTGAGACGGAGTGATTGACGACTACTTCCCCTCTACATGTGTTACGATGGCTGCTCAAGGGCGTATCGTTTGTTGAATGCCCCTTACGTTCCTTCTGACTGAGTGGTGGCTCTGATATGGCCATTATCTTCGGCTGAGGCAAGGCAACTGCAAGACCAATCGCTAGGGGGGGGGGACTAGGCAGATTAGCCGGTGTGTTGACCGACCCGATGAAAGGGATAGTTGGGAATGGGCCTCAAGATTGTACTTATCTGCAGACTTGGGTATCACCCGGCCTGTTACACAAGCGGTCAAAGACTACTATGTTTGGTTGTATACAACATCATGGCATGCTACGTTGTCGCGCCCCCCCTGTTGAATCTCAATCGATATACAATAGGGACGAGGCGTCGCAAGATTGGGGGAGTAACCTGATACTATTAAGAGGCTGCAACGATAACTTGGGCAACTGTCAAGAGGTTGATCAACTTCTGCGATTTGGCCACCATTACGGAGCCCTCAAGCGAGTGAAGGTATTAAGGCCCTCTCCTCTCCTGAGAGTTCAGTTTGTCCCCTTCTTGTATCTCGAGAGTCTCAGACCCCTTATTCTATCCTTCTTACTCTAAGTCTAGTCTACTGGTTCTGAGAGGAAGGCGGCAGGCGGGATTGCAACCCGTAGGAGCGCAGCAAGACTCTGTGGGGAGTCATCCCACCGATTGCGGGAGCTCTGCTGGAACTCAAGAGGAGTTCTGGAGGCAGGGAACTGTAAGGTAACCTCTCATTTCCCCATATAAACCCAGGTATAACCCCTATCTATACATCTTTCTATGTTTGGATGAGTATACTGCATACAACCCTACTTTGACCTTTAGTTAGACTTTCAGGATACAACTCAGGCTAAGTAAAGGAATGCGTGTGCAATGACAATTTTAGTTTCTTGACTACCTGAAAGCAGATTGTCACAAGGGATTGCATCAGGGGGAAGGTTGGGAGAAAGGGTAGTCTTGCTTGAGATTGGAAGGGTCTTATAGGGTCAGGCATGGTTCCATAAGTTTGGATGACCTTACTGTTGTGTTTATTCTGTTCTTTTGAGAAGGCCAAACTTTGTTTCTAAGATGAATGACCTGACTATTTGTTTTGTGGGGTTTTGATTATGCAAACTTGAGGACCAGACTTTGTTTCTAAGATGAATGGTCTGGTCGCTGTTTATTTCTGGGTGGTTTCTGAACAGTATCTAGGTTTAACTTAGAGTACTCTGTCTTTTTTTGGTGCTGAGAAAAAGGGGTTGAGCTTTGTTTCCAAGATGAATGGCTAAACTCTTTCGTTTGTTTTATTCTAAGGGAGTAATTTCCGCTGAGAACAAAGCATGTTCCATAAGATTGGATGACTTTGGACTCATCCCGCATACAGACGGGTCAGAGAGAAATGAATGCGGCGGAGGACCAGACATGTTCATAAGATTGGATGGTCTGGCCCAATGCCTCGCACATGTTGGAACCCAAAAAGTTATAATTTGGCTATATCTTATTACCATTCTACTTAAGAACAGGATGGGCATATAGGGATCCATAAAATTGGGTGGTCTGACTATAGCTTATTATAAATTTGAAGAGAGTATAACTAAGAGCTATAATTGAAGGTGACTTGGGCAGGTTGAGCATTGTTTCTAAGACGAATGACTTAGTCCTACGCTCACTTTCGAAGATCAAGTTCAGAGAAGTATATATAATTTGACTATTTAAATAGTTCAGGGCGACTAAGCATTGTTTATAAGACGAATGACTTAGTTATATGCCCAATGACGAGAAAAGTAGTTGTGCAACCTGTTCGTGTATAACTAAGGCAAAAACTTGCTATTGTTTCTAAGATGAATGACCTAACTCGATGCCCTAAGTAAGCTGAGTACAAAGGGATAAATCATTGAAAGACTATGAACTATTGTTTGTCAAAGGTGATTTGGGTTGGTGAGAGTACTTACCATTGTGGTTTGGCCTGCCTGTGGCTAAGTGAGGCCTCTACTTAGTCTGAGTTTCAGTTTGACAGATAGTTGTTTTAGGTGCTCGCCACGTGCTAGAGTAATAGGAGTTAGTTCAATTTCTGCATTTTCTGAGCTAACTTTATTTTTACTTGAGTCAATTTTTTGCATTTCTGGGATTTTTTTTGTTATACTTGGTCGTGTATAAAGTTTGGTAAGCTACTTTCTCTACGGGAAGCGCTGCCGAAATTTTTGCAAATCCAAGGAGTTAGTCGAATTTTGACTTGTCAATGTTCAACTTGTCTAAAGTTTATATATGACTCAGTAAAAATCTGGAAAGTCTCCTTTTCTATAGGGAGTGCTGCCCAAATTTTTGCTAAATCAGGGAGTTGGACAAAATTGGGCTTTGGAAAGTTGAAGACTATTCCTGTTTTCATATTTGAACTAATATAAATTCTGAAAAGACACTTTTCCTACGGGAAGCGCTGCCAAAATTTTCTTAATTTAAAAGAGATAGGTTGTATTTTGACGGGTGGTGATTTTATCAATCCACCCTGTATAGGAAAGATTTTGCCACTAGTCTACCTTTGCTTTGGGCATTGACTTAGGGGTAGACTTAGGCTTAGTTAGGTAGAATGATTCTTGAGTGAGATCGTGATACAAGGATTATTTCCCAAGAACTTAGAAGTTTAACCTGGGTATTGGCCTGTCTTGTGTTACAGGTCCTCTTGACCGTTTGATTCAGGATTTTGACTAGATTCAGCTTGATCCTGTGAGGATCATCTTCTGTTATCACTGATAACAGGTCGGTTGTCGATTCGTCGGTTTACGATTCAACTCCAATCCACCCTTATCTCTCAACCTAAAGGCTTTAGCCCTGTGGTTTGATCTGTTTCATTGTGTTTTCACCCGGACTTTATTGAATGGCCATTTAACTAAGGTACTGAGTACATATTTTGGGGAGTTGCACAAGAGTAAGGCTTGTATGGCTAAAGCAAGGGGTATGACCATAGAGAATGGTTGAAGATGACCCCGTGTAGTGCGTGGACTTTTGTTGAATCCTTGATGTGATTGCATGTATGTTTGTGGTTCGGATTTTGGATGTGTCTGCCTGCGATTGCAGACATATATGACTAATAGGAGTCTCATTGTGACTGTGAGAAGTGATCGTCCTATTTGAATATGCATACATATATATCTATACGTGCCTTGGGTATGCGCGCGGCTTACTGTGATCGTGCGCAAGGGTTAATTAGATTATGGCTTGAGAGAAAAGGAAGATCCTCTTTTATCCTTTGCTCTTTAGAGATTTTTATAGTCGGACGTTGGTCCTGGGCCGGGATTCAAGGTCCTCGTCCAGGACATCCAAGCCCTAGACTCTGCAGGGAAGGAATCTGCCCTCGTGCAGAGCCTATTTGGCTTGCCTACCGATTCGCTCAGACCAAAGGTCGGAGGTCTCGCGGCGGTTGCACGACTATTCCTTCAACCGTGCAATATCGTGAGGGATTAGACCCTCACGACACTTCGAGTCTGACACTTGAGTATCACAAGCAGTACTCGGATCCACGAGGGACCGCTTGATTATGGGCACTACATAGTACGTCATCATTGGGACTGCTTGCGTACGCTTGCATTGCGAATCAGTATGAATTAGCCCTGCGTCCGCACGGTTTTATACTAAGTCTCGCGCACGACGCCTATCCGATTTCCGCATCGGAAAGTTATGGGATGACTACTGAAGGGACTAGGAGTGTTGTCGCGTTGTTTGATGTGTGTGTGTGTGTTTTATTTTTGTGTTCATAGTGTGGTGTATGCGTGGTGAGTGGGATACGTCCTAGTCGACCGACACCGAGTCGCGCTTGGGACCTCGGCCCCCCCAAGATGTCGGTTCGCGTGTGGGTCTGATAGAGGCATATTACCGTGCGTACCCCTTATGCTACAACGAACGAGAAACGCCCTCGGCTAGTCTACCTCTGCGATTGCAACTAATCAGCTTTCGTACTGTGGACTGGTAGCTCAGCATGGAAACGCCCACCGAGGGGAGGTGACAGTTCCCATAAGGTGGAGGTAAGTTGTGCCTCGCGTAGGCCCTGTCCTGTCGTAGGGGCTCGCGAGAGGTATGGCTGGCGCACTCGGTCGGAGCGGTTTGCGGAAGCCGGGTTTGGACGTTACTTTGCGTGGTTGATATGGTCAGGGTAAAATGAGGGGACGTCGATATGACTAAGAACGTCCTTTGAGGAAGTTGGCCCTATGAAGGTACCTATTATGGCCGAAAAGGTTATCTAAGTGGTCATGAGAGCAACTTGGTACTTCGGCATTAGAGTGGGGCCATAGGTGAGTAAGGGAGCCTATTACGTTAGAAGTCGTCAAGGGACTTTGAAGGGAGTTAGGCTAACAATATTGAGAGTCTTTTACCAACATGGATTGAGATCCCTGAGTCTGGGTTCTAAGTGGTTGTTTGGGTTACATAGCCATGAAAGTGTGAGGTCTACCATGCGCGAAGTGTTTGAGCTGGGCGTATATAGCGGTAAATGGGTGTAGTGAGTGTCGTATTATGACCTCAATGGAAATGACTGCGGGAAGTAGTAGATTTGCATGGCACCCTTTTTGCAAAAGGAGGGTATCTGATCCTAAGCGGTAGTCGGAGTAACAGTGAAGGAGTTAATATTGAGACTATTTTGCTTAATTTTTTATGGGGCAACGAGTTATAATTGATGTTAGACCTTCGCATGAACCTTTTCAGAATTGGACCATCCACGTGAATCTATGAGTTGGAACTAGGGATTTTAGAGTAACTGTCTGAGAGCATTTCTATTGAGTTATGTGTTGAACTCATCCCTCTACGCCAGATACCGTCTAAGTAAGCTTGCCTAACGTCTGATTGTGTGAGGCTATGTGTTTGATAATTATATTCCTTTAATATTTATCCTTGTCAGAAATATCTACGTGGATCATGTATTTGAAACATGTATTTGAACTATTCAGTCTGCAAGGATTTGTATGAGTGTCTCGAGTCCAATTATCGGTTTATGGTTATCTATTAAGGTTTGTGTGTTTGGATTGCTCCTCAAAGAGGGGGTAGAGATATTATGCAGAATCCACATCTGATGTGGATTCAGAGGTGAATGGAGTGGCCACCTCTTGAGATAAATACCCTCAGGAAGTTGTCAATGTGTAAGGTCTACCCTAAGGAAGGTTGCAATCTTATGTTATTGTTCCCCTAAGAGATGGTTTTGAAGAAGATATAATCTTGTTTTGTAGGTAGTAGTGAGACCGACGCCGGAACTATGTTCCTGGTCCATAGTGGGGTATTGTCGTTGTATCTTTTGTGATAAAATGACTACACTACTACTGAAAAGGAGGAAAGTATTTGAGTCTTGTTAGACTATTAGTCTGTGAGGGAAGCGGCTACTACATGTCATAGAAAGGTAGAGGGTGAATCCTCAACTATTTTTGTGACAAGTGGGTCCGCCAACACAGGACGGGACCGTACACCCCGAAGCGTGTATGGTGAGGTTGCTTTCCTTGTCGACGAAGGGCTGCAAGGAACGAATGCTAGAATCAGAGGGGGCAACCATGAGGCTTTATCCTTGAGTGAGACTTTGAGATTTAAGATGCTATCCTTTCTGAAAAAGGGTTACACTGCCCCTCGCCACGGTATACTTCTGTCAAGGCCGGAGAGTAAAAGTATGGTACTCCCACCAATATTTTGTCTGAGAGTGCTAAACCATTGACAATCATATCTCTGATCATAATGTGCCTATCATATGTTATGCCTATTGACATAGGCCTGTTGTATGAGATGTTTATGTTTTGAGTGACTGACTAGATTATATATAAGGTATCTGATTACTATGGGTACTATGGCTGTCAGTTATTATGGTGATACATCATTTTTTGTGAATACTATAATTATGAATATTCTTGATATCTGTGAAAGCAATATTATCGTCATGTATTACCACTATTTATTTTCTTTAAGTTGGGTGGTCGTAAACACTAGAAAGGATGATTTTTTTTGTGAAGATGATCTGAAGTTAAGGCTTCAGGGGTAGGAATGTTGGAACGCTGTCAGTATGATAACGGAAGGCGTATGCTGCACGTTTTTCTGTGATGGGCAGAACCCAGACCAGAGCAAAGGCAACTCAGGATGCCTTATGCAAAGGAAGATCCTAATATGACCTTACCCGTTAAAAATTAAAATGGACTCGAGGTATCCTTGCCGAGGAAAGTCAAGGAAGGAGAGTATATTTCTTCCTGGTGGTGCACATTGATGGACGTGGGTATTTTTGCTAAGATCGAGTCTGGCTTTGATAATGATGAAGATTGTGCAATCGTAAGGGTAACCCTGTACACATCTTCCTCATTCTGGGTCAAGCATAGGGTCGAGTTGACACTTGGGCACGGGAGCATGCTTGCGATGCCATTGAGGATAGCTGAGGGAGCTGCCGCAAAGTGGGCAAGAAGAAGGATCCATGAGGGGGAAGAGCGAGTGGTGACCCATGTAGAAGTCCAGTGTGCCGATGAATTTGGGTTTCCTTCGGCCCCATTGCGAGTCGTCCTGCCCGAATTTCTGGTAGAGAAGTGTGTTTCAGGGGACGAGAAAGGGTAGAGGCCGCAACAGAAGCCGCTTTAAGGGCGAGCGAATGGGGATATGGGCGTTTTACGTGAAAACTGATATATGGCTTGTACCTGGACCAAAAATTTTTACACCATAGTCAAGGACCAAGGGACATGGTCAATATTGTGGACGCCTACGCGAACTCCCATGATCCAAATGATAGGGTTGTGGATTGGGATGAGGTCCGGACAGTAGTAGGGCGATAGAGGACGCCCTTGTGTTTTTTCGAAGTGCATCTCTCATGAGTTTGTGTATGTACGTGCACATGGAAGCCAAGGTGGGAGACTAACTGATTGTGTAACTCCGACCCTATGTTTTAGTTTACAGGATCTTGACTATATACGGAACGGGTTGGGAAAGATGTATATATGCCTTTAGTGCATTGTGTGTATATGTCAAGATCATAAGGGGCCTCTGGTTAAATTTGATAAGCAGGTTTTCAAGCTTTGCATCTACTCAAGGGTAGACTGGTTAGAGTATGTGAATGAGCCTCATGTATGTATGGGCCGTTGAAGCTAAGAATGGTATGGTTTGTAATATAGACCTGAGTACATCATGAGGTCATGCGAGGATGAGATGGACTGATTTGACTTTGATTGTGACATCTGTTCTTCTTTAAAGACGTATACCATCATCTGGGAATGTTTTTTGATAATTCAAGATAAGTTGATTGTGTTTTAGGGGCTGAGTTTATTTTTAACCCTACCACCCTGAGTTATGAAAGGGGACGTGCCCATACGTGTATATAGCAGCTGCTCTAAAATTGAGTAGGTCCTGAGTGGTGGTTTCAGGACACTATGACCTGGAGAGTTAGTGTTCTAAACCTCTTGCTTGCGAATTGTGCAGAGATATGAAAGAGGAGTATGCGCGATGCTTCGATTCGAGGCTGCATGATGGACCTCGTGTTACGGGTTGGATATTTGGATATGTCTTGGGTTACTTTGACTTCTCCAATTTGAGGGGTGCAATTACGCCCTGTTTAGAGATGTTTCAGTTTGATTCTAACTAAGGAGGTTATGATTTTTCTTTGGAGTGGTACTGGACCACTCGTGTCAGTTTGAGTTGAGATTGCTCCACGCTTTGTGTATATAAGTAATTCAAGACTATGAGTGTTTGCATTTTTGGAGTTGGGATATTATACCCCTGTGTATATATTGAGTTGAGATTTTATTTGAAACTATTTTTTGTATATGACGATCACAATCACTCTCACATATGTGGATTTTATCCTTATGAATGGTGATTTTGTGTGGAAAAGTATATAAGAGGCGCCTTGTGTGCCTGAGAATGAATGAATGTGAATTGTCTACTCTCCGGTATACTCGTGTGATCTGCCCACGGGCGGGTGATAGGGCTGAGTATAAGGAGAGGCAGTGCAGTTTGTTGCGTGAGAGAAGTGTGAGAATCCTAAGGGATTTTGCGAGTCTCTGAGACTCGAATACTTACCATGCCGGATGTTTTACGGTTGAGTTGCGAAGAGGGCCCACAAGCAGGTCCCTCAGTTTGAGTTGTTTCATGGTTGAGTTGTGGAGAGGACCCATAAGTAGGTCTCTCAGTTTGAGTTGTTTTATGGTTGAGACCCCTTCAGATTAAGGGAGGTGGTAATGTTGTTTATTGGGAGACTCATCTCCAAAAGAGGGGTGTCTTACAACAGGTCGCGTGATAGCTCATCCTAGAAAGAGAGGGATGGCTGGGAGACCTATTGGGAGAGACCTCCTTCGTGTGAAAGGTGGTTAATAGATTTAAAGGCATGGTAAGCAAAGTTTGAGTTGATAAAGTCTGCCGAGAGGAACCAGAATTACGGGTTGGATCATTGGTGGAACTGAGAAGGTCGCAAGTTAGTGCATTAAGATGTTGTGGGATGTGTTGTCGGCTGTCTCTGATCAAGTCAGTGGGTCACGGCCTTGTGTGAACCTAGCGGTGAATTTGTTTGTGATCGTGAGAAGGGGCCGTGCTTTCTATGTTGTCTCATAGGGAGTTGGTAGACACCTTTAAAAGTGAGACAGACCCCTGCGTAGTCCCGTAGCGGGCCTGTGGTCTGTTTTGCGACGCACCGTCTAGACACCTGTACTAATCCTAAGGCATATTAAGGAATACCAAGCTAAACGGTAAAGGTTAGCACCTCTAGAGCGCAACCCCTATTCGATGGCTGCAAGCCGGCACAACCTAGCTGCGGAACCACGTCTACCAATGGGGTGAGAGTTTAAGGGGTTATGCACGCCCCAGGGAATTACTCCGGTGGGATGGCGGGGAATATGAGTCGAGTCTTTCAGGAGTCCTGATTGAATGCTTACCAGGAGCTTACCTATCGTTGCATAACCAACGAGAGGATACTACCGCTAAAGCAACAATGCGGCAGACCGTAGATCTGACTCGATCAACCAAACTATGGTGGGCCAAGATGGAGACCTACCATTTCTATACTAGACTGCAGAAAGAGTAGAAATGGGATTTAAGTGTATATATGTATATGTGTTTAATTGTGAGGATTTTCGGGAGGGGGGCGAGAGTGCCTTCCGAGGTCTCATTTAAGGCCCGCGTCCCTGGGTATGACTCTTCTTACGAGAAAGAGTCTAGCCGGGACACTCAATGAGAAACCGGCGTTTGTCTAGGACGAAGGGGAAAGGACGGTTTGAGGAGGCTTGAAACTTATGTTGTAGTAATGATGCGTAATACACCCGCGTCCTAATGTCAAGGCAATGGGGACCCAGTTGAAACCCTTGCAGTATATAGTTGTGTGGGCACAGATTGGTGGAGGCCTCTAACCTTAGTCTGTCGGCTAATCGGATTGGTTCCCTTGTCGTCAGCATTTGGAGTGCGGATGGGCTTATAGCTTTCTGATTCTTACTAAGCGACGGGGACGTCGCTTAATATGGTCCGGTAAGTTATCGGAGCGAATACCCTTACAAGGGTATCCGCCCTGGTTTTTGCAAGCGACAAAAACTAAGGTTAAAAGTTTAAGTATTTCACGTGAGGCACGGCTGCGCCAGTGGTTTACGTTGGTTGGATGGTTGACTAGAATAGAGCGTGTGTGGGCATGCAGATTTTGAGGCGCGCGTAATCTTTTTATTTGTTGATGATTGAAGAGTCGGCGTGATCGGTGGCCATAATGTTTTTCCTTCTGATTAAACGGGGATTAAAAAAGCTATGTCTTGTTGACTAGTGTGCTTGCTTGTGGCTTGTGAGTACGTGCGGCGGGCGGTGTCAACAACAATGTGACTTCTGAAAGCGTTCGGTATGGCCCACGCGTCGCGCATTATAGGTTTATTTAGATATCTATCAGAGGTAGGCCCAACCTTGGGCCTAACAATATTAATTACGGCATCAGACTTCTATAAAAAGAGATTCAGGCATCGAGGTCGGTCGGCGGAGGCGCGGGAATATCAGAGTGGCGTGAAGGAATGGAGAGGTTGAGGGTCCGGGAGGGCTATACCCCTTGGTCTTTTCGCCGACGGCGGCGTCGGAATGATGCTAACATTTTTGTCTCCCTCATTCGGCATGATCTGATGATTAAAGGTTTTTAAGTATGTTTGTTATTTATTGCTTCGGCGCCCCGTTGACCTGAAAGAGACACCGGATGAAGCGGCCATCACGGTGGCCGAGGATCTTGGGCATGCGCCTCTTTGGGGGCCGGCTGGGTCTCCGCGTGTTGAGGCGGTAACGAAGTTCCCCTATCATGCCTACCGTGAAAAGTCCGGCCGAGGAGCCCGATGTGCACGCGAGCGAGCGGGGAATTAGTCCACGGCCGGGGCACCGAGGGAACGCCGCGGCAGTAACCCACCTGCGGGAGTCTTTTCCACTTCGGTCTTCAGAAGTTCTCATTGAATTTTTTTTGCTACCACTACCAAGATCCGCGCTAAGACACGCCCCACAAGGACTTATGTTGTGAGTCCCGCAGCAGGCCGCGCCCTCGATGCCGCAGTCTGATGTGAGTATGCCCATTGGCGGCCCAAGGGGAGACCAATCCGGCCTGAGAAGAGCAGGCCAGCGGGGTTTCGCTGTGGTACTGCTGCAATCCGCCTGGCGCGGGTGGGTATAGGGGCAAAAGGGACTAGTCGGGTCGTGGCAGTTTTCTCCCCGCGGCTTCCACAGGGTAGCCAAAGCGAGGGAGCGGTCCTACAGCTGGGCTATAGGACCGAGCGCCACTGCGAAGGCAACAGGCAGCGGGCCGAGCAGCGCCAGGCAGCGGCGGGGCGGAGCTGATAGTGCTAGTGGGCATCGAGCGCTAAGTTGGTAAGTCGAAGTAGCAAACAGCGGGCGCTGCGGGGTGGCAGGTCGTCGTGAGCATCACAGCTGCTGGTCAGAGTTGCGCGGACCGAAGAAGTGAACCGGGACAAGCGTAAGGGTCGGGTGTTGTCGGGTTAAAGGGAGTGGGGGAGCGTACCAACGAAGGCAAGAGGGAAAGGGCGAACGCAGCAGGCGACAGGGTCTGAGGCAGAGAACTGCGGCTAGGCGCAGCGCTGAGAGAAATAAAAAGAAAAGAGGAGGATGAACTTCGACGGGGGAATGAGCCAGATGTGTGTGTAAAAGTGGTGGAAGAGAGGAAGTGGAGAGGGCGAATACCTTACCCGAGTCTTGATGGAATCGGGCGGAATAAAGGCAGGGGCCGTGGTTTGTGGGCCGGGCGACCTTTATAGTAGTGTTAGATTTAGCATTAAGATTAGTGGAGTAGAGGTTAGTAGAAAAAGGGGTGCGCCGAGAGTTGGCAGGAGTCGGTTATGGCAGAAATAAGAAAATTGATTTCTCTCTCTATTCCTAACGAAAGCGAGCGAGGCAAAATGATAAACGGGGTCTTTTGACGTTGCGAGTTGATCGGTGGGGTCAATTTTGATGAAGGAGTGGCGGTCTTAATAGCATGGCTACTAAGTGCTGCGCGGAGGTGGGAGATGGCGAAAGGGAAAGATGGAGATGTCAGTTGGCCTTCGGCGGAATTAGGTGGGGAAAGGGTCAGTACTGAGGGTTTAGGATGTTGCAAGATGGGTAGTGAAGTCAGATTTAGGAAGGGGGTTATAGTTTTAAGCTAGAAAGAATCGAGCTGCGCATGAGAGAGGGGGATTAGTGAGGTGCCAATGCACCTAGTCGTATTTTTAGTAAAAGGTTCATCCTCATCATATAGATATAGTCGGTCAGATTGATGTTTCTATTATCGTGTAGGTAAGGCTCGGCGAGGTACCACGCTCCCTCCCGCTGATCACCAAACGCTCCGGCTACGATCCTTCCTCTGCGGGTTTTCTCCTTCGTGAGAAATTCGTTCTCGGGCTTTGAGCGGACCCGGCGTAGTGGGCGACCAAGTGTATTTTTGAGAGAGAGAGAGAGAGAAAGCCAATCAGCAGAGGGGGAGAAAGAAAGTGAGCGAGTTGGCTGAAGCCAATCAAGCGGGGGTGGGCCGGTAACGGTTAGTAGAGAGGGCGGGCCGTGCACAGTCGATTGGATGGACGAATGCGACTGGTTGCATGGTACACTGTGCCTCGCTTGTCGAACTAGCCTGCAGGGGGCAGGACCGGCGCTGCAGGATGAACCGATAGCCAGGCTATATGAACTTGCCTCTCAATGTGAATATAAGTTGAGAAAGGGGGGGTACATACTTGAATTTCTTGCGCTGAGACGGAGCGATTGACGACTACTTCCCCTCTACATGTGTTACAATGGCTGCTCAAGGGCGTATCGTTTGTTGAATGCCCCTTACGTTCCTTCTGACTGAGTGGTGGCTCTGATATGGCCATTATCTCCGACTGAGGCAAAGCAACTGCAAGACCAATCGCTAGGGGGGGGGGACTAGGCAGATTAGCCGGTGTGTTGACCGACCCGATGAAAGGGATAGTTAGGAATGGGCTTCAAGACTGTACTTATCTGCAGACTTGGGTATCACCCGACTTGTTACACAAGCGGTCAAAGACTACTGTGTTTGGTTGTATACAACATCGTGGCATGCTACGCTTTCGCGCTCCTCCTGCTGAATCTCAATCGATATACAATGGGGACGAGGCGTCGCAAGATTGGGGGAGTAACCTGATACTATTAAGAGGCTGCAACGATAACTTGGGGAACTGTCAGGAGGTTGATCAACTTCTGCGATTTGGGCACCATTGTGGGGACCTCGGGCGAGTGAAGGTAGTAAGGCCCTCTCTTGAGAGTTGAGTTTGTCCCCTTCTTGTATCTTGAGAGTCTCAGACCCCTTATTATACCATTCTTACTCTAAGTCTAATCTACTGGTTCTGAGAGGAAGGCGGCAGGTGGGATTGCAACCCATAGGACCGCAACAAGACTCCGCCGGAACTCAGGAGGAGTTCTGGAGGCAGGGAATTGGAAGGTAACCTTTCATTTCCCTCTATAAACCCAGGTATAACCCCTATCTATACATCTTTCTATGTTTGGATGAGTATACTGCATACACGCCAACTTTGACCTTTAGTTTGACTTTCAGGATACAACTAAGGCTAAGTAAAGGAATGCGTGCGCAATGGCAGTTTCAGTTTCTTGACTGTCACAAGGGATTGCATCAGGAGCAGATTGTCACAAGGGATTGCATCAGGGGGAAGGTTGGGAGAAAGGGTAGTCTTGTTTGAGATTGGAAGGGTCTTATAGTGTCAGGCATGATTCCATAAATTTGGATGGCCTGACTGCTGTGTTTATTCTGTTTTTTTGAGAAGGCCAAACTTTGTTTCTAAGATGAATGGCTTGGCCGTTGTTTTTGCTTAATTTCGCCAGACTTTGTTTCTAAGATGAATGACCTGGCTATTTGTTTTGTGGGGTTTTAATCGTGCAAACTTGAGGACCAGACTTTGTTTCTAAGATGAATGGTCTGATCGCAGTTTATTTCTGGGTGGTTTCTGAACAGTCTCTGGGTTTAACTCAGAGTACTCTGTCTTTTTTTGGTGCTGAGAAAAAAAGGTTGAGCTTTGTTTCTAAGATGAATGACTCAACTCTTTCGTTTGTTTTATTCCGAGGGAGTAATTTCCGCTGAGGACAAAGCATGTTCCATAAGATTGGATGGCTTTGGACTCATGCCGCACACAAACGAGTAAGAGATAAATGAATCTGGCGGAGGACCAGACATGTTCCATAAGATTGGATGGTCTGGCCCAATGCCTCACACATGTTGGAACCCAAAAAGTGATAATTTGGCTATATCTTATTACCATTCTACTTAAGAACAGGTTGGATAGACAGGGTCCCATAAGATTGGGTGGTCTGACTATAGCTTGTCATAAATTTGAAGAGAGTATAACTAAGAGCTATAACTGAAACTAACTTGGGCAGGCTGAGCATTGTTTATAAGACGAATGGCTCAGTCCTACGCTCACTTTCGAAAATTAAGTTCAGAGAAGTATATATAACTTGGCTATTTAAACAGTTCAGGGCGACTAAGCATTGTTTCTAAGATGAAAGTCTTAGTCATATGCCCAATGAAGAGAAAAGTCGTTGTGCAACCTATTCGTGTATAACTAAGGCAAAGAGTTGGCATTGTTTCGAAGATGAATGACCTAACTCGATGCCCTATGTAAGCTGGGTATAAATGGATAAATCATTGAAAGACTATGAACTATTGTTTGTCAAAGGTGATTTGGGTTGGTGAGAGTACTTACCATTGTGGTTTGGCCTGCCTGTGGCAAAGTGAGGCCTCTACTTAGTCTGAGTTTCAGTTTGACAGGTAGTTATTTTAGGTGCTCGCCACGTGTTAGAGTGATAGGAGATAGTTCAATTTCTGCATTTTCTGAGCTATTTTTATTTTTACTTAGGTCAATTTCTGCATTTATGGGATTTTTTTGTTATACTTGGCCTTGTATAATTTTGGTAAGTTACTTTCACTACGGGAAGCGCTGCCGAAATTTCAAAAATCCAAGGATTTAGTCGAATTTTGACTTGTCAAAGTTCAACTTGTCTAAAGTTTATATATGACTAAGTAAAAATCCAGAAAGTTTCCTTTTCCAAAAGGAGTGCGACCAAAATTTTTGTTAAATCAGGGGGTTAGACAAAATTGGGCTTTGGATGTTGAAGACAATTCCTGTTTTCATATTTGAACTAATATAAATTCTTAAAAGACATTTTTCCTACGGGAAGCGCTGCCGAAATTTTCTTACTTTAAAAGAGATAGGTTATATTTTGATAGGTGACGATTTTGACAATCCACCCTGTATAGGAGAGACTCTGTCACTAGTCTACCTTTGCTTTGGACACTGGCTTAGGGGTAGACTTAGGCTTAGTTAGGTAGAATGATTCTTGAGTGAGATCGTGATATGGAGATTATTTCTCTAGGACTTATAGGTTTAGCCTGGGGATTGGCCTGTCTGGTGTTACAGGTCCTCTTGACCGTTTGATTCAGGATTTTGACTAGATTCAGCTTGATCTTGCGAGGATCATCTTCTGTTATCACGGATAACAGATCGGTTGTCGATTCGTCGACTTACGATTCAACTTCAATCCACTCTTGTTTCTCAACCTAAAGGCTTTAGCCATGTGGTTTGATCTGTTTCATTGTGTTTTCACCTGGACTTTATTGAATGACCATTTAACTAAGGTACTGAGTACTTATTTTGAGGATTTGCACAAGAGTAAGACTTGCATGGCTAAAACAAGGGGTATGAGCATAGAAAATGGTTGAAGTTGACCCCGTGTAGTGCGTGGACTTTTGTTGAATCCTTGATGTGATTGCAGGTATGTTTGTGGTTCGGACTCTGGATGCGGCTGCCTGCGATTACATACATATATGGCTGAGAGGAGTCCCACTGTGACTGTGAGAAGTGATCGTCCTATGTAAATAAACCTTACGTATATATTTATATGTGCCTTGGCTATGCGCGCGGCTTACTGTGATCGTGCGCAAGGGTTAACCAGATTATGGCTTGAGAGAAAAGGAAAACCCTCTTTTATCCTTTGCTTTTTAGAGATTTTTATAATCGGACGTTGGTCTAGACCAAGATTCAAGGTCCTCGTCCAGGACATCCCAAGCCCTAGACTCTGCAGGGAAGGAATTTGCCCCCGTGCAGAGCCTATTTGCCTTGATTACGGAGACGCTCAGACCTCGCGGCGGCTGCACGACTATTCCTTCAGCCGTGCAATATCGTGAGGGATTAGACCCTCACGACACTTCGAGTCTGACACTTGAGTGTCATAAGCGGTATTCGGATCCACGAGGGACCGCTTGATTATGGGCACTACATAGTATACCATCATTGCGATTGCTTGCGTACACTTGCATTGCGAATCAATATGAATTAGCCCTGCGTCCACGCGGTTTTATATTAAGTCTCGCGCGCGACGCGTATCCGATTTCCACATCGAAAAGTTATGGGATGACTATCGAAGGGACTAGAAGTGTTGTCGCGTTGTTTGATGTGTGTGTGTGTGTTTTATTTTTGTGTTCGTAGGGTGGTGTATGCGTGGTGAGTGGGATACGTCCTAGTCGACCGATGCCGAGGCGCGCTTGGGACCTCAGCCCCCCCAAGATGTCGGTTAGCGTGCGGGTCTGATAGAGGCGTACTAGTATCGCGCGTACCCCCTATGCTACAACGAACGAGAAACGCCCTCGGCTAGTCCACCATTGAGATTACAACTGATCAACTTTCATACTGTGGACTGGTACCTCGGCGGGGATACGCCAACCGAGGGGAGGTGACAACTCCCGTAAGGTGGAGGTAAGTCATGCCTCGCGTAGACCCTGTCCTGTCGTAGGGGCTCGCGAGAGGTATGGTTGACTCACTCGGCCGAAGTGGCTTGCGAAAGCTCCATATATATTCACGACGAAGGATTTAAACCCAACTCATGCGTGACGCGGTCGGGAGGGTCCCGCCCTACCCCGTGCGGTGTCGGACCGATGCGCTCGACAACGCTTCTAAATTTAGTACTCCAATAACCGCATGTCGTTGCAGCAGTGGCAAAAGTGAAGTATCGTCAGTTACAACCGTCATTTATGGATGCCGCAGGCGTCCGGACTTAGATTCATAAAGTTTTCGTCTCTCGGTCATTAATACGGTCGGAATAACTTTTAGGCAAGAGTGTCATTTTCTCATCAAGTCCTTCAACTCAACAAAAAAAGTCGGACAGTGTCCGACATTTAAAATCCCTGGCAAATACCTTGACAAAGGTATTTGCCCTGACACCGCCTGAATGTTAATAAACTCAAGGATAAAGGTCTGTTGAAATGGGTGGAGGATCAAATGGAGGCTTGGTCGAAGGCCAAACCACTTTTTGAAGACAAGGACGAAGAATGGTTCGAGGTATGCATGGGGATTATGAGAACAGGCTTTATGCTCTTCTCTCGTATAAAGGCTGTAAACCGTGCATGGAATGAACAATATTTGCTAAAGAGTATAAAGGAAGCGAAAAGGAAAATGGGGGGAAACCATTTTTCATACTATTATTAGTCAGAGAAAAGGAGGAACGCCCTCATCGAACTGGAAGCCCTCAAAGTCCAGAAGCAGGCAGAATGGCTTGAATGGTTAAAACTCAGGAGCCTATTTGGGTACGGCCGAATGACTATAATAACATTCAGATTTTTTTTTATCCGGCAAACTAAACCTCGGATTGTAGAACTAACCTACCCTTTTGTTCCGTGTGCTTCCAAGGCAACTGAAACAGAAAGAATGTGCAACTATGCCCTGGACTATTTCAGGGATATAGTAGCCACAGAACGTCCGTTCGATTCCTTTGATAAAAATATGACGGAAGTTACAGACTTTTGCGACCGTTTGCAGGTTCAAATTTCAAGTAAGGTAAAAAGAGAGTTCGATAAACCTCTTACAAGGGGGAACCGTCGCAAGCCATGAGCCAGATGGTTGAGGGGAAATGCCCGGATTGGATGGACTACCGATCGAACTGTTCCAGATTTGTTGGGGGGACTTCGGCACCTTCGTCTGCGAAATGTGTAAAAGAATTCAGCAAACAGGTGCCCTCCCTGACGGCTTTGCGAAAGAAGTAATTTCACTGTTATAGTAAAGAATTATTGTCCAATCCCTGTGCTAAATGTAGTCTATAAAATCATTGCCATGGTCCTGACTCTCGAATAATATCTACCTAAGATAGTGGGTCGAGAGTTGGAGATCTTTGTAAAAGGACGTTTAATATTTTAAAATATTATGACTATTGTGCAGATACTTTAGGTGATAAGCAGCGAAAAACGGGAAGTGACCATTCTTTTTTTGGACATGGAGAAAACCTATGATAGAGTGGGATGGACCTTCGTAGGAACCACTCTATCTAAATTGGGTTTTGGGTCGGTGTTCAGACGGATTGTCAAAACAATGTACTCACAAGCCACTTTAGTAGTGATTTTTATTGGAAGACTCTCAAAAGAATCTCCACTGACCAGCTTCCTACGTCAGGGTTGCCCTCTGGCCCCCCTTCTTTTTGTCCTCCAGCAAGAAATCATGTTGTACAATATCAGATTTAATCAAAGTATCAATGAACTGCAGGTTTTCCAGACACTCCACTGGAAAGAGGACGCAATTGGTGATGATCTAACGATAACTAGTGAAAATTTTATTCAATAATTGACTACGTTGAGAGATGTTTTAGGTGTTCGTTGTGAAATTTTAGAGGCTTCAATTAGCTGGGATAAATCGGTCTTTTTCCTACCCCCCCCTCCCTATAAATTGTGTATTGATTGGGGTCTACGTCAAATCCCAATTTATAAGTCAAAATGGTTTTTGGGTATACAAGTGTCACTGCTTTATTATGAAGAAGCATAAGACGGCTTGTTGGTGGATAAGATTACAACAAGGGTAGCAAGTTGGGTTCGTACACACAAACTGTCACTTTTTGGGAGAGAATCGGTTATAACTTCAATAACATTCTCGTAATGTGGTTCCCAATGATGGTGCACTATTTGGGACACGTCGATTATTTCAAGATCAAACGGGTGACAACCCGCTACTTATGGAAGCCAAAGGCTTCAAAGCTTCAAGGATTTATGGCCAAGGTGGCGTGGGAAGTTATTGCTCAACCGAGGTTAGAAGGGGACTAGGAATCCTGGATCCTTGTCAACAAAATATGACCTTACTAAGTAAATAGATTTTATGGGCCATTTTCGACAAAAAGGATAAAATTTGGATTAAATTTGCGAAGTATCTGTTAGGCAAAGAGTGGTCTCTGATGGACGTCGCAAATGTTCGGCGTTGCCTGATGACACCATCCTTTGCCAACAAACGACCCAAGTCCAGGGTTTGGTCTGCTACCTTACAAGCGTGGAACCATTTGTTGCCAGATCATTGAGAGAGTCAAAAACCAGACAAGAAGTGTTAAATCAATCATATTCAAGAACCCATACATTGCGGATATTGAGGGATCCTTCCTAGGGGCTAGCACAGAGAAAGGAAAATTTGGAAAACAGTGGATGGAACGGGGAGTTATCCAAATAAAGAATGTATGGGACCAGGAGCAGTCAAACTGGATATCCTTGCCAGAGTTAAAAGTCTAATTACCAAGACTCCGTAATACAGAGGTAAACTTGCTCTCTTCCAGACAACAATCCCCCACCATAGGAAAAACCTATTGGACGACCAAGCAAAGCACATTAGCGGAACATGTTTCTTTGCAGATGACCAGCGGAATACTATTGGAATAGTAGTTGGACCTGAGATTGGAGGAGGAATAAAGATGCATGCCTGGTTCTTGAAGACACCCCCAGTCATCATATGATTCCTCCATCATGTTTCCAACAAAAGATATGGTTGTACCCACGACAACAGGACTAGCTGAAGCTTGGGTTTGGGAAAATGGAAATGACAAACAGAAGAGTCTTTGTGTGCTAAGAAGACCCACAGAGAATTTTATGGTTGAGCCTCTGAAAAATTGATGGGTGCTGGGTCAGAAAACATCCTAATGCACCACTACAAAACTGAGGTAGGAGTGCGGATTCAAAGACAAAAAATGAAGAAGCTCCCGAAGCAGTTGGTTGAACAAAGCTTTTAATGGCACAAAGGAGAAGTCGCCATCAAACCGGAGTTCTAGAAACTCTAGCATGCATTAGAAAATATACTTTCCCAAAGACAGACGAGTCTGATGTGGCATCAGACTTTACAGATCACCTCATCTGCAGTATGGCTGAAGTCAAAAGGAATGTCACTAGACACAAAATGTCATCGATGTGAGTGAGGTCGGGAATCCACATCACACGTATGGGTTCACTGCCCCCTCTCCGACGAAGTCTAGGCATGGTGGATCTCACACTGGGAGAGGCTAGTGGGCAGTGGATGAAAGTGGAACGATTACTGGATTCTCTATAATATGACTGCCCAAAACACAACCTTTCTCAAAGGTTGGGGTTACATGGCCTTGGTATGTAAAGGCACGGTGATGAGCAGCATTTGAAAAAGTAGAAACGCCAAGGTTTTCAAGAATGAAGTGATCTCGACACAACAACAAATCGTCATGGCTAAGGAACAAATCAGACTGGGCATCCCGACTGACCGGCATAAGACAAGAAACGGGCAGGGAAGAAGGTTGCTTTAGTTTTTAAGAACCTAAGCAAAAAACAAAGCTCTGGCAACAATTGCACCAAACGGCCATCTGAATATGGCAAAATGGCTACAGGAGGTCAGAAAGTTTATGACACAGTCGAATTAGACTCCAACTCTCGACTTTAGAAATAATTACGCATTTTATATAAGAGGAAGGATTGGGTCTTACCAGCCTTAGTTGTATGAGAGTTTCAGTGAGAGTCCACTTATATGTTGAAACCCGCCTCCCCTCTCGGTGCCTCTGAATGAGTAGAGAGACAGGACAAAGAGATTGAGTCACGGGTCCCCTTTTCTTAATTGAGACTAGAGCTTTATGGAACCAGGGCTGCACGAAGCCTAGGCTTACAGGCGGAACTGGTCAGATCATCTGTTAACTCAATAAAACTAACAGAGTATAAAAGGGGTCCGACGGGTCTAGTTTTTTTTTTTTTTTTTTTTTTCTAAACAAAGCTCTGATCTGTTAATGGGGAGCAACACGTGTTTGGAACCGGGCCCAGGGTCCCTTATAATACGAATACAATGCTTGATAATGTTTCAGGATTATTTAAGGATGATTCCATATGATTCCGGTTGAGGGTAGACGAGGGAGATTTGGTCGACGGAAACGAGCCGGCAAGACAGAGGTGGGAGGGGCAGTATAAGAAGAAGAAGGGTGAGCAACCTATGAAGGTGAGGTTGTCTCATGGAGAGGATCTCTGCCTGGAGCTGCGGCACAGTGACTTGTAAGGTAGCCACTCATTGGGTGCGTCGTGCGGAGGTGGAGGAGGCGGAGAGAGTACCCTAGTGGGAGGAGGAAGAACTTCGAGTTGTAGTGCCACGACCAGTGCAGGAAGCTGGGAAGCAACACCCGGGTGGGTAGATGAAACTGTCTGGCCTGATACCAGTATTTGGGCGACAACACATGCGGTAGTGGTCGAAGTGGCAGGGGCGGCGGGGGCGGCGGGGGCCAATGGATGTGCCGCAACAGACGGTATGGTCTAAACAGCAACAACACTCACCACTGCAGAGGGTGAGTGTTGGGCCTGACCCGCGAAGGAGGACGAACCACCAGGCCTCTGTCTCTGAAGTAGTAGAGAGCCGGGCTCTGAGATGGTAGGGGATGGAGTATGAGAGCGGTGGGGAGAGCGATGAGGACAACCCTTAAGGTGGTGAACTTCAAGGGTGAGCGCATTTACTTGCCTCTCCAAGGGTGCAAGCGCACCGAGTCGGTCTGTGGGGTCCACAAAGTGTTGACCCTAGACCGTCGGGTGGGTAAGAGTCTGAGAGACACGTGGCGCCGCAACGATCTCCTCAGCTATAGCCCCGTCCGTACTAGGTAGTGGAGGAAGATAGGTAGACATGGTGGGAGGTGGGGGGAGAGATGGGTTGTGGTGTGGAAACAGAGGACCACCGGTGAGAAGGAGGGAGTAGCGAGAGCGAAGTGGGTAGTCATGGGTCGGCTTGCCCGGTGACCAGCGGGTCGCGCGTGAGATGGTGACACAAATCCGGTTGAGGGGAGAGGAGTCGTTCAGGTCCAGGGTGCCCGAAGAGAGGAGGCGGGAGAGTAGGGGGGTTAGGAGAACCCTGAACCCGATAAAAACCCTAAGAAATCCCTAACCGGAGTTTCGGTGGTAAGGGTAGGGTAGCGGTGACCTAATCAAGAAGAGAAAATAACAACTATATAGCAGAGGGGAAGAGAAAAATAAATAAACAATAAAATTTCGAGAGAAAAATAAAAGAAAATAAATAACAAAAATGAGTAAAAAAACAAGTAAACAAAATGTGAAGAGAGAAAGAATATTTATTTTTTCAGAATTTTCGGCAATATTTCCCTACCCCCCATGTGGTTAAAAATGTGCTCAGAGGAAGGAGAGACCAAGAGAAACACACTAGATTTCACAATGTTGCAAATGATAATTTTCAAAAAAATAATTATAAATAAATAAATAAATGGGGAGGTGGAGAGTGAAGAAAAACCGATTGTTGGATTTTTCAAAAAATTCGGCAGCATATCGTTACCCCATGGGGTCGAAATGTGCCGGCAAAAGATATGACTAAGTAAGATAAGAGAAAGTAGGGAGGAAAGAGAAAATTTCGGCAGCACTTTGTTACCTCCACGGGATCAAAATGTATGCCGGCAGCTAAAATAACTAAGTCCCAAACAAATCTAGAGGTGCCACAAAAAAAAACGATTTTTTTATAAAAAATAAAAATAAAAATAAAATAAATAAAAAAATGAGAAAGGAAGTAGAGGATAAAATCATTCGAATTAAAAAAAAAAAAAAAAAAAATNGATTTTTTTATAAAAAATAAAAATAAAAATAAAAAAAAAAAAAAAAAAAAAAAAAAAAAATCAAAAAATGAGAAAAGAAGGTGGGGAAGAAGGAAAAAAAAAAAAAAAAAAAAAAAAAAAAAAAAAAAAAAAAAAAAAAAAAAAAAAAAAAAAAAAACAGAAAAAAAATTGAAGTCGGGGGAGGAGGGGGGATGAAAAAGTCAAGAAGGAAAAGATAAATAAAAGAGAAAGAAAAAAAAAATTGAAGTGGGAGATGAGGGGGATGATGCGGTTGTAGTTGGGGGAGGGAAAGGGCAGAGGAGGGTGAGAAAATGAGAGAGAAAGGGACGGGAAAGGTGGAGAGGAGTAGAAAAGATTAGTAGAAAATTGTGAGTGGAGAGGGGAGGAGAGAAAAATATGGTGGAAGATGAGTGAAGAGAGAGATGAGAGGAGAGAGTAGTGGTAGAGTTAGAAAAAGTGATTAGATAGTGTGGGGGGGGAAGAAAGAGGGGGGGGTGGGAGAGTAGGTTAGTGAGGAATGATGATACCAAATTTTTGGTTGGCCAAGAGCAACAAGATCACCATGATCCGCTGGATCTTGGTCTTCAAGATACTGGAAGTCTGCTAATGCAGCAGAAAAAATAATATTGAAGTAATCAAGGGTTGAATGATATCTTGATCAGCTACCCTGATTACACTGACGCGTAGCCCCCTAGCCAGGGGGGGTTTCACAGCTGCCAAACTGCTGGTGCAGCAGTACAAAAAGTAATAGGCATCATCATCATCAACATCTGGGTATAATGAGATTTTGTTCAACCACCCAAATTGGTCTGTACCGCAGCCCCCTAGGCAGGGGGGTCTTCAACTCCTCAGCAAGCTGCCACGTGACACTACAAAAGGCCACGTGCGCAGGCAACAACAACCACTTTGCCTCCGCTGCGGGGGGGGGGGGGTAAATAGCTGGCACAACACTCTTCAACTGCAACGTGCCACATTACTAAGCCATACAAATATTTTGGCTAGTGTGTTAGAGCACTGGCTACGCACGCGCATGGCCAGCAGTTGCCTAGGTTCAAACCTTGGCAGCAACATGCATCTCGGATCTTATCATAACTAATTCGAGAGGGGGGGGGGGGGCAGCGGGGCAGCGTAGGTGTGTGGCGTGTTGTCGCGCGCGGCGGTCCCACTCCCAGACGTAAAGTAAAGTTTTTGGTGTTGGACCTCACGGTCGTGTCACGCAGGAGTTTCTTTGTGTCAACTTTACGTAATACCAACTCCGATCGTGCGCGCGTGCTATACCTCTYGCGACTCCCTACGACAGGTTAGGGATCCCGCGAGGTACAACATTACCTCCACCTGCGGGAGCTGTCACCATCCCTTAGGTGGGCGTATCCCTGCTGAGCTACTAACCCACGTGCGAAGGYTTTTACATGCAATCGCAGAGGTAGGCTAGCCGAGGGCGTTTTCTCGATCGCCGTAGCATAGGCATACGCGCGGTAGAACGCCTTRAGACTGACCCGTATGTCGAGCCCCGAGATGCCTACTCTCCGGACCGACTATCTAATCAGGTCGACTTCTCGGACAGTCTTCCACGCTTAGCTAATTATTACCATGACTYTATGTTTCCTTTGYTGACCTTATGAAAAACCAGAGTCAACCCTTAGTAATTTCTCTTTCTTCTCAAAAGAAGTCCCAGACAAGATGACTTCCTAGGTACCGACCAGCCTACGATCCCATTCACAAGTATATATAGATATATGTATGCATGTAAATCAGGGGAGCTGACTGAGCGGTGRACYTCACTTTCATGATTGTCGTGTCCCTTTTGCCCGAATTTCCAGAAGATCCCAAACGCAGGAGACAGTACAAACGTCCAACACCTGCGCAGATGTAGAAAAACACATGCAAGCATATAGATGCAGACACAGAATGCGCTACACGCGTCAACCTTTAATCCATTCATAGCATGTCACTCACGCCCCAAACCCTTGAAAACAACATTCCTTCCTAACCCTGACTCCATTTTACCCCAGCCCCACACATTTTGAAGACTCCTGAGTGTGATTTGGACAATTTTAGGCATAGATACAGGGGGAAGATTTATCTGTTCCCTTCTTAGGTCTTGTCTTAGGTGTGGGTGTCAAGCCATGGTGAAAGTTGAGTCGGAATTCTACCGACCTGTTATCCAGAGATAACAAAATTGTTGTACGGATCTCCCCGTAAGTTCTCCGAAGTGTCGAAACCTGTAGACACAACACAGTCCAAAAAAAACTTAACATCTCTCTTCCTAACTGAGATCTAGAAAGTCCCTTCTAGACTCTGTGCCTTTTGTCTGACTTCTATCCTTAACTGAATGTTTGGGCTGTTGGCCTTTCGCTTAAGGCAGTGAATAACAGTTCACTTCCTTTTTACTGTCACGACAATTCTCCATGCTCCTTTTTCACTATCTCATTCTTATCACTTTTGGGATTATCCTATCTGAGGTCCCTTTCCTTCTCCCAACACACATGATCACATCATCAATCCAACTTGTGGAAAAAATCTCATGGAAAGGAATCAGATGAATGGATAGTCTTTCTCTGAGGCAAGATCTCACTTATCTCCTTTCAGTAGAATCCGAAATACTTAGTTAGGACTGAAGAATGCAGATTGTGGGAAAAGTTACTGGCGGTATGGCAGACCATTCAGGACATATCCATCCTGTTACAGGAGCTTTGTTGGACAAAGGCAACTTAGTGGGCCTTGGCACCTGTGTGCCAAGCACATTTTAGCGGTAGGCTTATCCCATGGCTAGCCACTAATAAGGCACGTGTCCCTGAAACCTCACAACTTCTTATATCGGACTAGTCACTGATAAGACAGGATTCCCCTGCTACTCTTATCACTGACTAACCCTCAATAAGGCGGGTACCCAAGGATCCTTACTACTCTTATCGCTGACTAAGCCCTAGGATGTTCATTGATAAGGCAGGTGTCCTTGAAACCTCACAACTTCTTATATCGGACTAGTAAGTGATAAGACTGGATTCTCCTGTTACTCTTATCACTGGCTAACCCTCAATAAGGTGAGTGTCCAAGGATCCTTACTACTCTTATCACTGACTAGAATGTTAGGTTTAATCAGTGATAAGGCAGGTGTCCTTGAAACCTCACAACTTCTTATATCGGACTAGTCACTGATAAGACAGGATTCCCCTGTTACTCTTATCACTTGCTAACCCTCAATAAGGTGAGTGTCCAAGGATCCTTACTACTCTTATCACTGACTATAATGTTAAGTTGGTTAATGATAAGGTTGGTGTCCTTGAAACCTCACAACTCTTATATCAGACTAGTCACTGATAAGACAGGATTCCCCTGCTACTCTTATCAGTGGTTATCCCTCAATAAGGCGGGAGTCCAAGGGTCCCTGCACTTACCATTGACCAAGCGTAAGGCTCATTTGGAGTTAAGGCAGGATTTTCCCTGTTATTCTTACCCCACACAAGTCTTATCTGCGGCTCAAGTCATTGCTTTCGATTACATTCGAGCCTAGAATCGACGTTTAGTTTGAAGACTTATTGCTGGATCAAATGTATAATGARCAAGATGATCGGCGTGATCTATGATAGTTGATTATGGCAACTCACAACAAGGTACCCATCATCTGTTTRGATGGGATATAGAGAARATGATCGTGAGAGGTCTGATAGTTTGTATCCATACCTCCAATCAGCGCCCACAGCAAGATTGTTGTATCCAGAAGCAATCAGTTTCACACTCAGCCAAACTTTTCTTTATCCAAGACMTGAAGAGTCATTGATTTCGAATCCCTAACCCTTATGATCATTGTTACGATGATTGCCTGTATGAGACATCATTTGGGTCGAAGTAACGTACCTTGTCGTTCCCTGCCTCCAGAGTTCTGCCTGAACTCCGGCAGAGCTCCCGCAATCGCCCTGTTACATGGATCAATTGAGGAATGAGGGTCCTTTGTGCATGAATACTAATCTCAGTAAGCCATCGAAAAATACAATGTTTACTCATGTTGCTTGAAGATGGTTGTGTGCCTATATAGGGTTTAGGCATAGGAAAGTGAAGGAGGATAAAGGATGTAAGAGCCATCATACCTGTTGGCGCCCCTCCTTAGCTCCGTTGCCTCGCACCCCTGTCCGATTCTGATTCATATCCTAGCATGTGACCTCGAATGATATAAATAATAATAATAATAATAATAATAATAATAATAATAATAATAATAAATAACAAGGAACATGAGAGCGAAATGATATCCAAACCCGGACTGTGAGATCGCATAGGTGTTTGACCAGGTATATATCAACAGCAAACATCATGATACTGAGCCTTCATCCAAACTGAGCAATATAATAGAGTAATGAGCCAATGCTCAAACCCTCAGGCCTATACCAACTCACTATTCATGGTCGCTTTCCTATGTCTGGCGCCCAATGCCCAATTTATACATCTTGCCTACCCTCCTATACTTGCGCTCACGCAACAGGCCTACTGTGATAGTGAAGTCCCATCTATATGATGTCACTACTAGTGCAGACTGCAATTGTACGCTGGCACGCTTTCTCTTCCGTCTTTTCTCTATTTTCTCTTTCTCGGACTGTCTCACCTTTGGTGTGTACGTGTCTTCCTCTGCGTATCGCTGCGTCCGTCACGGGCTGTGTCTCTTTGCGTATGTCACAGTATGTGTCCCATGTATGCGTGACCATGGCGAATCTGTGGTGCAATGCCATGCGGTCAGCGGTACCGGACCAGTCATCCCCAGTCCAGCCCAGCAAGTACCCTCTGAGACTGTGTATACCGTGGTCAAGGAATCAGGACACACCAATGGGTCGCAAAAGTATAAACCTAGAGGCTATGCACAACCATTCACTCATTCTTGCGAAGCCATTAGGAAGTGCTGCTACAGTGCCTTAGGTAACAGTGCTCAGCGGATGCCAGAGTGTTCAGTGGCATGCGTGTTGTGTGAGCGTACAGCATCACGCGTGAGACGTCCAGGATGGTCCAGTGTATATGCACAGTGTGATGTTGGGCGCCGTGTCGCTACAGCCATTGAAAGTGAACTCTTGTCTGGCTGCCATATTCCTGAGCATTGTGTGGGCGTACATTGCCGGTTTGTTGTGCTGTCATTTGTATGCATGAAAAGTGTGGACGGGCGAGTCTGATAATATAATAATAATAATAATAAATAATAATAATAATAATAAATAATAATAATAATAGTAGTAGTAAAAAAAATGCAAGGGTCATGAATGCGGACGAAGCCCAGTAATCTGAATCGCAGCATCATACTGCAGTCCAAGTAGTCAAGCCAAAGTAGACAGCACAGGGGAACTGAGTAAACATCCATTTGAGAACGAAACAGCAGAATCTTGAGTCGATGCCCAAGCCCATTTGGGCAGTACCAACAGTATAACCCATCGTAGTTCTTTCTCCGGAATGGCGCCCGATGCCTCATCTACTCTACAATCCAATATTACAGCTACAACAGGGAAGCAACCAAACAATTTGACGACCAGCAAGTGATGACGTCAATGCCACTGTCGAGTCCTTCTGTACCAGGTACGTCCTCTCTTCACCCACACTCTTCCCTGATAACCCACGCAACGCCCTTCACCTCCGAAGATCCATCTTTGTCCTTCACTTCCACGGCACCCTCATGCGGCCCGGCTATGGCCTCCAGATTTCCTTCATGTAGGCAGCGCCCTACAACTTAGTGCTAGCCTGCCTCATCCCAGCGCAGCGCAGCCATGCATAGTGTAGCAGCTTGCCTTTGCTCAGCATGCCAGCAATGCCCGCATTGGCCACGACCCCCGCCCACTCGCATTCTCTGCCTATAAGCCAATGCTGCGTGTGGGTGGCCTGTCCTGTCCTGCGCCCAGGGCCCAATCAACTGAGGCCCCTGGGCTCGACTGACTCTAGCAGGAGTCTGGGTTCCACGATGCAATCCAACCAACCGGCGTGCTGCGACCGTCGGATACCCATTCTACAACCATTCGCGGGTATTCTGACCAGCCTTCTCTCAGGGCGGTCACATGTCTGGCTCGCCTTCACTTAGGGCGGGCACGAGGCCGGTAGCGTTGCTGTATATACATATGAAAGCGTGGATGAGACGAGTCTGATTTGCTCAATAGTAATAATAATAATAATAATAATAATAAATAATAATAATAATAATCAAGGAGGACGAGCAATAACGAACTCCAGCAATCAAACTGCATCATGTATACTGGACCAGATAGTCGTGTCCTCGATCCAATAGCAGAACCGCATCACGGGTCTTGCCAAATAAGCACAACAAAGGCTCATAATTGACAATGCTGAAACGGTCTCATCATCATCAACGAAGAACCAGAGTTGATATCCTATCTGGCGCTCGGCGCCCAGACTACTGGTGGCAGATCCTATCCAACCTACCTCTACAATGCCGAATGTTAACAACAACAACTTTCCAAAGTACGAGCATGAAGTGACCAATGCCGCACGCGTCAAGCATCAGGTATGCCTCTCGTATCACTTCACAACCTCATTCTCCAACACAGATGCCCTGAATACCCAAGGACCACAGTGCACCTAATAATAACAATAATAATAATAATAATAATAATAATAATAATAATAATAAAAATAATAAATAATAATAATAAATATGCAAGAAAGATGGAAAATAGCGAACTTCAGCAATCAAACAGCATCATTTTCACTAGGCCAGGTAGTCGTGACCTCGATCCTATAGCAGAATTGCATCACAAGTATCACCAAATAAGAACACAACAAGGCTCCTAATTGACAATGTCGGAATAGTCTGATCATCATCAACGAAGAACCAATGTTGGTATCCTACCCGGCGCCGGTGCCCAGACTACACGTGGCAGATCCTATCTAGTCTACCTTTACAATGCCGAAAGTGACAACAACAACCCCTCTTTGAAGCACGGGCAGGTAGCGGCCAGGGTTGTCGATCCCCGGCCCCGGGGCCCCGGCGGGGGTCCCGGGGGCCGGGGGTCAGCACCCCTGGCCCCGG
>BFEA01000252.1:1417356-1435705 GCA_003427395.1 Chara braunii
TTTTTTTTTTTTTTGCTCACTGTTCTGGTCGCTAATTTATCTATGAGCTTCCTGTTCTGACCATTTGGGCTATAGTTTTTTTTTTTGCTCGCTGTTCTGGTCGCTAATTGCGCTATGAGCTTCCTGTTCCGAGCATTTCGGTCATAAGTCTTTTGCGTGCTCACTGTTCTGGTCACAAAAAAATCGCTATGAGCTTCGAGTTCCGAGCATTTCGGTTATAAGTCTCTTTTGTGCTCGCGGTTTTGGCCTCGGAGCTCAAAGCTCGGGTTTCGAGTTCTGCACGGTTTTGTTCGAGTTATGAGCGGTTTGTTCGAGTTTCGAGTCCTGAGCAGTTTCGTTACAAGTCCTTTCTTGGCCTCACTGCTCTCGAGCCCTGTTCGGACCTTCTAGCTTTTGCGAGCCTCTTGTTAAGCTCATCGTTCTCTACGGCTTTCGGTCCCCGAAAAACTTAGGTCACTATCTCTTCTCAGGAGCTCGCCCTCTACTCGTACTGTGCTGATTGAGAACTCTTGAGCTCACCGACTTTTCTCTCGAGGCCACTGGCTAGGGACTTTATGCTGACTGCGAAGCTTCGTCCAAACACCTTCTCCGAAGAGTGTATGTTAGCAAATCCTTTGGTGTTTTCTGGCCTCGGCTGGCTATTCTCGAGTCCCCTGTTTATTCGATCCTTGTTGATCTCGAACCACGAACACCTTGGTTGCGAACCCTCCCCGTGAGCTCCCTGGTCTCCGCAACCCGGGTCGCGGGGAATACCAAGGCTAGGCCAGACTCCAAGGAAAGCCTGGAGGGGCACTCAAAAACATCCAGGACGGGGGTAGGTGCCGCTAGTAGGCGGTACCAAGCCCATCGCGTGGGACCAGGAGAGTCGCAGGCCGCGCTCTCCAGACTATTACGGCTAGAGAAGTAAGGGGGCGAGACTCCCTGACAAAGTGGCGCTGTTGCCAGGGATGGGCATCTTCCCGTGGCCTCGGCCGGCTCAGGAATTGCAGGGTAAGGGAGGACCAGCGTGACAGGCAGAGGTGGGTCATTTTTTGTGTTCTCTGCATCGAGCCTCTTCTTGGCATCTGGTTTCTGCATCCGGTTCCTTGACATTTGGGTCTACTCGACATCGACTTCAGGGTCTATCGGCATCAACTCATCTGAATTTGTTTTTTTTGCGGTGATTTTTTTTTTGTCTAGGCGGTAACGTTCGACTTCAGTTTTTTCATCGGCCTCACTTCGTCTCGTGCAGCATCGACATGAGTCGTGCTGGGGGCTTGTGTGGGAATGGGTTGTTGGGCTTGTTGGGTGCGAGGGGCTTGGCTTATCCGGGTTTCTCCTTAATTTTTGCAGGTCCGCTCCGGCCCCTCTTGCGACTTCGGCCCCACTCGAGCCTGCCAATAAATTAAGGTCAGTCTTTGCTGGGGAGTGCGACATTTTTGGTGTGTTTATTTCGAAAATCCACTAATTAAGAGGGCGATACAAGGATTGCTTGCGGGGGTTTGAATGAGGGTGAAAAACAACAAAAGGGGGGGAAGAAGGGCCGTAAGGGAGAACAGTGAGATAGGGTCCGCGCACGGGGGAGAGAGAGTGGACAAAAGGGGAAGAGAGGAAAGGGGGGTTCGAGAGGGTCCGAGGGTGTTATCTATTTGGGATCCGAGAGGGTCGCCTGACATCCTTGACCCGCACACACTGTGGAGGGCGCCCGCTCAAGGGGCAGCTCCCGCACTAGAAAGGGTTCCGCGGGAAGGGTTTGGGTTTTCGATTCTCGACCCACGAGGGTTGTGTGCGGGGCCCGCGAGAGAGACGCCTCCCGTTTGGGAGGGGAGTTCTCAAGCGGGGACTGTTCAAGACCAGGGGGTGAGGAGAGTGGTGCTTTGGGTTCCGGGGCAAGGGAACGAGGGAAATACAACCGTCGTCGTGAGTGAGGGGGAGAGGGGACTGCCCCGTAGAGAGGAGGTGAGAGATACGTGGGGCACCTTGGACGAGGGATCGGAGGACGGGTCTTGGGTGGACCGGAACCTTGCCGATTTCTCAGACTCGGACCTAGGGGATTATTGGGATTAAGAGAACGAGTATTGAAGGATTTAAGGACCACAAGGTACGTATAGATATCTGCTCAACCCGAGAGACTCATCCTCAATCTCTGCTTCTCCCACCCCTCCTTTTCGGATACCCCGATTGAATTCTGTGATTCCAAGAGAGAAAAGAGTCAGCCGGAGGCGAAGAAGGAAGAAGGGAACGGAGTGAGAAGAGTTCACGATGAGGAGAACAGGAGGGAAATAGGTAAGTTAGTGATCACTGATTGATAGGCGGATCAAGTCCTGGGACTCGGATAATTCCACGCTTGAGGTGGGCCGAGTAGAGGCGTGGTTCCGGTTAGGCTAACTTTGGACTAGGGGTCGGTTCGGTGAGGGACATAGGACATGGGTGTGTGACTACGGTCCGACTCCGGAGGAATGGTTGCCACCTTTCTTCGGGGATAACCTGTGTTCGCGGCTAGTCCTTATAGGACCTCTCAGCGGGGGAGGACAGGAAGGTAGCTGAGTGAAACGACGTTCTTTCTCTGGTCCATTTGATCCTGTTGAGCTCACAGGCACCTTTCCCTTGACGGATAGGGGTGGTTTCTCGAGTGACCAAACCAAAGACTTAGATTATCTTTCGTTGATTAGGGTGAATGAGCCTAGCAGCGACTCCGGAATGGATTAGCGTAAGAACCTACGGTGGGGTCGACGTGTGGTGCTATACCTTCCGCCTGTGGACGGGAGACTTTGATGTGGCCGTCTATGTAGAGGAGGGGCAAGACCGGGGAGAAGATTTCCTCTGCGGATGGGAGGCAGCGGTCAACGACTCCCGTGGGGCTAGAGGTGAGTTGCGTGGGTACAGATTCAGTTACTTCTACTCTTTAGGGTACCGTACTTATCCTAGGGGCAGCCGGCCTGCGCCGGTGATTCCGGACGCCTATCTCGACGGGTTAGACGGGTGGCGAGTATTAGTAGCAATTATAGAAGAGATAGTGGGGCGCCTATGAGTTTGGGTGTCCTAGAGTTTGAGCCAGCAGGCATTAGTGTGGGAAGCCGTGGTGGTGTAAACGTGTGGTGCTACAATTTTTACCTATGGACAAGAGATTTCGATATAGCGCTTTACGTAGAGGAAGGGACTGACCGAGGGGGAGCCTTCCTAGATAGTTGGGAAGAGGCGGTTAGCCAAGCGCAGCTAGAGAGGGAACTTTTAGGAGGGTACGAGATCCGGTATTTCTATACTCTGAGGTGCCGCACCTTCCGACAAGGGGAGCAACCCGCCCCGGTTATACCAGAAGCGTATGTGGATGGGTCAGACAGGTGGAGAATGCTAGTCTTGATCATAGAGGAGATAGTAGAGAACCTATGAGCTTGGGAGTTTTAGAGTTTGAGCCAGGGGCCATCAGTGTGGGTGACTGTGGGGGGGGTAGACGTATGGTGCTACAGGTTCTTCCTGTCGCCCTCTACGTTGAAGAAGGAACGAATGTAGGACAGGGTTTTCTTAGTAGTGTGGAGGAGGTCGTGGGCCTCGCGCAATTGGAGAAGGAACTACTGGGGGTCTACGATACCCGGTATTTCTATACTCTAGGTTGTCATACCTTCCGACAAGGCGGGTGTCCGGCCCCGATCATACCGGAGGCCTACCTCGACGGGTCCGACGGGTGGAAGGTATTGATAGGGATCGTTAAGAAGGTGGTACGAAGCCGGAAGGGGCATGGTTAGGATTGTAGAAGCGGGAGAGGACGGCGGAGTAAAAATCGAGAAGGCAGACCTTCTCAAAGATCGCGAATGCTTTAGCGTCCATCTGGATCATCGTATGGAGAGGTACCTAGTGGGGCGCGAGAGAGGAGTGGAACTTGAAAAGGGGGTCTTCCTCTGGGCACGGTTTGCAGTGGGCATTTGGGAAGGAGAGCGGTGGACTAGGAACAAACCTAGGAACGGGGGGAAGGCCTGACGAGCGGCGGTTCGTGCCGAAGGCACGATCTATCTAAGTCGGGAGGTGTGGGTCGAGTTCGTCACCCACTAGGCCTTGAGGTGGTATCGAGAGGATCAATGGGAGATACGCATGGGACCCATCCTAAGGAGGATCTTCGAGGAGGTGCCCCTTCAGCATAGCCTGCCATTCCGCTTGCGGGTGACTTGCGCTAGGGACGAGGAATACCCTCGAGCCACGGGTTGCGTACGGGATATCTTTCCTGCTTACATTTTCAGAAGGGTGGGTGGAGAAGGGGCTGAATACGAAAAAGTAGTGAAGTCTATTCGGCGAGAAAGAAGGAGAGGCATATCCTTTCGCTCACTTCACTGGTTCTATTCCTATTGTGTAGACAACCCTGTCCCGTACGGGATTAGGGCAGATCGGATCAGGGAAAGGATTTCTCTTGAGTCGGAGAGAGACCGTGAGGGCGGACGGGACTACCATAGGGTGTTTGGGGTGCGTCAAAGGGTGGGATCAATGGTTCTACTTGAACGGGGCGTCGGCAAGTTCATTGGGTCCCCTCTAGACGAACGAGGAGTGTGTAGCCTGATTTCGAGCAACAGGAGAATCCCCGATTAGATAAGGATAGAAGGAGGGGAGATTACAGCCGGAGACAATTTCGTGTGGGTGGAATCGGAAGAGGTTGAGGAAAGAGCGGCAGAGGTACGGCTTAAAGTCACCTCGGTGATCTTCGTCAAGGCGGAGGCTTGGTCGAAGGTTATTATACCCCTGGTCTTGGGCCAAGGGGGTGGGTTAGACTCGGTGATCAGAGAGGCTAGAGAGGTCAGGAGAAGGTGGATAGATAGGGTCCGAAAGGGATTTAAGTTTGAGGCATTGGAATCCGAGAGGTTCGCCGGGGCAGGCGAACTCCCAAGGGCACATTACCTTGTGACAGTGTGGGTCCCAAGCTTTGTGTTCTCAAGAGAGAGTGAGGGAAGAGTGGTGAGACTCCTAGAGAGGGGGCGGGGTTTGGGATTACCCTTTGGGGCCCTGTGGACCCTGTACACGCATTGTATTGATCAGGGTATCCCTCCGCGTAGGAAGCTTTGGGGTATTTTTAGCAGATTGGGGTCTCTGGAAAAACCCTTCACTCTTTCACCAGAGAGATATCACCAGTGGGTTTTTAAAACAGGCATCGGTAGATGGTGAGGTTCGTACTCAGTGAGAACGGGGTGGTAGAATCGATAGAGGCCAGTGACACGGGGAAAGTTTTGGTTTTAGGGGACCCTCGTGTGACGCCCTACTGGATGAGCGTTGAGAAAGGGGAGGTCATCCGGGGAGGTGCATACGTGTGGGTTGGAGCCCGCCGGCTTACTTGGAAGGAAGGAGTGCGGAAAGGGGGTCCTCTTGACATCGGTCGGTTCCTAGAGATTCGGGCTACGATTTTCCTCAACGAGGACGCGTGGACTGAAGTGTGGAGAGGGTTGGTAACCGGCCAAGTGACCCATACGGAGTACCGAGAATCGGCGAGGCTGATAGCTAACAACCTGGTGCTGGGTGAATACGAGGAGGGGACTTTCGAGTCGTGGACACCGGTGTCCTTCGCCGAACGCGGCGAGGTCCCTCAGGCATCTGGGGTCCTCCACGCGAACTTACCCCAGTTTTTGGTCAGCTCATTCTTAAGGTACCTGGAGGAAAGAGTAGTGGCGGTACTTAGAGCGGCCCGCGAATCCGGGGTGCGGACGAGAGGGTTGTTTTGGCTCTACACACGATGTGTGGATGCTGGGGTTCCCCCTAGAGGAGAGCTATCGACTATATTCGAGAAATTGAGAGAGTTTGAGGGGGTCCAAGCTCACGTCGCGGACGTCCCGTACGCCCCGCCTCTTCGGAGAAGAATATGTAACTAACCGACGGGGGTACGAAGCCTGATGATAAGGGGGGTCCCTAGGACTCTTTGGGCCTCAATAGAGCCTGTGAGTGAGGAAGGGGAAGTTGTCCAAGTCTCCTTGCCCAAGGAAACTCGGAGGGCTCCAACAAGGGCCATTCGGAAGGAGGTGGCGGAAGTACACCGGGGGAGAGCATTTGTTCGGGCGACGATGAGCAGCGGAGAAGGGTTGGTGGTCGGGGAGGCCACAATGTTCCTTTCTAAGGAAGGGTTTCTAGAGGTGGTTCGTAGTTTGAAGTTAGGAGAGGACCCGCTTATAGACGCACCGGCGATTCAGGAGTAGTTAGAAAAGCTTGTGGAGGAAGCAAGTCCTCGAGAAGAATACCCTAGAGTCTACCGTGTAACCTACGCAAATTGGGAAGAGATACCTAGGTTTTTCGACAGTGCCCCCATCCCCCCATCGGGGTCCCTCGATTTATTCTCAAGCGGGTTTATCCCTCGGAAGCAGTCCGGAACGCGGTAGGACGTAGGATAGAGATCCTGCGCCAATTTCGGTTCACCAAGTCGGACCTGCATTCCCTATTGACCTGGTGCCTTCGGAGTCCGTGCGAGGATAATTGGTCCTCACTAGAGGGACTAGGCTACACCTTTGAGGGTTGGGTCCAACATGTAAGGGCCTCAACTATCACCTGGAGATACCAGAGCAAGATCTGTGAGGCGGGGTTGGAAGGATTAGAACCCCACCGATCTCATACGGATAGCTATAGCCTGCCGGCGGAGGACTTTGAGGGATGAGTGAGCCCAACGTTGGTGAACTGGTGGGTTTAGAAAGAGTTAGGGAAGAGTTATACCGATTATTGGCCCTTTGCTGGGAAGACGAGAGGAGGTTGAGGCCAGGGGTCTTGCAAAGGATCAAGACGTTACAGGCTGCGACTATCAAAGTACTAGATGACTTAAAAGAAGAGCTACTCTCAGGGAGAGAGGAGGCATGAGAGCCACTTACACTTCGAGCTCGATAAATTGGGAGTTGGAGACGAGGGACGACGGCCCTGAGGTAGAAATAGTGGGAGGAGCGGATCTTAGCCCGAACCTGGGCGAAGGCCAAGTGGTTAGAGGAGAGGAGAGCCTCCTCGTCAAGGTCCGACGTCTGCCCTTGTGGAAAAAGAGGTCTTGAACTACCTTGGCGAAGTTTTCGATCACTATTAGAGAGGCAAGAAGGGTACGGTTCTCTAGAACGTGGAGAGGGCCCCTAGCAGAGGTCGAGAGAAGGTTCGAAGTGGACTCTAGGTGGTTTGGAAACCCGCTCGAGGTCAGGGTGCACCTAGTGGAGGCGGGCCTCTGGGACAGGTCGAGGGAGTACGAGCAGGCGTTGCACCGAACGATTCTTGAGCAAGGCGAAGACTCTCGAGGAAGGTGTGAGGACTCGCTCGTGGAGGCGGCAGAGAGATTGGCTCGAGTAGGGTGAACCAGCCAATGATTAAGTACGATAGGGGAGACCCTATCGGAACCTTGGAAAGGGCCTGGAAGACAGGGTCTAGGTATGGAGTGACCCTCCCTAGGGTTGAAAAAAGAGAGGAGGTCACTGCGGAATTCTTCGAGATATACTACCAGGAAACGCTAGTCCGTTTTTTGGGGGTTTCAAGAGAGGGTACCGACACAAGAAGGGCAGAGATCTTCTAGTCTCCAAACGACCGACAATTTTTTGTCACGGAACTAGCGGAAGGGAAGGACCCTCTGGGTATAGCAGAGAAGACCCGGGACCGACTAAGGAGGTTGAGAAGGGGGGAGGCCGAAAGGCGAGAGGAAAGGATTGGATACCGAGGGCGATTAGAGGTCCTGAGGGCCGCCCGCGGCCGGACTTGGGAGATCCCAGCTTGGGTTAACCGATTGCTCTACCCCGACGACGCAGCGGTAAGGAAAACCCAAATTAGAGGGCCGGTGATTGAGAAATTCCCCCTGGGGAAGAGAGGGGGTACGAGTTGTTCACTCTGTGTTGGGACTCACAGATTTCGAGTGGTGGGCTTTAGTAGGTGATTTCATCAAACCCCTGTTCTCCGAACGAGCCGGCGAAGTGGATAGAGCCCTGATTAGGCGATGCGCGCAAGAAGGGGTTAGGGGCGTCTCGGACCTAGAGATTGTCAATCTTGCACTTGCCGCTAGCGAGGAGAAGAAACTGCGGGACTCTTGGTGGACAGTGACTAGCGAGGAGTCCGGAGGGGATAGTGAGAGACAAGGGTTGAGTGAAGAAGAAAGAGGCTCTGGGGAAAGCACTGGCAAGACCAGCCTAGAAAGTGACTCTTACGAAGAGAGCGACTGAGAACTAGTGCATGGAAAGTGTGGTAGGGCACGGGGTAGCCCAATCTCCCAAGAACGCCGCTATGGGGCGAGTCGAAGAAGACACCGAATTAGGAGCGAGATTGAGCAAGACAGTCGAAGGAGTGACCGAAGGGGTAGAGGCTATAGGCAGGGCCCTAAGAAGCTAGGAAGAACCCATCGGGGAACAGGCTACGGAACAACTCGCAAGCTCGGACGAGCGTTTGCATCGAGAAATGAAACCGCGTGTCCCTACGAGAGAAAGGGTGGCCGAAGCCACAAGGGGCTTCCCCGTCGAAAACCAATGGGCGGACCACGTAGAAGAGAGAATCGTCGAGGGGCAGAAATGCCCTCATGACAGGGCTGGGTGCTGGGTACTTAGGAGGAGCGAGGAAGGAGGCCCGAGGAGGAGGGAACTTGGGGACGGACGGCCAACCGAGATTGGGGGAGTACCGCGAAGATGGGTGAGCAGGGAGATTGGTCCCGCCTGGGTACGAGAAGAGGCGGTAGGCAAGAATACGGGAGGACCCGGAGATATTTGGAGAGGGGCCAGGGCCCAGGAGTTAATACACTGGGAACGCGAGGACCCGGGTTATGGGGTTTGCAGGGAGGAGGAACCGTGGGGACCTCCGAGATATAGACCCCGGATGGAGGATTTGGACCCTTCCTGGTACAAACCTTACGATCCGACGCTATATGGGCCGGCGGACGGACCCTACTTCCATCGATATGACGATCACCGGGTCCCTGACTACGACGTGAACTTGGGGCTGGAATCACTCTACTTTAACGGAAGGGATGTAACCGGATTCGTGGAGAAATGGGAACGTTATGCCTACCGTAAGAAGTTTTCGGAGAAAGAGTGGATTGACCACTTCATTCAACACTCGGACCCAGAGTTGGACCAGGCCATTAGGGTCGTATACCCGTCTGATGGGAGATGGAAGACATTCAAAAGCAGCCTGCTTAGGATCTTTGCGTGCGACGATATGATCCCCACGATTGAGGGGCTGCGTCGTGTAACAAGAGGAGAGCAAGAGAGCCTGGTAGCCTTGACTCGGAGGTTCAAACGGATGTCCCAGGCCTTAATGGATAGAGGAATGCTTTCGGAGGTCGACAGGTGCGCAATGTTCATGTTGCACCTGCCCGAAGAGAAGAGGAGGGAGGTCCTCGAGAAGGCCCTAGGGACTCCGCTAATTTTGAAAGGGTCGCCGAAGTAGTCTTCACCGGAGGGGGTGTAGACGTACGGGAATATATGAAGGAGAGTCTGGACATGGCCCTCCGGAGTATGCGCTCCCAAAAGACAGACGGACCTCGTGGGAACGAGAGGCAGCCTCTGGAGCCTCCCGCCCAGTGCTGGGGAGGAAGACCCCCGGGTTGGCGGAACGAGCCCGACAATCAAGTGAACTGGAGGGCTGATAGAGAGACCGGAGGTAATCGGGCATCGTAATGGGGAAGTTCACGGTGGAAAGATGCAAGGGATGGAAGGTGGGGAGACCCTCCCCAACCTAGGGTCATGGGTGCTCGACCGGAGGTGAGTCAGGCTAGAACGTCACCGCCTCCTGGGCCCCCAGCAGCGACAGGGGCGCCACCTCAGGTCGCTCCCCACCCTAACAACCCGCCGCCTCGAACTGGGTGTGTCTATTGTAACGAGGAGGGTCATATCAAACGAGAATGCCCTTACCTTACGAAAACCTTAAGGTTGGGAGTGGTGAAATTAAATGAGAATAAGTGGGTAGTTTGGGGGGAAGATGGGGAGGCAGTCTCCTTCTATCCCTCCATGAAGGTGAATGTAGACAAGGGGATAGCCCTCCAGGAGGCGAGATTGGGGAAGAAGCCTGAGATTGGGGGTACCTCCAACTCGTCCCATGTCCAAATGACGGAATCAGTAGGAGGCGTGTCCATTAGGGAACCCGAGGTGTCCAGCATCAAGTTTGTAGAAACCCGGCCCGAGGAAGAGGGGCCTTGCCTAAGGGTAAGGACCCAGGCTGGGGCCGAGACATCTAAAAGCCAAGAGAATGTGGCTGATGATGGAGGAAGAAGGAGCGGCGACGATGACCAAGCGATGGCCGATGCCAAAGTTGCGGAAGAAAGGAAGGAGGAGTCCACTTCGCCCAAATCGCCCAGGAAGAGGGGGGCGAAAAAGTTCGAAATAAAATGCACCTTGGATGAGATAGACACGGTAGCTCCCCTTAGGAGGACCCTATTGTAGCCTATGTCGTGCACGCTTCTGGAATACTTAGCAGCCAGCAAAAGCGCTAGGGAAGAACTCCTAAGCATCACGAAGAAAGTAAGGGTCCCGCTCGCCGGAGGACCAACGGTACCGGGGGATGGTCCAGCCAAGGAAGAAGTACAATCCTCCCGAATCACCATGGACGAGCTGCCGGCTAACTTCTTCTCGGGACAGGAGGCCAAAATGTTCTATGTATTAGGTAGCGGCCAGCTCCAAGCGGTGGTGAGTGAAAAGAAGATGAGGGCACTGGTGGACAATGGGTCCGAGTCCACGGTATGTAGAGACTCCATTGCCCGGGAGCTAGGCTTGGAAATAGATAGGGGGGTATCAATGTCGATGGTCGTAGCGGATAACAAGCTACAACCAGAAGAGGGGGTGTGTCACAGCCCCGTGATCGAGGTCGCGGGCGTCGAAACCTCGGTCCCAATATTTTCGGTGAAAGAGTGTTCCTCCGAGTTGATCCTCAGTAGAACCTGGCTGAGCGCGATTCACACTACCACAATTGACCTACCTGATGGAAGTCAGACCCTCTCCATCCAAAGTCCGGATGGAATCTGGGTGGTCCTAAAGACCGTAGACGCGCAAGATGAGCGGAACCGGACCAACATTCCTATACGAAAGAGGGCCCAATCGAGGGTATGCCAAGTCCGTCTGGAAGAGGCACTCCTTTTGAATGGGGAACCCCCGGAAGACCGGTTAGAGGTCGAGGATGTCGGGGATAGGGTTGTGATCAACGGGATAGGGTACAGGAAGGAGGAGGAGGAGGAGGAGTTCGGTGGATGTGTGAGACTATCTTTTTTGGAGGAATCCCCCTAGCCGGCAGAATCAAGAAGCATAAAACCGTGGCGGAAAAGGTAAAGCCCGCCGCAGTCAGCCGGGATAGAACGGGGGAAACTTCGATATCGGAGGAAGAGATCGCCGATATCATCCGGAAACGAAAGGAGACTGAGGGACAAAGAATTACGACCGATAGGTTGGTCAAGATGGATATAGGGATGGAAACCTCACGGAGAAAGAGAAGAAGTTTGTGGCAATGACCTTAAGGGGCTGCGATAAGGCCATTGCCTTCGATGACTCAGAAAGGAGGAGAATCGACCCGAAGTACCCTAAGCGTGCCCGAATCCATACGATCCCGCATGTACCCTGGAAAGATAGGCCCCAATGGAAGTACGTTCAAAAGGAGAAGGAAGAGATAGTGACATTTATCAAGGAAAGAATCAGAACGTTCGTTGCGGAACCTTGTCAGAGTGCCTATTCCAGCAAATGGCTGTTTTTTTAGGAAAGGAGGTAGCAACAAGTTAAGGTGGATCCAGAATCTCCAAAGAACCAATTCCGTCACCATAAGGGACGTAGGGTCTATACCTGAAGCGGATCAACTCGCGGAAGGATCGGCGGATCGCTCAATCTATTCGATTTGCGACCTCTTCTCAGTGTATGACGAGATCCCCCGGGATTACCCGCGATAGGCATCTGACCATCATGCATACGCCCTTAGGGCTGGTCCAAATGATGGTGGTGCCCATGGGGTGGACAAACGGTGTGGCGGTGTTCCAAAGATCCATGATTGCGGTCCTCAAGGAGTTCATGCCGGAGAAGGTGGAGGTCTTCCTTGATGACTTTCCGATAAAGGGGCCGGTCGAACGGGATGAGACGGAGGTCCTCTCCGGGGTAAAAAAGTTTGTGGTGGACCATATGAAGGATGTCGAAGAAGTCCTTGCGAAATTAGAGGACGTCAACCTTACTGTGAGTGGGACTAAGAACCGTTGGGGAGTGTCTTCAATCAAAATATTGGGCTTCATCTGCAACAAAAATGGGCGGAGGCCCGATCAAGGGAAATTAGAGAAGTTGATGACCTGGCCATCGCCGCTAAAGTCGATAACGGAGGTTAGGCAATTTCTAGGGGTGGTGGGCTACTGGAGGATCTTTATAAAGGCCTATAGTGAGAAAGCGGAACCCCTTAGACGACTGCTTACGAAATAGGAGGGATGGCTTTGCGGAGAGGAGCAGGCCGTGGCCATGGAAGTCCTTAAAGAGGAGTTCTGCGAAGGTGGGCAGGTCCTAGGGGTCCCGTTCTTCGAAGACGAGGAGAACCGCCCCTTCATAGTTTCTACGGACGCTGGACCTTGTTCCGTAGGAGGACTACTGTCGCAAAAAGATCAAAATGGGAAAAAAAAACCCCTTCGATTTGAGAGTTGAGCCTTGAATCCTGCCAAAAGGAACTATATCCAGTTCAAGAAAGAAGTGTTGGGGGTGTTGCACTGCCTAAAAACCTTCCGCCACTACATCTACGGGAGACAATTCCTCCTGAGAGTAGATCCAACCGCGGTAGCGGTTGTCCTTTAAAAGGACTTTTCGCTAACCGAAACGACTATCGCTAGGTGGATGATCCATATTATAGACTCTACGATTACAGGGTCGAGAGGATCTCCGGGGCCAAAAATCAGGTTGCCGACGGGCTATCCCGACTCCCGATCCGAGAGGACTATCCAAGGTTGGAGGAAGCAAGAGCGGCAATGTCCGAGGGAGAAATGATCCAAGTAACCTCTAACAAGGCGCGAGTAGGGGTGACCATCCGGGAGGAAGGTAGAAGACCGGAAACGTTCCTGGCTAACCTTTACGACGGGAAGTACCGCGATATAGGGTTATACCTAGCTGGAAGGGGGGGAAGGCACCGAGGAGATTAAGAGGGAGGCGCTCGGGTATTCCCTGCGAGGAGGACACATTTTTAAGAGGCCTACCAAGTTTGCAATTCCCATGAGAGTCCTTTGCGACCCGGAGGAGAAGAAGGCGGTCATAGAGGAGCTACACGACGGAGTCGTTGGAGGGCATAGAGGAGTAAAAGGGACCTTTGATAAAGTCTGTAGACTTTATTGGTGGGACGGGCAGTACGTGGAGGTTGAGAAGTATTGCTCAACCTGTGAGGCCTGCCAAAAGAGGGCGACGGTCCGATACAAGGAGCCCCTGGTTCCTTCACTCCCCACTGTTCCAGGTGAGAAGGTCCACATAGACCTAGTGACTATGCCAAAAAGGGTCGGCGGACTTCGGTATATAATCAACGCCCGTGATGATCTCACCGGATTCGTAGAAGCCAAGGCCATCAACAAGAAAACGACCGAGGAAGTGAGTAACTTTCTCTTGGAGTACATCGCTCGGTACGGGTGTGTCGGGAACGTAATCATGGACAGGGGAACGAAATTCTTGAGCCAAAAGGTCAAGACGCTGTTGGAGAAGGCAGGGATCAAGGCGGCCTATATGACCGCTTATCACCCCCAAAGCAAAGCGCCGGTAGAAAGGGGGCACCAAACGCTTGTAGATGCCCTAGCAAAATGGTGCAAGGATCGCGCGGAACAATGGCCGAAGTATTTACGGTACGCAGTCTGGGCCGATAACATCACGGTCAAATCTAGTACAGGGTATCCCCCCTTACACCCTTTGGTTTGGTAGGCATTGTCCCCTGCCCATCGAGTTCCACGTCGACACTTGGACGAGTGTCTCGTGGAAAACCAACATGACTATATGTGAACTGTTGGAGGCTCGGATACAACAAATGGCTGAAAATCTAGATGCTAGACTTACCGAGGCGGGTGAAAACGTCGAGAGAGAGAGGGTAAAAGGAAAGAAAAGGTGGGACAAAAATCTGCGGGTCCGACAAACGCCGATAGGGGTCAACGATCTCGTCCTGATGTACGACTCGTTGCTAGAAAAAACTTGGAGTCGAAAACTAGCAAATCGGTGGATGGGGCCAAATAAGGTCCTAAAGAGATTGGATGGGGGGGCTTACATGCTCGCCGAATTAGACGGGACTAAGCTTTGGGACCCTATCGCGGGGGCTCGCTTCAAACTTTTCCGATCAAGAGGGATCCTTAGGGAGGAGCCAAGAAGGAGAGGGAAAGAAGCGATCGACGCGTGAGTGACCATTACCCATGAAAAGGGAGAGACCTCCAAACAAGGGGCCTCCCCTCGGCCACCAAAGAAAGGGTATAAGGTTCGGAAACCTCCCCAGTCAAAGACCCCTAGAAGGAAGAAACGACCTAAAGAGGATGACGGTGACACCGGCCGGTTAGGGAAACGCAGGCTAAGAGAAAGAAGGAACGCCTCGAGAAGAGCCTTGACAGTCAAACGGGAAAGAGAAGAAAGAAAACGAAAGAGAGAGAGGCGCGAGAGGAGGATGAGGAGACGGAGACGGGAGTAGAGTCGCTTGGGGAGAAAAGGGGTGAACGATAGTTAGAGAGAAATGTATCATAGTTCCGGAGGGGTGAATACCGAGAGGAAAATTATACCATTGTTAGAAGGGACGTATGTCAGAGGGGCGTGTGTCGAAAGGGGCGATGTGTCGTAATCCCAAAAGAAATATTGTACCATAGTTAGTAGAGGCAGACGTCGCAGGACCATGAGTCTTGTACCATAGTTCCGGAAGTGGGAGATGGGGGTGCCGCAACAAGGCAATGCGGTTAAGTCTAGTAAAAAGGGGAAACAATGGAAGAGCGTAACCTAAACAGGGGAGGGGGATGACGCAAACCATGGGAAAGAGAGGGATACATTAAAAGGGTAACCATTGGGTGTGGGGCAAAGGTTAGAGGCAGGGCTACGGGAAAGCTCGCCGGGGACGGCGAGAAGTGGGGTGTGGGCTGGTTGTCGGGTGGCTACCTACCAGCCAAAGACTTTTCTTTTTCGAAACAAATAATGTTTTCTTTCTTTCTTTTGCTGTTTTACATGGGTTTGATGCATGCATGCGTGTGAATGTGTGCCTTGTGAGTGATTCTGGATGTCCGGGTCTTCGTATTAACCCTTCAATGAACCGGGGGAGCGGTTCGAACCATGGTCACAAGAAGGACCGCGCGGATCCCGAAAGCCGGAGTTTTTGACACCAGGAGCTAGGAATCGGGGATTGCTGTCAGACTTTGGGTGAGCCATGGAAAATTCTGAAGGAGGACGCGTTGTGAAGACTCAGGGTTGACTACGAAAAACCGGCGATTCGACTTACGGGGGCCTGCGGAGACTCGCGACGACCGCATGGCCACGTCGAGGACGGGTCTCGAGAGGATAGTGAGAAACTGCAGTGAGCAGGTGCGAGCAATGGCCGCGGTTGGGCCTCCCGTGGGCCGCCTATGAGTACACAAGTCGGCAATGAGGGCAGGTGTTGGGTGTCCGAATGGCCCTTGGGTGGGACGTGTCGAGAAGACACGGACTTCGGCTGAGAGTAGCTCCCGGACTACACGCCGGAGTTTGAGATATCACGGAGGAAGACAACTCGACTGCTTTCTTGTAACCAGCACGGTTCCAAAAATGGCAAACGAGTAAAGCTTGACTTGGCTGGTCGTCGGCAGTCGAGGCGTCTCGAAAGGTGGTCATGGGATGGGCCAGGGCTGAGGGCCATGTTCCTTACAGACTGAACGGCCAACCACGATCCCGGGGGCGCAGCGGAACGACTGTCATCTTGGTCATCAGGGGGTCGTCATCAGTACTGGGCTCCGACGGGGAACCACGCAGCCAGGCCGATATGAATGGTCGCGGCAAGAGTGAAGAGATCGTTCTGGTGCACAACACAAGGATGAGTGAGCCTCAACGAGCCTGGCCAGCGGGGCAGGATGAAAGTCCCCGCTATGCAGGAGCGTGACCGGTTCGTGGAAAGGATCCGCGGCATGATGCAGGGGGCCCCTAGCCAAAAGCTGCCTCGAGATGCCTATGGAGGAGAATCTGAAGGAAATTGACGGACGGGGAGAGGGGGAAAGACCTGTCAGGAGAGGGGTGAGGGGAACGGGCAGGGGAGAAGGCCATCAAGAAAGTCTGAATTTTCGAGGAGCGGTTAGAGGCAAGCGAGCACGCACGCCGCTTTTGATAACCGTCAAAGCCTTCGGGAAACTAGCGGAGAGATATGGTCTGCACTAAGACGGGAAAATGAACAGGTGCGGCCGCACCAGGATCGACAGGCTAGTACGATCCCGGAGAACTCTGGGAGGGAGCGTGGAGTAAGGAGGAGCATGCGCCAAAGAGAGAAGACGAAGTGATTGTCCGAGTAGGCGGGAGATGAGGAGACTGGAGGAGGTTCGATGGTAACCAGGGAATGAGGCTGAGAGACCGTGGGGGAGGAAAGGGTGTCCGATCCTGAAGGAAGTTGGTGAAAGCGTTGGGATTGGTCGGCAAATGGGGAACTGAGAAGTTTCGAGCGGGATAGGTGGAGAAGGGGAGGAAAAGGATCGAAGCCCTGCATGGCGAGCAGCAAGACGAAAGAGGGCGGAACAGAAGAGCTCGATAATCGCAACCATAAAAGTCCCGAAAATTTGAAAATTTGGGATCTTCCCGCGCGACGGGGAATGCGGTTGGCACGACGGATGGTGGCTGTGAGAAGAGAAAGTATAAAAGAAGGGAGGGATTTTTCTTCGGGGGAGCGCACAAGTCCGTGCACGTACTGAAGCGCACGAGAACGCCCAGAGGTCCTCGATCGCATACTAATGTAAGACATGCGAGAGGGAGAGGAAGAGAGGGATAGTCGAAGAGAGAAGAGGAGAAGGGGGAGTACGGAGGTACGTACGGGAGCGCTTGGAGAGATTTCTTCGAGGAGAGCTCGCGGGGATAGCATTCGCGGGCACAGCATCTGAGGAGGTAGCCCTCGCGGGGACAACATACGAGGGAGACGGAGAGAACGCGTCCAGGTCCTGGTCCTCCACGGGCGCTCGGTGCCGGGCGGGCGTTCGGACGAACTAGAGAGAAGAGAGAGAGAGAGAGGGTGAGAGACGGAAAGAAAGAAAAGGGAGGCGGTCGGACGTACTCACGGAGCGCGGGCCCAAAAGCGCCCGAGGAAGTTAGCTTTTGGAGAAGGCGGAGTCGACGCACAACCGAGCACAGGGAGCGGGCTAGGAGGTAACTCAGGGCGAACAGTGACCTGGGAGAGAGAGAAAAGGAGAAAAAAGGGGAGGGGCTCTTCGAGACACGGCCTTCTTGATAAAGCCTCAACGGAGGACATCGGGAGAAGCTTCGTGGACACAGACGCGTCGACCGTGGGAACGCAGATCTGGGAGACGGACGAAGAAGAGAGAGCGACGAAGCGAGCGAGAAAAGGAAGGAAGGGGGAGAGCGGGAAGAAGGGGAGGGTTGTGCGCCTAGTTGCGCGGCCTAGCACTGTGCGACTCGCCTATTCGCCGAGGCCGGTATTCACTTCGGGCTCGACTATACGCCGTCTCGTCAGGAGCTCGGCCCGGGACGCATTCGCCGCTCACTACGTATTCGCTTGTCCGAGCCGGTGTTTTCTTTGTGCTCGATTACCCGTTACTTGGCTTTGCGTCGATCGCCTGGCATTGTGCCCAGCTGCTTTCGCCGCTCGCTACGGGTGCATGCCACTTGGGTACAAGCCGGACCGTTCGCTGCTCGCTACGAGCTCGCTTTGTGCCCAGCTGCTTTCACCGCTCGCTACGGGTGCATGCCACTTGGGTACAAGCCGGACCGTTCGTTGCTCGCTACGAGCTCGCTTTGTGCCCAGCTGCACGCACGCTTTGTGCCCAGCTGCACGCTCGGGAGCACACAGGACCAAAAGACACCTGTGGCGTACGCTTTTGGGAGTCATTCGACTTCACGCCCGGCCGCTGGCCTCTAGTTGAGTTTCGGTTACTCGCCACTTTCTCCCTGCCCTCAACCTCGCGTCGTCTCGACTCGTCCTCAACCATCTGCTATGTTATCTTCGACTGTCCCCATCGGACTCATCCTTCGAAGACGGTTCTTACCGCTTGGTTCAGATAACCAGTTAGTGACTAAGCAACGGTTTCAAGCTTCCGGGAAGGAAAAGAGAGAGAGAGAAAGAGAGCTGGCGAGCAAGCGAGAGGGCGAGAGAGAGAGATAGATAGATAGATAGACAGATAGATAGATAGATAGATAGATAGATAGATAGATAGATAGATAGATAGATAGATAGATAGATAGATAGATATAGAGAGAGAGAGAGAAAGAGGGAGCGAGCGAGCAAGCGAGAGAGGGGAGAGAGAAAGCGAGAGAGGGAGAGAGAGAGAGAG
>BFEA01000252.1:1436037-1455745 GCA_003427395.1 Chara braunii
GAGAGAGAGAGAGAGAGAGAGAGAGAGAGAGAGAGAGAGAGCAGGACGAGAAGGGGGCTTCGAAAAAATACTTCTTCTCGGTTACAAGCGCCCGCGGGGGCTCGAAGAGCTTGGTCACGAGGTCTTCACTGGGCTCGGGGTCTACGAACGAGCAACGGTTGGCCAGGCGTCCGCAGGTCGCTCTCGAAAACGGGCCTCACTACGGGCTCCTATTTCTTGGTCTCCCGGCTCCATCGAACAGGGCTAGTTACGAGCCTCGGTCCGGCTAACGAGTCGCTATGAGCTTCAAGTTCTGAGTACTTCCGTTATAAGTTTTTCTCTTGCATTCGCTATTCTGATCACAAAGCTCGCTATGAGCTTCCGATTCTGACCATTTCGGCTGTAGTTTTTTTTTTTTTTTTTTTTTTTTTTTTTTTTTTTTTTTTTTTTTTTTGCTCACTATTCTGGTCGCTAATTTCTCTATGAGCTTCCTGTTCTGACCATTTGGGCTATAGTTTTTTTTATGCTCGCTGTTCTGGTCGCTAATTGCGCTATGAGCTTCCTGTTCCGAGCATTTCAGCTTTAAGTCTTTTGCGTGCTCACTGTTCTGGTCACAAAAAAATCGCTATGAGCTTCGAGTTCCGAGCATTTTGGTTATAAGTCTCTTTTGTGCTCGCGGTTTTGGCCTCGGAGCTCAAAGCTCGAGTTTCGAGTTCTGCACGGTTTTGTTCGAGTTATGAGCAGTTTGTTCGAGTTTCGAGTCCCGAGCAGTTTCGTTACAAGTCCTTGCTTGGCCTCACTGCTCTCGAGCCCTGTTCGGACCTTCTAGCTTTTCCGAGCCTCTTGTTAAGCTCATCGTTCTCTACGGCTTTCGGTCCCCGGAAAACTTAGGTCACTATCTCTTCTCAGGAGCTCGCCCTCTACTCGTACTGTGCTGATTGAGAGCTCTTGAGCTCACCGGCTTTTCTCTCGAGGCCACTGGCTAGGGACTTTATGCTGACTGCGAAGCTTCGTCCGAACACCTTCTCTGAAGAGTGCCTGTTACCGAGTCCTTCGGTGTTTTCTAGCCTCGGCTGGCTATTCTCGAGTCCCCTGTTTATTCGAACCTTGTTGATCTCGAACCACGAACACCTTGGTTGTGAACCCTCCCTGTGAGCTCTCTGGTCTCCGCACCCCAGGTCGCGGGGAATACCAAGGCTAGGCCAGACTCCAAGGAAAGCCCAGAGGGGCACTCGAAAACAGCCAGGACGGGGGTACGTGCCGCCAGCAGGCGGTACCAAGCCGGTCGCGTGGGACCAGGAGAGTAGCAGGCCACGCTCTCCAGACTATCACGGCTAGACAAGTAGTAACGGGGCGAGACTCCCCGACAGCGTGTTTATTTTTGCAAGTCACACCAGAGTGGCCTTATCCGTTTGAAGGCACGTGTATGGAAGGAAGTTTAGGTCCTTGTCTAGGTGAGTGGCGTGCGTAGGGGGTCGACAGCGAGGTGCAACCATGTGGGGGACGGGCATGCACGGCGACGCAAGGCCGCAGGAAGCGTGACACCTTGGCCCCTTGCTTTTTATGTTTGCTTGCGTTCGTTTTTATTTTTATTATTTTTATTATTATTTTTCCTGCTTTTATTTTTTTTTTATGTTCTGGACTCGATGATCGGTGTCGAGATCGATTGCGGACCGACGGGCCTGGCTTAGTCATTAAATTGTCGGACATGGTGGCCGTTAAGGCAGTCGAAGACCTTGAACGCGGTCTCCTTTTTGACCCACTCAGATTCTTTTGTGTTTGGGATGCTAGCGAAATTCCTCTATTTCGGCGGTCTTGAAAGGCAGACCAAGGAGATCAGTGTGCGTGCAGGCCAGTGGGTGATTCAGCCCACGAGGCGGAAGGAACCTGGGTGGCATGGGCCTTTCGCGGGTGCACGATCGCCAGCCCCCGCCTGCCGTGAGTGGGTTGTGTGTGAGCATGCCCGCTCGTAAGATGGTGAACTTGGGCACAGGAGGCACCAGTGGGAGGTTGCCTCAGTGTTGGTTGTGTGGCAATGTTGTCCCAACGGTTGTTTTGTGGGACACCGCCCCCACTTCGATCTCCAAAGTTTTCATTTAAATATTTGCTACTACCACCAAGATCAGCACAGGGACCCGCTTCACCTACTAGCTCACGCTGTAGAACGCTGCAGCAGGCCCTGCACCCTCCCACTCGTCGTAGAGTCGGGGCAATCGCAACAGCCAAGCATGGAACATGCGCTGCAGCGCTATCCATTCAGTCCGGGCTGATCGGCAAGTGAGTTGTTACATCCTCCATAGCGGAGAACGATTTTCACGGCCAGTGTTCTACTGCCTGTATCGGTCGGCTCCCTCCGCAATGTAGCAGTCAGATGGTCTTCATCAAGCTGCTGTGAGGACGACCGCTATCAAGCGTTGGGTAGCGAACAGATAGGAGCACGAAGTGAGGGAAGAAGGACTGAATCTGGCGCGATTTCGCACCAAGTGCATCGACGCACGGGAAGAAGATGGCAAGTAACAAGGGGAGTGAGAGGATAGTTTTTCTCACCCGTTTCTTGATAGAAATAGGCGAGTAAAGGGCCGTCCCTGATGTCCTAGGCTAGGGCGAAGCTGATGGAGAAGTCAGTTATGGGCCAAGACTTACGAGGAGAATGTTAGCAAGGAAAAGCAATGCGTCGGGATATGGACGAAGGGAATAAGAAAAGGAGAAAAACGGGCATATATCGCTAATTCTGGAGCGGATTTGAAGAAGAGAAAAGCCTACACAGGGGTTTTAATGTCGGACGAACCCGTATTTGAGGTTAGTTTTAGCAAAAAGTTAGTAGATTAAGAGTTAGTAAGAAGATGAGCCACGCGAGAGATGCCGGATGGGAGATATGGCAGGGCTAGAAAAGTGTAACTCGCCCGTTTCTCAATGAAATTGGGCGAGAGCAGATGCTGACTAGGGGTTTTGGAGCACTCTGGAGAGATTGGCTGTCCTAATTTTTCAATTTGAGCGCTGGTTCGGCCGGTATAGGCGATAAGGGCTGCGCAAAATTGTGGGATTCGATCGAGGAAAATCAGATAGCAATGTACCTTCCCATCGTGTGAGGGCAGATTCAATTCTGTTATTTTATTTTTTTTATTATTACTATTATCCTGCTCATTGGGAATAGTCGTGTTCCTTCTGCTCGGCTTCGACGGGGTGATAAGGGCAATCGCGAGGTTGGAAGCTTACCTGTTGGCCAGTTCTTGCTTATCCTAGGAAGTGCACGGGGCTGCGTTCAAAGTGGAGCTTCACTCACAATTGAGCATGACATCGATCGGACGGGGCATCATGAGAAGGAGGGCGAGAGAATGAGGGGGAGCATAGAGCGAGGGAGCACCTACCTTGGAACCAACGGTGCATGATGGAACGGTAGCTCGACTACGGGCTGAGCTGGGGAAAATTTGGCCATGTATCGGCCATGTTTTCTCGGTTGATTCATTCCGATTTTGCTCATCCTAACAATGGAACTGGCGTGCGGCCGGCCGCGGGGTTAGAAACTTACTTGTTGGCTGGTGTGTTGGATGATGCTTTGCTTATCGCTCTATCCTCCTTGCACATGATTGAAAGGCAGGCGCAGCAGCCAGTGTTGAGCATCAGCGACCTACTCGTGGTCAGGATCGTCGAAGCTGTGATCCAGCGGATCGTTGCTATTGTTGTGACCGAGTTGACTGTCGGCGTCGCCTTTGGGACTGTGCTTTGAGGGTGCTCCATCCCCAACCGCGATCTGCTATGATACGTTTGAGTGTGTGCATGTCCGATGTGGTATGAAAGGCGATGAGCTATGTTTTACGAGGGGGTGAGGTTTGCGGCAATGCTGACATGCAGCCCGTTCGTCTGACTTTTGAGAGGAGCGTTCTCATTGAATAAAGGGGGTCAGTCCGTGTATCTGGTCGACCCTTCGGGCAGGCTTCATTGAAGGGCAAAACACAGCGAGGACCGGCAACATGGCAAAAAGGGAAGAGGATGAAGCACGTACCTGGTCTTGGCGATGGTCTACCGGGTCGGTTTCTGCATGCACTTCGATTGTCGTTGCTGCCGCCAACAAGATACATTGTTAGTGCATAAGGTACTACTTGTTGTGTAGCAGTAGTCTGCGCGCTGAAAACCAACTGGGAGAAAGGGCTTCGGGAACATATGTTCAAGTTGGAGGCAGAGAGAGTATGCTCTCGTTGACATTTCGGTTCACCATCCGGGTTCTCCAGTTGGTGGAATACCAGTGCAGTTATGATTTATGAACAACGTCAGACTTTCAGGCCTTCAGTGCGAAATTGCATTCTGGGTTTCTATCATTTCGTTAGTACTAATTTCTCCACGGGCCAGGAATAAGGAGAGTGAACCTACCTCGAGGGACTGGGGTTGTGGGATGACCTCAAAAAGGTCAAACTTGCCTGGTTGCTGGCCGTGACCATCATGCTGCTCATGCGTGACAGTCATGTTTGCTTGCAACCCTCGTTGTCGTGGTCTGCAGTGGATCCTCGTTGTAAGGACCTGACCACATTCGGCGTAGGGTGCGCACAGAGGAGGTGAAACGTGAGGGGGAGAGTTTGAGGTTACTGTTTCGATTTGGAGGACCGTCAAGAGGTCAACATTTAGCATTTTGACTTCAGTTTTGCGGTATTACTGGGTGTTTGGTCATCATTGCGGGGTCCTCAAACACGTTAAGGTTTTAAGGCCCTCTTACGCGAGTCTTAGTGCACCTCTCTTGTATCTGAATGACTCAACTTTTCTTATTATGCCCTTCTCACTCTCAGTCTAGTCTTTTGGTTCAGAGAGGAAGGCGGCAAGCGGGATTGAAACCCGTAATCCGTGTCAAGGTCTCTGTGGGAGGTTCGCCCCACCGATTGCGGGAGCTCTGTCGGGCTTCAGGCGGACCCTGGAGGCAGGTAACGGAGAGGTCACCATTGCTTTCCTTCTATAAACCCAACTATAAACCCTATCTGTATTTCTTGCCATGATTGATTGAGTATATTGCCTGCATCCCTACTTTGATTTATGTTTGACTTTCAGGACACAAACCAGACTTAACTAAAGGAATGATTGTGCAAGATTAGTTTCAACTTTGTTGTGTTGGTTGAAAACATATTGTGAAAAGGGATTGCATCTAGGGAAAGGTGGGAGGAAGGTTGTATTTCTTGTGTCTGATTGGGTTGACCAAGGGCTGGGAGAGTCTCCATAAGATTGGAGGGCTCAGTACTATGTTTATTTTCGATTGCCTGAAGGACCAGACAGGTTCCTATAAGATTGAGCAGTCTGGTTGCTTTGACTTACGAGGGTTGTTTATGTTTGGCTTTTTGATGCAGCGAACATTTTTCCATAAGATTGGATGACTTGGTTGTCTTGCTTTATTTGAGGTTTTTGATGTTTATTAATGTCTTCTTGTTTATTCTGTGGGAGGATCAGGAGAAGGACTGGACTGATCCCCATAAGATTGAGAGGTTTGGTCTGAAGCCACGCACATGCTGAAACAAAAAAGGTAAAATTATCTATAGGTTAGTCAGACATTTTTTCATAAGATTGGATTATCTGACAATAGCTTATCACCTACTGAAGAGAGTATAAATTAAGAATAAACTCGTGGTAAGACGAGATAGGCTGAACCTTAATATAAGTTGATCGGTCAAGTCATATGTTACCTTAAAAAATACTAAATGAAGATAATTATCTATAACTTGGATACTTAAACAGTTCAAGGCGACTAGGTTGGACAACCTAGTCATATGGCCAAAGAAGATAAAAGTTGTAGTGCCCTGTGTTTTTGTATATCCAACGACTAAGCTAGACAGGTTTCCATAAGATTGGATGATCTAACTTTATGCCTTATGTAAGTTAGGAATAAGGGGCAAATCTTTGAGAGACTATGAACTATTGTTTGACAAGGTTGACTTGGGGTTGGTGAGAGTCCTTACCTTTGTGGTCGACCTTGCATGTGACTGAGTGAGATCACTACTTAGTCTGAGCTTCAATTTTCAAAGGTAGTTGCTATAGGTTCTCGCCACGTGCTGTCAGAATCGACATCCCCGCTTGCTTAGTCACGTAATAGCTGGTAAAGGCAACACCGACGATAGGGAAACTTGTTGGTTCTAAGTCCTTCACTTAACTTATTACGGGTTGTGAGCTGTCTAGTTTGCGGCGGTGATTTCCATGCTTGAGACTCCTTGAGAGATTTAAGTTTTGACTAAATGCCAGTAGGAGCCTCATCTGCGGCGGGAAAAACCTCACCTGACTCAGCGACTCTTCAATCGACTTTTGTTTGTGAGTGAAAGTGGCGTTGTCAATAAGTGTGAAATCTTCAGAAGTAAGAACATTGAGTTTACATGGGAGAAAAATTACGAGAGTTTGCTCACTAAGAAAAACTTATGAGTGGAGTCAATAAAGGGTATGACGAAAGTGAAAAACCCTACTTATAAAAGTAAGATTTATGGGTAGAAAGGGTGAATTTTTATTTATTTTGAAGGCTTAATGAATACCCCTACCCATCCATATTTTTATATGACTCAAATAAGTGACTTACATGTTCCAATAGGGACTGTGAGAATGGGCTTAACGGGGCTCAACCCAAAAGATACATCCATGACATGCAGAACAAGCCCAATCAGTCTAACCTCTGGTTAGCTGTGATAATCCCCACGATGGGGTGATACTTTGATGAAGAGCTTGAAGAGGGTGTATGAATTAGTTGAGTCTGAATTATCATCGTGTGAAAAAAAGATAGATGAACAAGGAGTAAGATTTTGAGTCCTAAACTATTACAACAGAAACATTGTGGCAAAATTTCATCATGGTTTCAACTTACACACAAGTTGGAACCAACGTATGAAGAGGGTGAAATGGTGCGGCCAATCGTTTAGACGGGCCGGTTACATGTTTCCAACCGTTTGCCAACATGCGACCGATATGTTTTCAACATTTGATCAACATTTGATCAACATATTTCCAACATGTTTCCAACACGTCTATCACTTTCAATTTCTTTTTTAAGTCCCTCGCAAGGGAGTTTACAAGTGCGTGGAAATGTCCTTTGAAACGTCGGTCGTTGGTGGAAGGGCGGCCCGCAGTAGTGAACCTTTGTGTTTTTCGTGGCGTAAGCTGTTGCGGACGTGTAGGGCGAAAAAAATAAATGTTCGACATCGACATACCCAAAAAAATAAAAAATAAAAAAAAATCGAGATTTCGTTGCGAGGAAAAACAAAAAATAAACAAAAAAAATAAAAAATTGTGTCACAGTTCGACATGCGTTGGACGCGATGATGACGAGTTATGTCAATCTGGCGACCTCATTTCGAAACCGTCATTATCCTCATGTCGGAGGACAGTGCAATGAAATTCCTACAAGGAATTGAAATTTCACTAATACTTTGTTACGAAGAGCGATCAAGCGTTCCACGTGGTCCACCACCCAAAGAAAAAAAAACAAAACCACGATGATATGGTGTTCTCATCGAGGCTTCATTTTTTTCTTATCCCACAAGAATCTTTTGTCACTTGTTTTTGTCAGATAAGTTATTTCTTTTTACCGAGCCCATGACTCCATTTTTCTCCTCCTCCTGCCGGCCCCACAATCCACCGTATACAAGCGCCACCTTTTGTTTTTTAGTCTGGGCCACGGTGGGGTGCCTCTCCATTGTGGCCTTCCGTTTTTTTTTTTTTTTCGGCCTATGGTGGCATTGGCCAGTTTTCTTTGGCCGGCATTGCACAGGTTCCTTTTCACCAAGGCCTGCGCTTTCTTGGCCTAGGCCGCGCACCTTTTTTATTTTTTCGCAACTCCCTGTTCTCAGTTTTTGTGTCCGAGGTCTTTTTTTTTTTTTTGGCACGATACTGGACCCCCCGTAACTCGTTGATTGCCCCGGCCCCCCATAACTTCGTCCTCCCCCCTCCCAAAATGCACCCTGCCATGTGGTTTGTTTTTTTATAGAGGTCTAGTGTCGCTACGATTCCTCTTCATTTTGGCCTTTCAATTTTTTACCGCATTTCGACCTATTGTGCCTCCGGTGCTGTGCGGTTGAAGCGTGGTGTACCACAAGTATGTTTTTTCCAAGGCCGAAGCTTGGTTAGCCTAGGCTGAGCCTCTATTTTTTTTTTTTTCTGCAAGTCCCTTTTCTCGGTTTCACAGTCCGAGGCCTTTTTTTTTTTTTTTGCATGAAGCTAGAACCCCAATAAAGTGTTTTTTGTAGAGGCCCGGTGCCACTACGGTGCCTATCCCTCTCGGCCTTCCTTTTTTTTGCCACGTTTTGGCCTATTCTGCCACTGGTAACGTTGAAGTGTGGCTGGTATACCACAGGTACCCTTTTTCCAAGGCCTGCACTTGGTTCGCCTAGGCCGAGGCCCTCTTTCGTTTTTTTACCTTCGAGTACCTATTTTTCTTCACACCAGGTTTACCTCATTCTTGTTGACATTCGTTGATGTTTTTCATTGTCTTCATCTACAGCCTCTGTGTTTTCACCATCTCCTTTGTGCTTCCTCAAGTAAGTACGACGTTATACAAGGCTTGAACATCTGCAGACGCCCACAGAGAGAGAGAGAGAGAGAGAGAGAGAGAGAGAGAGAGAGAGAGAGAGAGAGAGAGAGAGAGAGAGAGATCTTGTGGGAGACAACATCGCAGAGAGTTAGAGAGAGAGAGAGAGAGAGAGAGAGAGAGAGTTGTTGCGGTGTTAGTGCGAGTACCTTTACAAGGGTATTTGCCCTGGTTTTTGCAAATGCCAGTAAATAAGTTTGATTAAAGTTTGAGCATGCCATGCGAGTCCAGGCAGTGTCTGTAAGTTACGTTGACTGGATTGTTGACTAGGATAAAGAGTGTGTGGGCGCGCGTGATCTTTTATTTTTGGTTGATGATTGTGAAGGTCGGCGTAGTTGCCGACCAGATTTTATTTCTTCTGATTAAACAGGGATTAGAAAGATTTTGTCTTATTGAATAATGTGCTTGTCTGTGACCTACGCGTACGTACGGAGAGCAACATCGACAACAAGGAGACTTTGGAGTATGTTCAGTAGGCCCACACGTCGCGCGGTGTCCGTTTATTTAGGCATTCGTCAGAGCTAGACCCAGACTTGGGCCTAGCACTATTAGTTACGGCGTCAAACTCTCATCAGGGAGATTCGGGGATCGAGACCGAGCGGCGATGACGCAGGGATGAGGGACCGGCGGGGCTATCCTCCTTGGGTTTGTATATGGCGGCGTAAGGGCGGTACGAGTGAAAAAAAAAAAAAAAAAATCCTATATATTTTATTATTTTTATCGCCATTATTACTAAAATTTACACTCTGATTTTTTCGGGTGCGACACTGGCCGTGGGTGGTCGTCGCGGCAACCAAGGAGTTGAGCCCACACCCCGTTTTGGTGAGCCCGTGGGCGGTCGGCCACAAAACGGAGAAAAGTTTAAGTGGCGGGATGCTTTTTGCGGGTGCCGCATCCACCAGCCTCGAGCCATGGGGGAGGGATTGGGTGTGATTATGCCCGGGGGACTTTCCTCCGCTTCGGTCCTCAAGGTTCTCGTTTGAATATTTGCCACTACCACCTAGCTCCGCGCTGAGGCCCATATTGCCTAGGCTCATGCTGCGGTGTCGCAGCAGGCCTGGTGCCCGCCCACTCATAGAGGAGCCAGGACTGTCTCGACGGCAGGATATAGGTCGCATGCTTTATCAAGGTAGGCGCAGGTCGGGGGCTAAGGCGGACAAGTGGGTTGCTACGCACAAGTTGGAAGAAGTTGATATCGGTGACCGCCGTCCAACTGTCTGGGATGGCCTATGGGTGGCACAGACCGGGGTCGGAGGCGCTGTGGTGAGGCACACAGCGCTAACACTTTGTGCATCACTCGTCGGACTGGGGCATAGGAGCGGAAGACTAAACGGGACCGTCCTGTAGCGGGGCCGACCGGGAGTTTTTCCCTCGAGGTTAGTCGGAGCAGTAAGGGAAGCCGCCGCTCACGAAGGCACAGGCAGACCGGTAGTGAGAGGAGTGAGGGACGAGCAGAGCTACAGGGGAGGCGCAGGACAGTAACGACGAACTGATAGCTCAGCGGGTGGCGAGCAGCAGTAGAGAGGAGTCGGGGAATGGCAGAGGGAATGAATCCGGGCGCGTTTCAGCTCCGAATCCATTCGGAGGAGCCGCGTAGCGACGGGCGAAGTGTCTGGGACCTATGGGCGATAGGGCCGAGCCACTGAGACTGCCAGGTGCTAGCGCAGCGGCGGTGGGTGAGAAAGCATCGGAGCGACGGAATGAAGGCAAGCAGTAGGGAGAAAGGTGAGTGAGGGAATGAAGCCGGTTGGACTAGTGCGCCGGGTGCATGTAGAAGGAAAGGCAGCTATGGCAGAGGAAGAGATCGGATAGCCCGCCCGTTAGGAGATGAAAACAGGCGGGGAAAAGGGGGATTCTGGGGTTTTTTGGTAGGGCGAGTTGAGTAGTAAGGTTAGAACGAAGGATAGATCAGTAGAATGGGCGTTAGTAGGAAACAAGACTGCGCGGAGTTATGGCGGACAGAGAAATGATGAGGGGGAAGGATCGAGATTTCACTCCATCCTTGATGAATTCAGGTGAGGAAAGGGCCTACTCGGGGGTTCTAGACCATGGCGACTTCGGATCCGTTGTTAGTTTTAATAATATGTCAGTTGGATTAGGGTTAGTAAAGAAAGGATGTGCGTCGAGTTGTGGCCGAAGTGAAGAGGAACGAGGTAGGAGGAAAGAATGGGGGGTCTACTCGAATTATGATGGAATCGAGCGAAAAGAGGAGTGAAAAGGGGGTTTGAGGCCGGGGCGACCTCGAATTAGAAATTAGTTTGGGGAATAAGTTAGTAAGTAGAGAGGTTAGTAAGAAAAACGATGCCTGGAGGTATGGCGGGAGGAGGAAAGGAAAAGAGGAGAAGGTCATATCCCTTCCATTTCGTAATAAAACGAGCGGGGAGAAGTAGTAGGTAGGGTTTTTAGTATAGGGCGGATCCGAATTTCAGGTTAGATTTGACCGATAGTTAGTGATGTGGGAGTTAGCAGAGAAAGTCATTGCGCTGACACCAAAGGTTAACAGGGACCCATACTATTCAACCCCAAGGTAACACCCCCAACCTTGAAAAGTGCATTGGATATCATTTTTTTCAATTTTTTTTTGTTTTTTTTTTTTGCCCTGTTTTATTTTTGGTTAAGGTCTGTGTGTGCCAAGTTTGGTGTTTGTTGGGGTCTTGGAGTTCACTGTTTTGGCCAGCCTTGAAAAATCCTGAAAATCTTGAAAACTGAAAAGAGTGAATTTTGCATGCAAACGCACTTTTGCCTTGGGGTTTAAGGCCTCTTTGATCATTTTTTTTTTATTTTTTTTTTGCTGTTGGTTTATTTGGTGTCCACTCTATGGACTGCTGACAAGTCTGGCGTCAAAGGTATGGGACGTTTGTTATAATAACCCTGAAAAAATCCTGAAAATTTAGGGCTCTGTTAACCTCTTCTCTTCGCCGAGAGATATGGCAGGTGCGAGAAAACGGTGCCTACTTAATTCCCGATGGAACCAAGCGTGGGAAGAGGCTAGTGCAAGTTTTTGAGCTACAGCGAACATGGGGGCAGGGGCAGATTTTGTATTGAAGCTATAGAATTGACGGTATGGGAGCGCATCTGCCTGCGTCCCAGCGGAAGACTCAGTTCCCCTGCGTGCACAAAAACGGTTGGCCATGTTAACGGCCTCGACCATCCAGCACGCCCGCTGCGCATGTCTAAATCTAGCTTCGCCTATATGAGTCAGATATCCTTCGTAATGCTCGTCTTTCTATATGAAGAGTTCACTCCCCACCATCCATAGCTTCCTTTCTGATAGTATGAGGGGATGGCAAACTGACCGGTCGGAGCAACAAACCAGGATGGAGGGGAGAAGGGGCATGTACCTGGGCATAATGATGGCCTGCATGATCGGCATATGCATGATATTCGGCTACTGCTGATAGTGATAGAGGGCGTCGAACGCTGGGGAGTATGGGGATTGGCTGGCCGGGTGACCGGTACTCGAACTCTACTCGTTTAAGCTTAATCTCAGGTACGAGTACGAACTGTATAAGCACGGCCTATTAGTTCTCCAACGGGCTTGTCTGGTCTCAGGCACGGGTACGGATATTCTGCAGAGAGACATACCTGACCTTAGTAGTGGTCGGCTTGACCGATATCTACGTATGCTCCGTTGCTGCTGCGCACGATCGTTGTGGGGGCAGTATTACATAGAGTTTAGTTATGCTCTCTCCTAGTTGTGCTTGCTAGGCGCACAGCCACTGGGTATAAATTGTGGAACAGTCGGCTGACGTCGCAGGCTGGTGTGTTTGCAATTTCAATCTACTGGGTAAAGCCTTCGCCGTGGTTTAGATAAAAGCAAAGGGGGGGGGGCTTTGCTGGTTGCTGAGGGAAGTCATCGATAGTCTGCTATGGCCGTAAGACTGTTCGTTTTTCACCACTGCTATTGCCGAACTTCACTGTGAATAGTTGAGTGTTCGTTGAGGCATCGCTTGCTATGTCTCGTCAAAGGGTTGGGGTACGAGCTATGCGTTTTAGTGCAGTTGTTGTATACATGTTGAACAACGCTGGGATTTTGTTGTGCACGAAGTTCTCCGCTGGGGTTGTTGCGTTGTTTTGATTGCGGCAGTTTGTAGGCCATATGGTTGCAGCGACACTTTGGAGGAGCGGAGGCATCGCGTGAAGGAAGAAGTGGGACTGCAAGGAAGGTTGTTGCCGCAGCCTGGAACGGTAGTTGTGAATGGGGGGTTGTCGCTGCAGCTTAGGCAGTCTTCAGGAGAATTGGGCTCAGCGATTTGACTACAGTTTGATCGAGGTCCTGCGATTTGGCTGCCATTGTGGGGCCCTTATGTGAAGGAAGATAACAAGGCACTCTCTTGGGAGTTGAGTCAGTCCCTCTCCTGTATCTCGAGAGTCTGAAACCCCTTATCTTCTGCCTTTCTTACTCTAAGTCTAGTCCTGATCTGAGAGGAAGGCGGCAGGCGGGATTGCAACTCGTAGAACCGCAGCAAGACTCTGTGGGGAGTCAGCCCACCGATTGCGGCAGCTCTGCCGGAACTCAGGAGGAGTTCGGGAGGTAGGGAACTGAAAGGTAATCATTGCTTCCCCTCTATAAACCCAGTTATAACCCCTATCTGTATTCCCTATGTATTGACTGAGTATATTGTATGCCCCTTTACTTTAACTTTCAGTTTGACTTTCAGGACATAACCAGACTAATTAAAGGAATATATGCGCAATGTCAGTTTCAGTTTTATTGTTTGACTGAAAGCAGATTGTGGGGTTGCATTTGGGTCAGACTTGGTCTGGGAAGTCCCCATAAGTTTGGGGAGACCCAGTGTTGTGTTTCTTTTTGAATTGCCTCGAGAACCAGATATGTTCCATAAGTTTGGGTGGTCTGGTTGCTCTAACTTGTGAGGGTTGAATGTGAATGACCTTTCAGCGACCAAGCATATTCCATAAGTTTGGGTGGCTTGGTCGCCTTGTTTACTTTGGGTTGTTGTCAGTTTCTTTGGTTTCTGAACGAGGAGGTCTGAACATGTTTCATAAGTTTTGGTGGCTCAGCCTCTTCCTGCGTTGGTTTTGAGAGAAATGAACCAGGCTGAGGGCCAAGACATGTTCCATAAGTTTGGGTGGTCTTGGTCCAATGCCACACACATGTTGGAACCATAGGGATATAACTTGGTTATACTTTACTATTATTCTATCTAGGGATATAACTTGGCTATACTTTACTATTATTCTATCTATGAACATACTAGTCAGACAAGGTTCCATAAGTTTGGGTGGTCTGACTATAGCTTATCACCAACTGAAGAGAGTATTAATTAAGAATAAACTTGTGGTAAGAAGGGGCAGGTTGAACCTCGATCTAAGTTAATCGGTTCAATCATATGCTACCTTGTAAGACTAAGTGCAGACAATTATATTATCACGTTCTTATCCCATCTCTCTTTACCTTTGTCTTTTTCCACTGCCAGACGATCTGCCGCTGTCATAAGGTTATCTTCCAAACCGTAGGTTATCTGTCTTGTTCAGGCAGCTATGAGTTCCTCTCTGGACATCTCCTCCGCCCAGTCGACGGTTGTCCAGCTGTCAACGTGAAACTCTATGGGAAGCGGACAATGTCGCCCAAACCACAAGGTGTACGGTGGGTATCCGGTACTAGCCCAGAATGTGACGTTGTCCGCCCATATTGCGTATCTAAAATATTGTGGGCAATCACTGTCCTTACCCTTGCACCACTTGGACAGTGACGCTATCAGAGTCTGGTGTCCCCTCTCTACTGGGGAGTTCGACTGTGGGTGATAGGCGGTGGCTATCGAAACTCTCGCCCCGGCTCTCCTAAACACGCTCTGAACCTCGTCGGCTAGGAATTCCGCTCCTCTGTCCATTACTATCTTGCTGACACAACCATACTTAGATAAGTACTCTAGGACAAAGTTCTTTACTTCCTTTGCCGTCTTACTCCTGATAGGTCTACCGTCCACGAACCCAGTGAAATCGTCTCGTATGTTCACGACGTAGTTCATATTGCCTACCCCTTTCGGCATTTTCACTAGATCGATGTGTACCTTCTCTCCTGGTCTGGTCGGATAGGATGGATGAAGTGGCTCTTTTTATTTCACAAGAGCTCTCTTCTGGCACTCTTCGCAGGTCCTACAGTGTCTCTCGGCGTCCTTATACTATTCTTCCCACCAATACAACCTGCGTACCTTTTCGTAGGTTCCTTTGACTCCTCTGTGTCCTCGGACTACCCCGTCGTGAAGCTCCGCAACTATTGTCTGTCTCTCCTCAGGATCACAGACTACTCGTAAGGGCTTTATCGACCCTGCTGGCCTTCGGAAAAGGTGGCCCGCTCTAAGGCAGTACTAGGATGCTTGCCTCCTGATATCTGAATCTTGACTCTCCTCTCACGTCAGGTGTAGTCCGATCGTTCGGTACTTGCCCTCGTAAAGATTAACTAGAAATCTTTCGGCGCGTCTCGGCTCTGCCATTGTCAGGGCCCCAGCTACTATCGGACGCTCGAGAGGGATGCGTGAAAGTCCATCTGCCGCGGCATTTTTAGTACCAGATATCCTCTCAACCGTGTAATCATATAGCCGAATCCGTATTAATCATCGGGCGATGGTCGGGTCCATCAGACGAAAGTCCTTCTGGAGGACAGAGGCAACCGCGGTGGGGTCTACTCTCAAGATGAACCGTCGCCCATAGATATAGTGTCTGAACGTGTCTAGACACCGGAGAACAGCTAACACTTCCTTCTTGAATTGACTGTAGTTACGCTCAGCCGTATTAAGTGTCCTACTCTCAAATCTTAACAGTCTTTCCTTCCCTCCAGCGTCCTTTTGAGACAGCAAACCACCCACTGAACATGGTCCAACATCCGTGGATACTATGAAGGGTCTCTCGGTCTCATCGTCAAAGAATGGCACACCCAACACGCGTCCTCCTTCCTTAAATTCATCCTTAAGTTCTTGCATAGCGAGTTCCTGCGAAGAATTCCAATAGAATTTTTCAGTCTTTCGAAGGAGTAACCTCAATGGCTCAGCCTTCTCCACATACCCCCGTATGAATATACGCCAGTAACCGACCACTCCTAGAAACAGTCGGACCTCGGTTGGGCTATGTAACGGTGAGGGCCAGTTCAGAAGTTTGTCTAACTTCGCCGGATCTGCTCGGCGTCCTCTCGAGTGACAGATAAAACCAAAGATCTTAATAGTCGAGACGGCCCATCGGCTCTTTGTTCCGCTGACTGTTAAATTCGCATCGTCCAGCTGCTCGAGTACCACGCAAATATATGTTAGGTGCTGCTCGACGAATCTTCTAACTCCAGGTACAACCTCTGTCTCATCCCTGTCTACTGGCCCTTTTATAGGAAAGTCATCCAGAAAAACTTCAACCTTATCAGGGATGAAGTCCTTGAGGACGGCTACCATGACTCTCTGAAAAACGGCTACCCCATTAGTCCAACCCATATGGACGACCATCATTTGTATTAGTCCAAATGGCGTATGCATAGCCGTGAGGTGTCTGTCCCTAGGGTCAAGCGGTACCTCATCATTACCTGAGAACAGATCACAGACCGAATAAATCGACCTTCCTGCGGCGCCTTTTGCCAGTAAATCGGCATGTGGCACGGAGCCCACGCCTCGTATCGTCACCTCGTTGACCTTCTGAAGGTCTTGGATCCATCGGATCTTGCCATTCGGCTTTCGTAGGAAGAACCATCGATTAGCATAAGCGCTATTAGACGGCTCCGCAACGTGGGAAACYATSTTTTCTTTCAGGAAAGCGATAACTTCTTCCYTCTCCTTCTGGGCGTATTTYCATCCTGCGTCATTCCAAGGAACATGTGGAATCGTATAAATCCTCGCTGGCTTAGCGTATCGAGGGTCAATCCTACCGCGCTCCGCGTCGCTGAAAGCTATTGCCTTATCACATGTCTTCATAATTTCTATCACACGTCCTCGCTCCTGTGGGGTCAGATTTCCATCTCCGATGTCCATCCCTGCTATCCTCTCTTCCGTTAGGCGTTGTGGCTCCTTTTTCTTTCTTTCTTTGATTTCTTTTGCAATCTCTTCTTCTGATACCCCATCAAGTGTCGATCGTTCGCGGCCCACCGCCGCTGGCTTAACTTTTTGAGCTACTCGCTTGTGTCGCTTGGGTAGCCCCCCATAGGGGGCCGTGCCCTTAAAAAAGACACGGATACCACACCGCCAAATTCCTCATCTTTTTCCTTTGGGTACGAGTTGCCGTCCACTATTAGCCGACTCCCTAAATCTTCCACTTCCACGATCCGACCTTCTTCCTCTGTGAGCAGTGGTTCATATCTCTTCTCGTGAAATCGCACCGCGCGGCCGGAGATAGGTAACGACTTAATCTGATCACAAGGTCTTGCACCCACAGCGAGAGTTGCTCTGTTCCTCGGGTCCCGAGGCTCCACTGTCTCAATCATTACCCGCGTCCCGTCTGGCTTCCTAATGGACAATGTTTGGCTCCCATCAGGTCGCTCTATCGTCACCGAATGCACGTGGCTCAGCCACGTTCGACCCAAGAGCAGGTCGGAGCTGCAGTTCTTGACTGCAAAAACAGGCAGGGTCACTCGTACCCCTTGGACCTCTATGGCTGCCTTGTGACAAACCCCAGTGATCTGTTGCTTTCTTCCATCAGCCGTCTCTATCTCGAATAGGTATGACCTATCGAGGCCTAGTCCGACCTGTACTGCCAGGTCCTCGTCTATGATGACAGCCTCACTGCCGTTATCGATCACAGCATCGAGTATCGCTGCATCGTTTATAATCGTCTCCACGGCCCCGCTACCAAGTATATAAAACTTGTCTGGAGGCACACCTTCCATTCCATCGAGAAGGACTGTCGCCATGCGATCTGCTCTGGCAGTCACCCCCGTTACTGCTACTGTAGGAGCTTCCGCCTTAGGGGCCCCCTGACCCTCCTTGCTCATACCGCCCTCGCGAATCATTCCGGCGGTCCCCTCGGTTGTACCATCCCCGCGACTCGTCGCGCTGCTCTCTCGCATCTACCCCGCGCTCAAACCGTCCGCGCGACCCATCTTGTCGTTCCCAGTCCCGATCTCCTCTCTCATACCTACCACCTCTGTAACCATCTCGACCTGACCTCTCGTATCTGTCATCCCTATATCCATCTCGGTCCGATCTCTCGTATCTGTCGTCCCTATGTCCATCTCGTCGGCCCTGATCTCTCTCCCATCGGCCGCGGGAGTCGCCTTTACCCCGATCAGCCTCATAGCGAGGGCTTCGCGGGTAATCATCCAGCCTTCTTGCTCGCGCAAACGGTTCGCGATCTCTGCGGTCTCGGTCTATCTCATCATCCCTACGTCGTCATGGCTCATCGTCTCTCTCTCTTCCCCTCGTACGATAATCAGTCAGCGTCCGAGGATTTCTATCCTCGACACTCCTCCAGGAATCGTTGTTCCTACGGTCCTAGCGAAGTGAATAGGGCCCTTCAGGTTTGTCCCGGTAGGCCATGGCCCCTGTAGTGGTCACAACCTCTGTAACCTGTCTCGTTAATCCCTTTACCATGTCCCGTATCTCCTTCACTTCCTCAGCGATGGCCTCATTCTTCTTCGACCAGGGATAATCCTTGAAATCAGGACATCTATCCGTGGCATACTCCTTGTAGAGAGAGAAGTCACGTCTCCTCATCCCTCTCCACACCAAGTCCTTGTAATCGTCTGCCTCTGCCTTTATCGCGAGCTTTACGACTTCTGGGAAATCAAGCCTGTCGCGCGGAAGATCTCTAAGTATACTCTTTTGCCTACCTTTGGACAAGTGTCCGATGAAGATAGTACAGCGCTCGACCTCTGAGATCTTCCCCTTCTTCATCAGCACGTCAGAGATCTTCTAGAAACGCATCCCAAATGCCCGTACGCTCTCATCTTCATCTTGAGTCATTGTTTCAAGGTCCTTGATGGAATACTTGTTGTCCTCAAGTTTGTAAATTTCAACGAGGTTCTTCTTGTACGTAGTCCATTTCCCATCCTTCGGTCGAGCTTCCTTAACTTCCCTACCGAGACTTGGGTCCACATTAAACAGAAAGTTCTCTATAATCTCTTCCTCCCACCACTGACTTCGGTTGGCGTGAAGCTCCCACTTCTCCAGATATTCTGTGATACCATAGCCCCTGAAGGTAGGAGGCTCTGAGGCCTTGTGCGTAATAATATAGCGATCCTTGCTCTCGTAAGGGACTGGATGTGACTCCCCTGTCTAGGGGTCGAAGACTCGCCTGAGCGGCGCCCTGTCTCTATCTTTGTCCCTCCAATAGGAATCTCTCAAACTCTCTCTCCAGTCGTCTCTGTGCCTGTCCGCTATGGTGTCCCTCCGCTCGTACTCGGGCGAGCGTCGCCTCGTCGCTTCTCGTCGTCCGCTCGAGGTACCCGTCCTTAGAGCCTCCTGCGGCTCTTTCGCAACTGGTTCGCCTCTTATGTCGGACCCTCTGTCATTGGTTTGGTCAGCCCATCTCAGCGGTGCTTCTTGCCTAATTCGTTCCTTCAGATCCCTCAGTGCTCGATCGGGCGATGTCCTGTACTCCTCTTCCGCTTCGCCCGTGGTCGGTTGTGGCCCTATCGTGTCGGGTTCCATTGGACCGCCAGAAGATGCAGTTAGGTATTCTAGCCAACTGTTACAGCCCGACCCTATGACAGTCGCTGCAGCCCGGACCCGTCTCCTTGTCACGGCTCGCGTCCGCCTCCAATCTTAGCTCTCGACTGCCTTGATTACCACCTCCAGTATCCCGTACCGGTCGCAGATCTCGTGTTCTCCCTCTATCCCAAGAATCCTTGTGTCTAAGTAACCTCTCCTTCGGGATCGGCCAACAAGGCCGTGCCTGTCCGGATCCGCAGTACGTCCGTGACAAGACCTCTATCCTTGAGACAGATCGCAGTCCCAAACCTAGCCAATGTCTCCTGATCAACACCCCTCAAGAGTCTCGGAGCATCTCTCTGTCCTCCTTGCTAGTTCTCCTAGCCAGCGTTGTCGAGCGGGGATCCCCGGGGGCAAAGCCGGTGTTAGGCTGCGGACCCCGGACCCCCGCCGCGGGGGTCATCCAACCCCGCCACCGCCGGACGACCCCCGCCGCCGCCCAGCCCCGGGTACCCCGCCGCCTAACCCCGCAGGCCCGCCCCTCCGGCCCCGCAACCCCGCCCCCGCATCGCCCCCGCACCGCACTCCCGCCACCGCGACCCCGCCCGGG
>BFEA01000252.1:1494559-1526386 GCA_003427395.1 Chara braunii
ACACACACACACACACACACACACACAAGCTCTCTCTCTCTCTCTCTCTCCACATATGATGTATATTGACCGCTGTCTGTATTACAACTTCTTCATCCTTGTTTGTCTGTGTATAATGTTCGCTGCTCTTTGCCTCTCCAAGTACATGTGGCTCACTACTCCGTGATGTATCCGTGTCCACCGATGCTGTTGTTTGATAACAGACGATGATCCTCGTGGGATTAAAGCTGAAACTAGTCCAATCCTGAATTGAATCAATCAAACGAAGGACTTGTAACACAAAACAGGCTAATTTCCAAAACTAAACTATGAGTGTATGACGGATGAACCTCCATAACGCATTTTCACTCAAGGTTCTTCTATAAACTAAGTCTAAGTTTACCTCTAAACCAATACCCAAAGCAAGATAGACCTATGGCAAAATCTCCCTCATACAGGGTGGATTGTCAGAATCACCACTAGTCAAAATATAATGTATTATAATCTATCTCCTTTAAACTGAGAAAATTTTGACGGTGCTTCCCGTAGGAAAAGTGTCTTCTCATAATTTATACTAGCCTGAATATGAAAAACTGAAATAACTCTAATTTTAAAAGTCAATTTTTCTCTAACTCCCTTAATTAGTAAAAATTTGAGCAACATCAGACTTCTCATATTTATACTAAGTCATATATGAATTCAACATAAGACTTGAGTTTCTGCTATGACAAAATTTAAATAACTTCTTAGATTTGTAGAAATTTTGGCAGCGCTTCCCATAGAGAAAATAACTTTCTAAAATCTATACAAAACTAAATATTGAATCTGAAAATAATTTCGACTGCCCAATGTCAAATTTTATCTAACTCCTTGAATAAGTAAAAATTTTGGCAGCACTTCCCCTATACAAGAAGGCTTTCCAGCTTTTTACTAAGCCAGATACAAACTTTAGACAAAAAGTTAAACTTTGAAAATCATATTTGACTAACTCCTTGGATTTTTAGAAATTTCGGCAACGCTTCCCGTAAAGATTTATACAAAGCCAAGTATAACAAATTGTTCCATAAAATGCGAGAATTGACATAAGTAAAAGAAAGTTAAATTAGAAAATGCAAAAAATTGAACCAAGTCTTATAGCTCTAGCACGTGGCGAGCACCTACAACAACTGCCTGTCAAAACTGAAGCTCATATTAAGCAGTGATCTCACTCAGTCACATGCAAGGTCAACCACAATGGTAAGTACTCTCACCAGCCCCAAGTGAACCTTGTCAAACAATAGTTCTTAGTCTCTCAATGATTTGTTATTTATACCCAACTTACATAAGGCATAAAGCTAGATCATCCAATCTTATGGAAACCTGTCTAGCTCAGTCGTTGGATATACACAAACAAAGGGCACTACAAGTTTTTTCTTCTTTGCGCATATGACTAGGTTGTCCAACCTAGTCGCCATTAACTGTTTAAGTATCAAAGTTATATATAATTATCTGTACTTATTTTTTTCAAGGTAACATATGATTGGACCGATCAACTTAGATCAAGGTTCAGCTTGTCCCTTCTTACCACGAGTTTATCCTTAATTCATACTCTTTTCAGTTTATAATAAGCTATAGTCAGACCATCCAATCTTATGAAAAAATGTCTGATTAGCCTGTTCATAAATAAAATAGTATAAAAATATGAACAATTTTACCTTTCTTGTTCCGGTATGTCCGTGGCTCGAAACCAGACCTCTCAATCTTATGGGAACTTGTCCAGTCTTTCGCCTGATCCCCCCACATAATAAACAGGAAGGCATAAATAAACATCAGAAAACCCAAATAAAGCAAGGCAACAAAGTCATCCAATCTTACGGAAAAATGTTTGATCCCTAAAATGGTCAAACATAAACAGCCCTCGTAAGTCAAAGCAACCAGACCACCCAATCTTATGGGAACCTATCTGGTCTTTCAGGCATCGAAAATAAATATAGCATTCGGCCCTCCAATCTTATGGAGACTCTCCCAGCCTTTGGTCAACCCAATCAAACACAAGCAATATAACCACTCTCCCACCTTTCCCCCAGTAGCAATCCCCTTTCACAATCTGCTTTCAGCCAACACAACAAATTTGAAACTGAACTTGCACAATCATTCCTTTAGTTAAGTCTGGTTTGTGTCCTGAAAGTCAACTTAAATCAAAGTAGGGATGCATGCAATATCCTCAGTCAATTATGGCAAGAAGTCCACATAGGGGTTATAATTGGGTTTACAGAAGGAAAGCAATGGTTACCTCTTCGTTCCCCACCTCCAGGATCCCGCCTGAACACTGGCAGAGCTCCTGCAATCGGTGGGGCGAACCTCCCACAGAGGCTTTGGTACAGATTAGGGGTTTCAATCTCGCCGCCACCTTCCTCTCTGAACCAAAAGACTAGACCGAGAGTGAGAAGGGCAAAATAAGAGAAGTTAAGTCACTCAGATACAAGAGAGGTGCATTAAGACTCGCGTGAGAGGGCCTTGAAACCTTAACGTGCCTGAAGGCCCCGCAATGAAGGCCAAACATGCAGTAATACCGTCAAACTTAACTCCAAATGTCGAATGTTGACCTCCTAACGGTCCTCCAAATCACATCAGTAACCTCAAACTCTCCCCCTCACGTTTCACCTCCTCTCTACGCACCCTACGCCGAATGTGGTCAGGTCCTTACAGCGAGGATCCACCTCAGATCACGACAACGAGGGTTGCAAGCAAACATGATTGTCACCCACGAGCAACATAATGGCCGCGACCAACAACCAGGCAAGTTCAACCTTTTTTAGGTTATCCCACAACCCCAGTCCCTCGAGGTAGGTTCACTCTCCTTATTCCTGACCCGTAGAGAAATGAGTACTAACGAAATGACGGAAACTCAGAATGCAATTTCGCACTGAAGGTCTGAAAGTTCGACGTTGTTCAGAAATCAAGACTGCACTGGTATTCCACCAACTGGAGAACCCAGATGTTGATCCCGAATATCAACGAAAGCATACTCTCACTGCCTCCAACATATGTGCCCAAAACCGTTTCTTCTAGTTGTCTTTCAACGCACACACTACTGCTACACAACAAGTAGCAGCTTATGCACTAACAATGTATCTTGTTGGCGTCAGCAGCGACAATCGAAGTGCATGAAGATACCGACCCCGTCGACCATCGCCAAAACCAGGTACGTGCTTCATCCTCTTCCCTTTTTGTCATGTTACCCGTACTCGCTGTGTTTTGCCCTTCAGTGAAGTTTGCATGAAGGGTCGACCAGATACACGGATTGACACCCTTTACGCAATAAAAACGCCCCTCTCAAAAGTCAGACGAACGGGTTGTATGTCATAATTGTCGCAAACCTCCCTCGCCTCACCCCTCTCAAAACATAGCTCATCGTCATTCGTATCCCATCAAACACACACGCACTCAAAACATATCATAGCAGATCGCGGTCGAGGACGGAGCACCCGCAAAGCACAGTCGCAAAGGTGACGCTGACAGTCAACCCATTCACAACAATAGCAACGATCCTCTTAATCACAACTTCGGCAATCCTGACCACGAGTAGGTCGTTGATGCTCAGCGCTTGCTGCTCCTCCTGCCTTTCAACCATGTGCAAGGAGGATAGAGCTACGAGCAAAGCATCATCCAACACATCAGCCAACCCTCGGCCAGTCGCACGCCAGTTCCATCGTTAGGATGAGAAAAATCGGAATGAATCAACCGACAAAACATGGCCGATTCATGGTCAAATTTTCCCCAGCTCGGCCCGTAGCTAAGCTACCGTTCCATCCTGCACCGTCGGTTCCACGGTAGGTGCTCCCTCGCTCTGTACTCCCCCTCATTCTCTCCCCCCCCTTCTCATGCTGCCCTGTTCGATCGATGTCATGCTCAATGGTGAGTGAAGCCCCACTTGAAACGCAGCCTCGTGCACTTCCTAGCATAAGCAAGAACTGGCCAACATGTAAGCTTCCAACCTCGCGGCTACCCTCACTCTACTTGCATCGGTAGGACGGGCAAAATCGGGATGGATCTTCTCCTGGAACAAGGGAAGGTACGAATCGGCTTCCATGTTGCCATCACCCCGTCAAAGTCGAGAACAAGGAACACGACTATTTCCAATGAGCAGGATAATAGTAATAATGATAAAAAAAAATAACCAAACTGAACCTACCCTCATACGATGGAAAGGTACATTGCTAGTTGTTTTCCCCCCATCGAATCCCATTATTTTGTGCAGCCCTTATCGCCTATACCGGTCGAACCAGCGCTCAAATTGAAAAATTAGCACAACCAATCTCTCCAGAGTGCTCCAAAACCCCTAGTCAGCATCTGCTCTTGCCCGATTTCATTGAGAAACGAGCGAGTTACACTCTTTTAGCCCCGCCATATCTCCCATCCGGCATCTCCCGCGCGGCTCATCTTCTTACGAATTCGTAATTTACTAACTTTTTGCTAAGACTAACCTCAAATCCGGGTTTGTCCGACATTAAAACCCCTATATAGGTTTTTCTCTTCTTCAAATCCGCTTAAGAATGAGTGATGTATGCCCATTTTTCTCCTTCTCTTATTCCCTTCCTCCATATCCCGGCGCACTGCTTTTCCTTGCTAACTTTCTCCTCGTAAATCTTGCCCCAAAACTGACTTGTCCATTAGCTTCGCCCTAGCCTAGGACATCGGGTGCGGCCCTTTGCTCGCCTGTTTCTATCAAGAAACGGGTGAGAAAAGTTATCCTCTCACTCCCCTTATTAGTGTTCGCCATCTTCTTCGCTTGCATCAATGCACCTAACGCGAAATCGAGCCAGATTCACTCCTTCTTCCCTCACTTCATGCTCCCATCTGTTTATTACCCAGCACTTGATAGCAGTTGTCCGCACAACAGCTTGATGAAGACCGTCCGACTGCTACACTATTGAGGGAGTCGACCGATACAGGCAGTAGAACACTGGTCATGAAAATCGTTTTTCGCTAAGGAGGATGTAACAACGCACCTGCCGATCAGCCCCGACCGAATGGATAGAGCTGCAGCGCATGTTCCATGCTTGGCTGTTGCGACTGCCCCGACTCTACGACGACTGGGAGGGCACAGGGCCTGCTGCAACGTTCTACAGCGTAAGCTAGGTGAAGCTGGTCCCGGTGCATAATTTGGTGGTAGTGGCAAATATTCAAATGAGAACTTTGGAGATCGAAGTGGGGGCGGTGTCCCACGGAACAACCGTTGGGACAGCCTTGCCGCACAGCCAACACTCTGGCAGCCTCCAACTGGTGCCTCCTGCGCCCAAGTTCACCATCTTACGGGGCCCAGCGGGCATGCTTACACACAACCCACTCACAACAGGCGGCAGTTGGTGATCGGGCACCCGCGGAAGGCCCATGCCACCCAGGTTCCTTCTGCCTCGTGGGCTAAATCACCCACTGACCTGCACACACACTGATCTCCTTGGTCTGGCTTTCAAGACCAGCGGAATAAAAAAATTTTGCTAACATCCCAAACACGAAAAGATCTGAGTGGCTCGAAAAAGAGGCGTGTGTTCAAGGTCTTCGACTGCCTTAACGACCACCATGTCCGACAATGTAATGACTAAACCAGACCCGTCGGGCCCCGCAATCGATCTCGAAACCGATCACCGAGTGCATGCCATCAAAAAAAATAAAAGCATGAATAATAATAATAAAAATAATAAAAATAAAGACAAACGTGAACGAACAAAAAAAAGTAAGGGGGCAAGGTGTCACGTGTCATGCTGCCCTGGTCTGTCGCGCACGCCCGGCCCGAGCATGGTTGCACTTTGCTGTCGATCCCCTGCGTGCGCCACTCACCTGGACAAAGACCTAAACTTCCTTCCACACGAGTGTTGTCAAACGAATGAGGTCACTCTCGTGTGACTTGCAAAAACAAACACGTCAAATACCTTTGTAAGGGTATTTGGTACAACAACGGGTACACAAAATATAAATATAGTGAGATTATTAAACACGAGGCGATCACACTCACAATCAAAGTGTGACTTCCTTTCAAAATATGTAAATGATCGCAAACAAGTCAAATATCGAGTCTAAATGATAAACATAATTGCAATCACAAAAAAATTCAACATCGGCAGACCACATACTACACGCGGTCAAATTCAATCATGCTCTGCATTCATACCTTTTACCTTATCCATACAAGCCCAAACCTTTATCCAACCTTCCTAAAAAAAAACAATCAGTCCTTTCTTTTTAAATACTCATTTAATAAAAGTCTAGGTAAAAACACGGATAAACAATTCAACCGACCGGGTCTAAGGCCTTAGGTTGAGTTGCGATAATTAGTTAGAGTTGAGTCGGATACGGACCTGTCATCAAAAGATAATAAAAGATGATCCTCGTAGGATCAGACTGAAATTAGTCAACCTTGAATCAAAGTGAACAAAAAGAACATGTAACACAACACTGACCAACACACAAAGTTGTACTTAAGTGTATGGAGAGTAAACCTCATATTACAACTTGCTTCAACTCCTTACTGGCTAAGTCCGATCCTATCTTTGATTAATATTAGAAAACTTTCAACAACATCTCCTGTACAGGGTGGATTGCCAAAGTTTTCATTAATATATATATATATAGCTCCTCGAAACTATAAAAATTTCAGCAGCACTTCCTCTAGAAAAAGTGTATTTTTATAATTCTAACTAAGTTAAATATCAAATTTATAAATAAACTTTGACTTTATAGAGACAAATGTTAACTCTCTGAATTAATAAAAATTTTGGTTACACTTCCCGCTCAAAAGTAGGCTTCAAAGATTTATACTAACTCGTGTATAAAATTCATCACATAATTTGAATTATGCAAGACCAAATTTAAATTACTTCTTACTTTTGTAGAAATTTCGGTAGCACATCCCCTAGCGAAAGTTGCTTTTTAAAATTTATACAAAGCTAAGTATAAATCAAAAAATAACATTTGACTTTATAAAAGTCAAATTTTGTCCAACTCTCGAAATTAGTAAAAATTTTGGGAACACTTCCCTTCAAGAAAGTTTGTTACCAAGATTTACACTTACCTAGATATAAGCAAGGAATTTTCTTACCATTCATTTAAGAAACAACGTCGAAAATCCGTCCAGAAACCACCTAGAAATGAACAAGTAGTCAGGTCAGTCATTTATCAAAATTACCTAACTTTTAAAATTATTCAAACAAAATCACAAAGAAACACCAACCAGACCAATCATCTTATAAACATCGTATGGTTGGGAAGAAAACAGGTCAAGAAACACAGCAACCAAATAATTTATTTTATAAAAGAATGATTGGTCCTTCAGAAAGCAGAACAAAACATAGCAGTTATATTATTCATCTTATAAACAATGTCTGACCTCTTTGGAAACCTAGCCAATCGCATGAAAAATCGCCCTCCTCCCACCATTCCCTGATTTATTTCCCTTTGTTTGATTTCAAACAACAAAATATATTAACTTCATGTTTGCATTTCCTTTACTCAGTCTTAATTAAGTTATGAACAAAAACAAACATTTAAGGAAATATATGCATACATAGCAAACAATGTAGAGAGATATATCAATAAGGGCACAATGGGCACAGACAAGAAAAATAACTTTACCTGATAATTTTCTGTCTCTAGAACCTCGCCTAGGTTCTGATAGAGCTCCCACAATCGGTAGAGCGAACCTCCCACAAAGGCATTGACAGGGATTACGGTGTCGGAGCAGAAACCCTTACAAGGGTATCTACTCGCGTTTTTCAATGTCGGACGTTGTCCGACTTTTTCGTTGAATTAAGGGACTGGATGAGACTGATGTTTGCCATAAGTTTATTCAGATTAGTTTATGACCGAGAGACTAAAGTTCATTAAAACTTTAGTCTGAACGTTTGAGACGTTCGAGAATAATGACAGTAATCAGCAGTATAATCAGTCATACGTGGTTCTTCATAGGTCAGCGGAGGCATACGGTCGTGGAAAACTTAATTTTGTACATATCCTAAGTCACACGATTCATAGTCTATGTTGGTTAAAAAGGGTGGTCGGGACCGAGGCTCGAACGTATGGCTTATGAATTTTTTTTTACGAACCTTTTGAAATTCGGTGTCGTACCCACAGTTCAAAGGCTTGTCCACGGAGTTGCCCAACTGAAACGTTTGTAGGACAGACGGAGGGACGACAAGTTTAGGAGTTAGGGAAGGCGGGGCCTGCCTAAGCTGAATCGCGGCGGGCCTTCAAGGTCATGTAATGAGAGCAGGCCCAGTAGGCAGGACATCCGACTTCCATCCAACAGGTGTTGGGATCGAGTCAGGCGATATGCCATAGGGCTAACTCTTTTTTAGTTGGCCGGTCTGATAGGGTGTATAGGTGCGACCGATTTCGGTTGTGCGATCGATAAGATCACGCGGCTTAAATAAGCCTTGGTGAGCTTGACGTGACAGTGTAAGAGGATAACACGCATAAATTGAGAAATGGTCAATTTATTTTTTCGATTCTCGAAGGGGATCGAATTTGGATCTGTAGTTTGGGCGGGGGGGTCGTTGCTACGAGCCACGAGAGTTAAGTGATCGTTCGCTTCGACCAATGAGAAAGAAGGAAAAAAAAAAAAAAGTGTTCCGCCAGCTGGCAAAAAAAAAAAAAACACAAGAAATGTAACTTATCGCCCGTTTTAACGAACGTTTGTTTCTTTCCAAGGTAAGTGTTTTTTATTTTGTTTTTTTTCCTTACTTTTTTTAAGTTTTTTTTATATTCTCTTTTATATTTGTTTCAGGTTTTTTTTTTTTTAAGATCCCCCCCTTCTTCTTTTGATCGTACGAGTTGTCTGGCTGCCCATTCGTTTCGATGAACGGGTTGCATTCCATCAATGCGTTGAGCAACGCGCCAGTCGATAGGTACGTCTCCAACCTCGGCATTGGCCTCTTCGTAATTCCGTTGATGAGATGAGTGAAATCGAATGAATCTACCGTTAGAACATGAACATATACACTACTACTACATGTGTGTATATGTGTGCGTGCGTGTGTTTAAAAGATGAGCGAGATCTAATGAATCTTCAGCCAGAACATGAAGATGTAGGTTGCCCTCGTTTTCACGAGATGCCTGAGCGCCCGTTCATTTTGACGAATGGGTTGTAATTGCAAACGAAACGAAAGAAAAATACATATATATATATATATAATTAGAGTGCCAGATGGCGCTATCAGCAGTGATGGGGACTCGTGTTCCGCACGGATGGAGCAGGCGTCTGTAACAACGGAAAGGTTTTTGTAATAGAGGTAAGTTTTAAGTTTTACTTATATTTTACTTTATTTTATTTTTCTTTTCTTATATTTGATCCCCCCCCCCCCCCTTGTTGGTACCACTATGAAAGGTTGTGTCCGTTGGTTTAGCAACGGGTCACAGTTAGCTATTCAGCGTCTGCATCTAGTGCTTGAATTGCGCTAGATACATGCTCGCAATAATGTGTGGGAACATGAGGGGGAAGAAGACCCTGTTGAGCTTAACCCTAGTTCGGCTCTATGAAATGGATGAAAGGGGGAGGGTGCCTGTTCGTTTCGAATGACAGGCTAACCCCTGTAGTAAAACGAGGGGCAGTGAAAAAATAAAAAAGAAAAAAATAATGGGCAAAAGGCTACGTATGTAGCCGCGTGGGTGACTAGGTGAGTATGTAAGTGAGTGTGAGTGAGTATGTTGCGCCTGTTTAAATTTTGAACAGGTCGCAACAAATTTTGGCTGGGTACAACCATTTCCTGAAGCAAGTGGACAGGGAAAAAGTCATATGTTTCTAGAATTGGTAGACCTTGGTTCCCCTAGGGGAACATCAAGGTTTGTGTCCCTTGATTGTGGGCTAAGATCAAGGACTCAGACCAATGCCCACAGTCTTCTACTGGCTATAAAAGTCAGCAGCGCCCACACTTGTCTCACAGTTGTTGAGGTTATGATTCTGCTGACTTGCACTTCAAATGCGGATGAGCTCCATCACATTTTGAGGGGCGGTGTTGCTGGCAAAGGTCTGCAATAATGGAGAATGTGGGAAGGGCAGCCATAACCAGTGGTTGGAAACTCACTACCCCACCCCTGTGCTGATGTTGAGGCCGGTAGGCTGCGTCGGGGGTAGGTTGTACATCAGGGAAGTCCTATCCATTTGATGGCGCGGTGATGGTATCTTTTAGTGTGAGAGGAAATACTGTCTTTTTAGCCGCACGACAGTACCTGATTTTTCTATTTGGAGGGAAGTGTTGTCCGTTTGGTGGCACAGTAACGGAGACATTTTCAGTGGGGATGTGTCGTCAAAGTGTTACTGCATCGACGTTGTTTTTTTTTAAGGGGGTAATGTTGCAAGATTGCCAACATGCTGACGTCAAAGTTTTGTGCCTATGTTATCGATTCTTCAGCGCGTCAATGATAAATATTAACAAGGGGAGGTGTTGCCTATTCAACTGTACGACGGTAATGTTTTTACTTTAAGGAATTGTGGTCGCAGTAATATTATACGACGAGGTCATAAAGCGCGGTTTATTCTTTTGAGGAACGATGCAAATTTGGTGGCGGCAATTTAAGTGAACCGATGTGGTCTAAATGTGGGACGAGCATTGATGGTCCGTTATGGGATCACGCTGTAGTGCGAACCAGCGGTATTATTTGGAGTAAATGCGTGCGGCAGAGTAGTTATTGGGGCTCGCAGCATATGAGGTTTTCACCCGAGGCCACCTTTATTTTTTCTTACGGCGCACCGTGTGAGCTGTATTGGTGTTTGGGACCATCCGGTATTGCAGGCGAGAGTGTGAAACCACATGGGACCGTCTTTGGACTAGTTGGATCAACTTGAAGTTGGGACGTGGACGACTGTGGTGGTTCTTTTATGCGGACGTTGCGATTAAAGGAGGCAGACCGTCGTTCAGTAGAATGACCATAACTTGTGGAGCTGTAAGTCGCGTATTTTCAACTTCAACAACGATTATCCTTTACTCTGATTAGAACTTACTTGCCTTTCGTGAGTGAGTCAAATCAAACTTCACTCAATATCAGTTGATTGACTCGGTTTTCCCTTCACACTTGTGTGAACCAACACTTTGCTTGACGCTATTTGTTTTGAATATTCGAAAGAAAAGATAAAGGAAAGTTGTGTGAGTCGTGCGTGTCGATTGAAAAATTTGACTTTGGATATGGGATTTTTGCTTGTTTTTCGCAATAAATGATTGTTTTGTTCCTACTTTTCATTTGTATGCATATTAAAAACACTTGTATTTTTGAAGTGAATAATTTCAACAGGTTCCGTAAAAGAAAAACTTATTAGTATAATAAAAAATAAAGATAATCAATTTACTTTTACCCATACATATGCAAATTATTCTCATTTTTTATCTCCTTCCACTTCTTTTGATCAAAGTTACAACGAACTTAGTAAAATCATAACAATTAAAATATATTTATGGTGGATACGTTTTTCTCTTTAAGAAGCATTTCGGGTGGGGGTTCGTTGCTTTAGGAGCCAACCCTATTATCAACCCAGAGTGGACAATTCTACATGGGGGTACTTCGCCGATTCGGTTAGATGGTTTGACTTCTGAGATTCGAACTTTGTGCTCCGGTGAGGAGGAGGAGTACCGCTTCTTAGACGAAGAGACATGCAAAACTTCAACTAATGCATCTGATCAAGAATCATTCGCAAAGCAGTCAGTCATCCAAAAATATTAGAAATGTATGAAGATGAGTATATGTGTCTAATCTTAATTTGGCGGTGGGTGGGATGAATGGTTTTGGCAATGCGTCTCATCAAATCGAAACTAAGGCAGTTCGGCTACCTTGTCGGTTGCATCAAGGATATTGTCGAACCCAACTTTTTGTTGGTTGTTCAGTATAGTTTTTTTTGTTTTTTATTTAGGAGTTCGACCCGAGGTGGTCTGGTTTTGTTCCGATCTTCTGTTATTGGATGTATCATATGATGATTCAAATTCTTTCACTTATCATTTTAAATTGGATATACATTCCTATCGACTATGGTCCATTCTTTTTTCTGTAATCATATGTGGTTGTTATAACTTTATTTTGACTATGCGTTTAAAAGGATATGGTTAAATTTTGGTTTTCACTCTTGGTTGAGACCAACCTAGTCGACCGACGTGCGCTTTGTACTTAGGAGATCAGCGCCCTAAGGAATGGACGATGTTCAGGTTCGCTTGGCGTTTAACCACGTGTACCTATACTGCAGAGCAAACGCCCTGAGTTGATCTACCTCTGCGATTGCATATAAAAACTTTTGCATGTGGGTTAGTAGCTTGGTACGGATATGCCCTAAGGCTGGTGACACCCCTTAGGGAAGGTAAATTGTGCCCCGCAGGAACCTATCATGTCGTAGAAAACCACGTGAAGTATGATTGGCACACCCGACCAGAGTGGGGAAGGGACAACGCAACCACATCCGTATCGGGGGTTCACGAGGTTATTTTGCATCGTCACCAAGTTGTCTCTATTTTAGTTTGGTTTAACTCCTACGTGACATGGTCGTGAGGGCTCTCCCCTTTTGCAAAAAAAGTTGGGAGCCAATGCGCTCGACAACGGATTTCCAATCAACAGAAAAATTGTGGCAAATTTTATGACAGGACGATCACATGTGGACCCTTTTTTAAACCGTTGGAACAGTGTTAATAAACTGTTTGGCGGGGGGGGTGTCATGTGTTCCACCAGAAGTGAAGGAATTCAACGCTGAGCAAACATTTGGCAAACAGAAAATAGTGTGTCAAATTGTTGAAAAGTTGTTGACAAGTTGTTGAAAACAGGTTTACCAATTGTTGATCCATTTGTTGAAAAGTTGTTTAAAAGTTGGTCCATTTGTTGAAAAGTTGTTGAAAACTTGTTTACCAATTGTTGAACATTGCATTTTTTGTTGGGGAAAAAAATTAAAATCTGAGCTCCTGCGGTACGTTTTTGCGGTTTCTTCCCAGTACGGGGGCCAACTTCTCCACATTTTTCTCCCACTGCATGCTCTTTCAAATTTGTCAATCTTTGAGTCTTCTAGTACTCCTGACATGCAATACACACTGAATGAAAAAAATAAGAGAGAGGGTAAATACACACACACAGAGAGAGAGAGAGAGAGAGAGAGAGAGAGAGAGAGAGAGAGAGAGAGAGATCATATGTGAAGAGAGAGACAAAGAGATTAATGCAGCGACGGATGTACAGGTTCACTACTGTGGGCCAGAACGACAACAAACAGCGTCGATGGACACAGATACGTCACGCAGTAGTGAACCACATGTACTTGGAGACGCAAAGAGCAACGAACATTATACACAGATAAACAGGGATAAAAAACTTGTAATTTAGGCAGAAGTCAACATACATTATACATGGAGAGAGAGAGAGAGAGAGAGATCATATCTGAAGAGAAAGACAGAGAGATTGATGCAGCGACGGATGTACAGGTTCACTACTGCGGGCGAGAATGACAACAAACAGCGTCGATGGACACATATACGTCACGCAGTGGTGAACCACATGTACTTGGAGACGCAAAGAGCAACGAACATTATACACAGATAAACAGGAATCAAGAACTTTTTTGCGCTCCTGTGGTACGTTTTTATGGTTTCTTTTCAGTACGGGGGCCAACTTCTCCACCTTTTTCTCCCAATGCACGATTCACTATGCTCTTTCACATTTGTCAATCTTTGAGTTTTCTAGTACTCCTGACATGCAATACACACTGAATGAAGAAAATAAGAAAGAGGGTAAACACACACACACACACACACACACACACATGCACACACACACACACACACACACACACACACACAGAAAGAGGGTTGGCTACTGCGTGCCAAACTGAATCGATGTACCTGTTCACTATGTAATTGTCACGCAGTAGTGAACTTTGGAGTGGATTTCACCAGTTCATAACAAAGGATTGTACAATGTTGTATCATAAATAAGAGAGCATATGTTGTACACTGATTGTTTGAGTGTCGTGGTTCACAGTCATCATCATCCGTACGGCAAAATCTCTCTCTCTCTCTCTCTCTCTCTCTCTCTCTCTCTCTCTCTCCCTCCTGCAACTCTTGGTGGCAGATTTCATTATGAACCTTCTGATTCACACAAATGTGTTTCCCTCCCCTCCCCCGCCCAGTGTTCAAGGCCTGACACACAGATTTTCTCTATCTCTCTCCCCGTCTCTGCTTCTCTCACGAGGTGGTGCAATGAACTCCAACTCGAAATCGTCATCTGTTATCGTTATGTTATGTGACCCGCTCCTGTGGATAGAGGGCAGGCCAGCTCGAAATAAGACAACGGCCTTCTCAGAAACAGATGCAGCGAGGTCCAACTTGAAGATCGAAAAGCTCATGACTGTGTCGCGGCTGCAGACAAATGATGCGATGTCGTGTTTTATACATGTCAATTTTTGTATGTGGTCGGCCGCTCTACTGGACTTTGCTGTCTGCTCGATTTCACATTGCAGAACCATTTCTGCAAAAAACAGTTGCTGCAGTATCACGCCAAGGTTCGTGCCGTCCCTCCTCATCTGGAAAACCTTTGTGAGGGTCGTCTTGAACGCTGGTGTGCCCCAAGGATCGTTGCCGCTCCGTCTCCATGTTTTGTCGTCCTTGATCTCACCTCGCATCTTATTGCCAGTAGGGAGTTGGTGATCCGTTTGCTGCGATCGTACAAGTGGAATACCTTTTTCTGCCCAGAACCAATGCTTCAGTTGCCATGTTATCTCTCCTCGCACTGTTGTCATCATTTTGTTGCACTCCCCTATCACCGCTCGAATCCCGCTCTCCGCTACGTGTAATTGCAATCCTTCCTCCGCATTCTCCCCTATTAGTTTTGTTGTTGTTTGCATCGCCGTTAAAAATCCGTCCTCTATTGGGTATAGTGTTGCGTCCTTCGTTGCAGGAAACGCAAAGGCTTTTGCGACTGAACGAAACAGTCTATCCTTCATTTTCTTTGTGAAAACGTCGCTTTGTTAGTCCGCTTGTCTCTATCCTTCTTCGGTCACGTGTGGTTTTCTTTGCAAATTCGTGCCATCTGCTGGAAGACACACATCAGAACGCAAAAATGATATTAAAAACTCTAAATATCGCATCCAATTTCGTGCCTCTGAAAATCGATAATTCAGTGAACAAAGCATAATAACTTCCTCGCATCATGGATATGCTAGCATATTCCGCCATAGTCACTGCGACTTTCTGCAAGGGGAGCAACTGGACACTTTGCTTACATTCTTGAATTTCGTTGTCCTTCCTCACTAGTTTTCTATCATTCGGGGGCGTGTCTCATGCGTCTCTCTCCTTGTTCTGTAATCGTTCGCTTGTGCATCGCGTTCTTCCCAGAGATGGTCAAATCTCTCTCTCCTCTGCACCCCTCCCGTCTTTATTTGCCTCTTCGCCGTCCTCATCTTGCGTTGTGTCGTTGCTGCTCCTCTCTTCCTCGTCATCTGCCTCGTTAGCATCATGAGAATCTCCATCGGGAGTTTCACTGTCACTTCCCTCGTTGCTCATTGCCTCGTCTTCCTCTCCGTCCATCTTTACTGATATGAACTGCTCTTCTTCGTCTTCTGCTTCTTCTTGAACCGCGCTGTGCAAATCGTCCGAGCCTCTAAGATCGATCGTCTCCACTATTTTTCCCTTTTTGTATGTTATTCTCTTCTTCGTCTTGTAGTCTTGCTTCGGTGTTCTCTCTTCTCACGACCTCTTCTCTAGCGCTTTTGGTGGACGGTTCTCGATGACGCTGGCTCGGTTTCTCCCAACGGGAGTTGCTGGGGGTGTTTCGTTGCGTTCTTTCAGTTTCGAAATCTCTATATGTCGTGATGGAAGAGAAACAAGTGGTTCGTTTTATGGCCGTGCGTCCGGTTCGTTTTCGCTTTCTCCCATCCGCTTCTTTGATGCTCTCTCTTGTTTTTTTTCTTATTAGCCTTGCATTTTTTCCTTCCCTTGTCGTTTTTTTCCACGACCTTCAAAGACCTGCCCAGATCCTCATATTTTGGTCTTGAAGCCGTGACCCTTTTTTCACCACATACATCAAATTAGATACAACAACAACTGCGTCAACTATGTTGTGGGTCAGATCATACACCCCAGACCCCCGAATTGGCTACAGAGAGAGAGAAAAAAAAAAAAAAAAAAAAAAAAAACATTGTCTTATCATTGATACTGAGAGAGAGAGAGAGAGAGAGAGAGAGAGAGAGAGANAAAACATTGTCTTATCATTGATACTGAGAGAGAGAGAGAGAGAGAGAGAGAGAGAGAGAGAAAGAGAGAAAGAGAGAGAGAGACCATTTTCTTATCATCGATACTTAGAGAGAGAGAAAGAGAGAGAGAGAGAGACCATTTTCTTATCATTGATACTTAGAGAGAGAGAGAGAGAGAGAGAGAGAGAGAGAGAGAGAGAGAGAATTTTCTTATCATTGATACTGAGAGAGAGAGAGAGACCATTGTCTTATCATTGATATTGCGACGTCATGTAAGTCACCAACCTCTTTGCTCGTTCTTGGAGTCTATCTGTATTGTCAGGCGGTACGAATTGACAAAGTCATTGAAAAAAAAAAAAAAAAATAAAATAATGATCATCACCAACAAATCCTTGGAAGTTACCTCCCCGATTGTCTTTGCGAGAAGGTTGGCTACTGGATGCCAATCAACTGGACAAGCGATCGGTCTTTGTGTTAAAATTGCACGCAGTAGTGAACTTTCCTTCGACACTTTCCTTTTACACTCGGAACGACAATTCATGCCTTACGAAGTACAGCTATGTCTTTTATTTATGAGGCCTCTTAACGTTTTTGCTACGTGTGAGGCCGCGACTGTGCCGTGACCTTTTGCAACTGCAGCACAACGCGCTAGCCGGTCCACCATGGAGGTGAACAGTTATTTCGTTCACCTCTGTTCTATTAACAACTTCCAGTATGTTCTTAGCTGTTACATCCGTTGGCGTGGTTCCTGCAAAAAATTGTATTACTCTAGCAGTGATGCAACTTACATAAACACCACAATCCATGAAATTGTTTTATTGCGGGTATTCCACATGCAATAATTTACATCCTAGTAGATCTCTACATGTCACCCAGGACGTATCAACCTTTTCCGGAGTCAACACCCTCGCGTTGGATGCCTCGTAGAGGTACTCGCGCCATAGAAATGTTCGCAAGGTCTTCTATTCCTCTCGTTTCTTCCCTTTGAAGGAGTCAACAACGATGGCAATAGGAGGTTCGCCGACACTGTTGTTGTCATGGACTGCCAAAAAGTCTCTCACATTCAGCAACAGAAGCAAAACCCAATGTTTGCTATGGTTCACAGGTATTACAATAGTTGTCGTGCGTTGCAATTCATTGCTTAGTCGATGCAACTTCCGTGGTCTGTTCTTGATCGCGTCTTCCCATCCGCTTTTCGTCAAATGCACTTTTTGATTGCCAATAATCTGGGGGTGCCAGAAAGTTGTACACACATGGACTGTGAGGTTGTCCCGGGACGACGAGTGTTCTTCATACGCAGACTGCAAAAAAATGTCGATAATGTTGTCGTTCAGCCATTCATTGTCGGTCAATCGTGCAACGTCGGATTTAATTACGGGGATGGCATGTCTCCTCGATTTCCACGTGAAGGGGAATAATTCGTACTCATCATTAATGTTTGTCTTCTCTTCTCTCCTTCTGGTCATGTCCCCAACTTTCGCCTTTCCCTTAATGTCGGATGACTCTTCAACCATCAATTGGGGAGACTTTACTTCACCCTCCGTCATCATATCGTACATTTTCGTGTACCAAGGGTCCTTCAGCATTTTCTTCCACCTTTTCACCGACCTCTTACTGCTTAGTGGCAACAACGGTTCGCTTGCGACCTCTCTGCATGACTGTTCGTCGTTATTTTTTATCCTGGGACTGGTCGCCGTTTCACCCCCCATATACGAACACTTCTTGCCGCCACCACCGTGTTGCTTTTCTGTGACTCTGTCATGCTCACTCAGCTTCTCTTACCTACACCGTCTTATTCAGTGGTCATTGTCGCTCCTTCCCGAACGGCGCTCCAGGTCGCAAGTTTGTCTTTCTGTTCACACGTGTCGGTCAAATTGGCATGACACACACGAATTGTTATGTTTTGGGAACTTGCAATGGTTTGTATAAAATACTTGAGAGAGAGAGAGAGAGACGGAGATTTGGCTACTGCATGCCAAAACTTAATCGATGTCGTTGTTCATCATGTAATTGTCACGTAGTAGTGAACTTTGGAGTGAATTTACTCTCACATGCGGTTTTCACCAATTCATAAGGTTTGCCACATTTGAGATGATTTCTCTCAACAATTGACAGAAAGAAAGAGTCAAATGTCTTTTTTTGTTTCCTAGTGCTTCACAAGAAAAACGTTTTTTTTTTTTTTCCTCTCTCTCTCTCTCTCTCTCTCTCTCTCTCTCTCTCTCTCTCTCTCTCTCTCTCTCTCTCTCTCTCTCTCTCTCTCTCCTGCCTGTACCTCTCTCTCATGTGAGACTATAACGAAAGAACATTCGTTTTGCACAGGGCGCAGTTCTCTAATACCAAAGTTAGAAACTTATCATTTGTTTCTTCTACAATACATATTTGTTCATATAAAAATTGTCCTCACGTTGTTTTGCATGCTGCCTCGATCCCGATTGTGGTTTGGAGAAACATGGAACAATGTGAACCGTGTCTACGACAATGTCAGTCAATATGACGCTACTGTGTGGATGTTCATTCAACTTCTCCCATTTCAATTTCTTGCAACCTGTTATGTGTTGTCGTTCGCTGTCGACCTCCTTGTACCATTGCACAAATCTGCACATGTGTTCAGCATTACCGCTGCCCGTGGGTGTGTTCACGACAAAAAACGTGGCCACATATGCAAACCATGTGGGTTCATTGCCTGATCTAATTGCCACATCACTATGCACTGCTCTCCCATGAAACTCTGGTGAAGCTCTTGCAGTTTGAACAAGCGTGCCCCTGTTTGTTCAATCCTGTACGCAGGTGATGGCGAGGTGTGTCCGTATGTGTATGAGCAGTTGGTCTGAAGGAGGTTAACAACCATTCTCCACCATGTACGTCGTCAGCGCAACTCGAAAATTGAGTCTGCAAGGAAGCTCTTTGAGTATCTTACACGCAAGGTTGTGAATGCCTTCTTCCTCCTATATGTACTCGTCATTGATGTCGAACCACCGCAGTTGCAGAGTTGCTGTATCGCGTAGTGCCAGAGTGTTCATTCCGGTCGCCATAGAGTCTGTCACGGACGACCTGTTCTCAACCGTTCTCTTCCTTCGTTTCCTTACAATCTCTGTCTCTTCGCGCAATGCCAGTGACCGACGTACATGATTCACCATCTGGGTTCAAGCTTTCCGCTTGTTTGATGACAGGTATGACTGTTTGCAGAACTTTCGGTGGTGATGCTCCCAGACATCTGCCGCGAAGGTGTCGGGGACACCAAATCGCTCAATGCACATTCTCAGATGCATGAGATCGTGCAACTTGGGGAGTTTCCATGTTGATGGTTGATATTTTTCTAGTTTTGCTTTGATGGTCGCTATGAAGTCCATGATTAAAGCATCGCATTCATCGAGCGAAGCACGAGTGTGTGTTGTGCACCGAAACACACGCATGTACATTTCCATTAGTTTCACAAAACAAATAGTAATGTCATTGTCTGTCGAGCGTGGGATAATATTAGAAATAAGGAACACGCACACTGTCATCACAAACCGATTTTGCTTGGCCTCAAACCGTCCCTCCCTCGAAAAAAAGTCGTTGTTTGTGGCCACGGGTAGCACAAGTTGTGTGTATGTTCGGGAACATCTCTCACTAACGCTTTGCAACCTTGCATCCAGTTCCTTCAGGATCTATGTGTGTGGTAAGTGTGCCAGCTTCTCAAAGGCTGCGGTCCTGAATGTGTCAATCATGTGCAAGAATATGCCATGCTCGATTGTGTGCATACGGTCTGGTTGCAATGCCAGGTGGTAGTCTCGCTGAGGATCATCACCATTGGGGCCCCTGTAGAATCCCCAAAGGCCGTTTTGTTGAACATGCTTATGCATGTTCAACTCTGTCATTCGTGCTTCAGCCGCACGGCGAATGTCGATGTCATCGGAGTTGAACACATCTGCTGCGAGTTGTATTTCCAGTGTCTGTGATCTCCTGCAGTTTGTGAAATTGACCACGACATCAAAGTCGTTTTTTGATACGGTGCACGTTGGACACACACCAAATTTCACTGTTGCAATCGCACATCTTTCTTGGTAATCTTGTATATAGTTGAGGAGGAAAGGTTGGACAGTTATGTCCCTGAATCACTCTGTCGGCATTATGCCATCATGAGATGCCTTCTTCGCAGACTGCAGCACCACTGCAAGGGCTTTATGCAAAACGACGCCCTTTCGTTTCTGAATGCGCTGGACTGCAGACCCCAGCCTTTGTCACGTGGACGATGATGAAGCACAAGAAGATAGGCCAGCAGTGTGGCTTCGGATGCGTGGTCGGTCAGTGACAGCATGAGAGGGTATGCTGTCTGTTTTTTACGACCGTCTATATGTGTCTTATCGGAGTACAATGAGAGAGGGATGACATAACGTGGATTATCATTCTTATCTACACCTTTGTCCGCTCTAATGATTGTCTGGACGTGATAACAGATCGCCCCGTTTGCGCGGGCCGGATATGTTGAGATGCTCTGACGGAGGAGATATTTCCAGAGAAGACACTGTCTCACATTTCTGTAATGCGATTTGCAAAATCGACAGAAATGTCGTTCGCCAGCCACGGTGCCACAAGATGGCATGCGCATCTAATGGCCAATCATCACATCGTAGATCAAGCTCTTGCCATCCAGCAGTCTCTGCTTGACTCCCTGCCCATGTCAAACACTCTCGACTATTACGATATGCGATGTCTCTCGTGCTGAATCTCGGGGGTGTGAGAAGTGACAAGAGAGCATCGATGTCATTCTGCGACATACCGACGCCGCCCCTGGCAGAGAAAATTTGTGTCGCCAGCTTGCCAGAATTGTCGAAATACTCTACAGGTGGCGGTTGCTGTTCTTCAAATGTCCCGCCCTCCGCCTCTATATTGTCGGGGGCCCCGACATCCTCGCTCTCATCACTGATGAGATTCACTGGACCTAAACTTGATGGTCCGTCGTCATCGACCACACCCATCTCCTGCCCTGGTGTTCTTTCGGCCACTGCGTCGTGCATGCCCTCGCTCGATGTGAGTTTAAAGTCCGTAAAGACATGAAAGGCCTGCCACAGTCACACACCATTGGACCGCTGTCCATTTTGTAGTAGCGTTTTCCTGATTCGCCTCTTTCAAAACCTTTGAAAATTCTTTCATATATAACGGACGCCCTTTCGTAGTGAAGTTATCGACTTACACCCCTCACCCTGGGACACCGCTTTCTGTGCACGCAGTGCATTCCAAAAACAAACAGAGCGGTGGACAGTGTTTTGATTAACATTTTTGTACATTGTTTCTGGTTGTTTTAATAGTAAGTAGCAAAGCGTTTTTTGCTGTTTCGTCTCAATGTTGCACATCCGTGGTCGTGTAGTCAACTGTGTGACACACTAATTCATATGTCATGACATCAATGGTCGTGTAGTCAAAGGCAACGTTTGACAAACAGGTACAGGATACATGACAAATCATTCATCATCACGTTTGCGCGGCTGCCACGTGGCCATGTAGCGATCCACGACGTTTTTGTATGTGTCATGCGTCTTCCATGTGCACAGAAAATGATTGCAACTGCAGCACCCTACCCGACCTCCGCAAATGCTTCCAAAATATTTCACTCCCCAATAAATGAGTATTAAAATGACAAAAAATGCAAGAAAAGCACAACATACACACATTGGTCATCATAAGGGGTATGATGTGTCTCATTTACTCCGAAAGGCAATAAATTATGACATATATCGTAAAAATCGAAAAATGATTCAAATCTTGTTAAATCCAGTGTCAGCACGCAGTAGTGAACCGCATGTACTTGGAGAGGCAAAAAGTAGCCAATATGTCACACAACATACAGACAATATAGCTAGAACTCAACATGCATCAAAGAGAGAGAGAGAGAGAGAGAGAGAGAGAGAGAGAGAGAGAAAGAGAGAGAGAGAGGTTCACTACTGCAGGCCAGAACGACAACAAACAGCACCGGTGGACACGGATACACCACGCAGTAGTGAACCCGACAGTCGTTGAAATTGAAGACTGACATACATGATACACAAACATAGACGGATGTACAGTTTGAGTTTCCCATGCGCATCAAAACGTATGTGCAATGATTATTTATGCTACTGCTCTATTGCTCTATGCTCTGCATGTCTGTCCTCATCCCTGCAGTCTAACATGGTCTGTCGTGGTGTGTGGGTGTGTCTGTCTTTCATGTCTGTCTATCATGCCGTGGACGAGCACTAACTATTGCGTCTCCTGTTGACAAGCCGGGATGCAATGTCTCTCCACAAGCAGTCGTCAGTGTGCCGTGGATTAGGCAACTGAGGTTGACTCCCCATGTCAGTGATGTTGCTAACACAGACTCTTAGTTCACCAGAACAAACCATCCCTTGCCAAAACGTGACCACTTTTTCTCCTTGTTGCATGATTTCATAATCCTGGTTACTGTGGCATACTGCAGTGCGCCATCAGGTGTTGTCCCCTTCATCACAACACGCAACACTTTTTGCGGATCGGGAAAAGCACATGCCAACCTCAGAATTGCATATGCCCACCCTTTTGTCACTTGTCCACCCGCCCCCTTCAAATCATAGTACACATCACGTTCCTCTACTTCCTCGTCGCTGCTGACATCGCTGCCACTCACTTCCACCTTAGAAAATGATGCCCCGTCATGCTCTTCTTCATCTTCTTCTTTTGCATTTCCTCTGTACTCTGCAATACAACTTGGTAACTCGGGCTCTTGAAATCCACGATCACGCTGTTGTTCAGCCATTGTGAAGTCATTGAACATATCTTCTTCCTCTATCTCCTCTGTCGTTGTTGTCTGTACGGGAGGTACAATGACTGACATAATGTTCATTGTTTCCTATGCCGCTGATGTCTGTACGTTTTGTGGAATGATTGCAAGATTTGTTTCCCTGGCCATCAACTTCCACCCTTCTTCTCTTTTTCTTTGTCTCTCAACATCGGAAACGGCATGGCCGAGCTGCTCCAAAGCAGCATATAATATACCGTCCCACAACGGTGTGCCACATATCATATTGTCTTCCTTTCTTGCCGACATATATTCAATGACCTCTTGACCCTGTAGTGCCAACTCTATGACTTCATGCAATGCTTCATGGATGACGTCCTGTCGTCAGGACTCTTTTTCATGAAGTCCACAAGTTGATCCAACAGAACATATTCGACACCATCGGCGACTATGATAGGAACATCTTGAAAGTCTTCTGGAGGTGTTTGTGTTATGTCCTTCATTCTGGACAACACCAAAATTTTCGCTGCACCGTTCTTCAACTCGTCCTTCGACCCATCAACAACCATTTTCGAATTCTTAGCGGAAGTGCCCAGCAACTTCTTGAAATCCGCAGGTGTATATCTCCCCCCTTTCTGCAGCATTGTCATGTCCACGTCCCCTTCTTCGCACATCCCTTCGCTGCACATTCACTAAACTACTTTTTTCAGACTATATGCACCGTCTTCCACGTCGCTGTCCGCACGTACATGTGGTGACTCTCTGAAGCGTTGCAACAGTCTTTGTGCTTTGACACACCCCTCGCTGTTTGCCATCATCGTGGATCTCATATCCACAATAACAATAAAGCACCTCGACACCCTGTCCTCAAGCAAAGAGAATTCGCTGTCATTGTCGTAGTGAACGCCCCCCTTTGCATACTTCATCACCTCTGCAAGAGCAACCTGCACCTGCGCTACTGATATCGACATGATGCGTATAGTTCCTCTTTCCTCCTCTTCTCTCTGCCAGCGGAAACGCACAATGACGGCAACGACTCTCTCTCTCTCTCTCTTCATACAAATCCGTGTGTATGTGTATCTATGAGTGTGTGTGTGTGTGTCTGTGTGTGTGTGTTTGTGTTGTCTATGTGTCAACCTGTGTGTGATGTGTGTGTGTGTGTGTGTGTGTGTGACTGTGTATATGTCTGTGTATGTGTCTGTGTATGTGTCTTTCTTTGTGTATGTGTGTGTGTATGTGTGTATGTGTGTGTCTGTGCATGTGACTGCTAATCTGTTCCTAAGTTGGCTACTGCGTGCCATTTGAAGTCGCAACGGAACAATGTGGTCTGTGTCTCGCACGCAGTAGCCAACCCGAAGGGTGAATGCCAGAATGTGTATGTGTATTTCTGTGTGGCTGTGTATGTGTGTCTGTGTAAGACTGGTTGTATGTGTTTCTCTGTCAGTGTGTGTGTAACTGTGTATGTGTGAGTGTAACTGTGTATGTGTGAGTGTCTGTGTTTTTGACTGCTTGTCTGTTCCTAAGTTGGTTACTGCGTGCCATTTGAAGTCGCAACGGAACTGTGTGGTCTGTGTCTGGCACGCAGTAGCCAACCCGAAGGGTGCATGCCACAATATGTGTGTGTGTTTCTGTGTGGCTGTGTATGTGTGTCTGTGTAAGACTGGTTGTATGTGATTCTCTATCAGTGTATGTGTAACTGTGTATGTGCGAGTGTCTGTGCATGTGACTGCTTGTCTGTTCCTAAGTTGGCTACAGCGTGCCATTTGAAATCGCAACGGAACTCTGTGGTCTGTATTTGGCACGCAGTAGCCAACCCGAAGGGTGCATGCCAAAATGTGTGTGTGTTTCTGTGTGGCTGTGTATGTGTATCTTTGTAAGACTAATAGTATGTGATTCTCTGTAAGTGTGTGTGTAACTGTGTATGTGTGAGTGTCTGTTCCTAAGTTGGCTACTGTGTGCCATTTGAAGTCGCAATGGAACTGTGTGGTCTCTGTCTGACATGCAGTAGCCTACCCGAAGGGAGTATACCAAAATGTGTGTGTGTGTGTGTTTGTGTGTTGTGTGTTGTGTGTATGTGTGTCTGTGTAAGACTGGCTGTATGTGTATCTGTGTATGTGTGTCTCTGCATGTGTGTTTGTGCATGTGTCTGTGTATGTGTTTGTGTATGTGTATCTGTATATGTATGTGTGTCTGTGCATGTGTACTCGCCCTGTTGGTCTGTGCATGTGTATCTGTGTATGTCTATCAGTGTATGTGTATATGTGTATGTGTATGTATCTGTGTACGTCTGCGTATGCCTGGGTATGTGTATCGGTGAGGCTGTGTGGCTGTGTGTCTGTGCATGTGTATCTGTGTATGTGTCAGACAACCCGTATTCAAACCAGACGAGTAGAACGAGATTGAGTTTGTCAGGACTGTGAGGTAGGGGGAAGCAAAATGCAAGAGTAGGAAAAAAATATTTGAAGGGCAAAAAGTATGACTTGCAAAGGGCAGGAGGGGGAGGGAGAAGGGGACTAGGGAGGAGAGTGGCACGGTACCTACCTAGTTATGGTGGAGATCAACTTCATTACCTTGTTAGGCGCTGCATCTGGAAGGCCCCCATTGGAAGTTCGAGGCAGCGCCAGGCATGGCGGATCAGTCAGCAGCGACTTAGCTGCTTTGTGTTGACCGTTGGACAGGAAGGGGGCTAGAGACATAGCTGCTTTGTGTTGTCCGGTGTACATCAGGGCAACGTCGTACTGGCCCGCCATCGCCTAGGCATGTGAGAGGAGGAAGAAGGATGGTGGCCATGGTTATGGTGGACCTTATGTTCTGCCTATAGTAGATGTGGGATTCGGGACTTTGATTTTGGTTCAGCCATTCAACAGACCAGACAGACAGACAGACAGACCGGACAGACAGACCAGACAGACCAGACCAGACCAGACCAGACATACAAGACCAGACCATAAATACAGACAGACCAGAGCAGACAGACAGACAGAAAGACAGACAGAAAGACAGACAGAAAGACAGACAGACAGACAGACAGATAGACCGAAAGACAAACAGACGGACAGACAGAAGAAGAAAAAGATGATAATGATGAAAGAAGAAGAAGAAAGAAAGAAAGAAAGGAAAAAAAAAAAAAAAAGGAAGAAAGAAAGAAGAAGAAGAAAAAGAGATTACGCTTCCCTAACGACCCGCGCAGCAAAAAAAATTAAAACGGTGGGGTTCACCATCTAGACAGACAAACAGACAGACAGACCGATACACAGATAGACCAGATAGACATACCAGACCAGACAGACCAGACGACACAGACAGACCAGACAGAGCAGACAGACAGAGCAGAAAGACAGACACACAGACCACACAGACATACAGACCACACAGACAGACCACACAGAGCAGACAAACAGAGCGGACAGATAGACATACAGACCAGACAGACAGACAGACAGACAGACAGACAGAGAGACCACACAGACAGACAGACAGACCAGACCAGACAGACAGACAGACAAATTCGGACATTGATTCTGGTTCAGCCATTTGACATTATTATTGTTATTTCTGGTTTGAATAACAGGGGAGGGAATAAGGAGGAGGAGGTTGATTGGTGAAGAAGAATATTTTTCTCATTGGTGTATGCAGGTATATATCATCTTCTTCTTCTTTCTTTCTTCTTCTTCTTCCTCTTTCTCTCTCTCTCGTCTCAAGTTCATTCTTTTTTTTTTGCAATTGGACGACATTGAACCAGAGGTGGGCAATTTGTTTTTTTCCTCACCCTCGACCCAACCCGCCCAAATTTGTTTTTCCCCCATCCACCCGGCCCAAGAATTCTATTTTTCACTTTTAGACAACCCCACCCACCCAAAATATTTTCTAAAATTTCAGCCCCACGCCCGATCCGCCCGTGACCCGAAAAAAGCCCTCACCCACACCCGCCCGCACCCGTAAGAGTATCATCACCCGCCCGCGTCCAATACCTAAATTTTCTTCACCTGCACCCACCCGCCTCAGCCCGCGCCTGCCCACACCAGTCTCTTACACCATCACGATTTCATCTGCAACATAGCATTGCAACAAAAACATCTAAAATCCTATTATTAAAACAACGGCAACATCAACAATGCGACTCGAACTTCTCAAAGGAAAATATTTCAAGATTTTTTTTTTTTTTACCCAGGGGCAGCTGTACTGCTTTCGCACCGGCGTTACTTCATCAGCGGACCTGGTTGGCTCTCAACCTCTAACCCGACGTACTACACAAGGAGGGGAGGGGAGGGGAGGGGGGGAGGGTGATTGCATAATTTTCGGGTCATCCTGGGTCTATGGGTCGGGTGACCCAGGCCAAGCCATCACCCACCTGCCACCCACCCGGCGGGTGACCCAGGTCAAATCTTCACCCGCCCGTCACCCAGAAAGACATGCTGGCTGCGCCCGCCCATAACCCACCCAAGACAGCTCATGTAGACCTAAATCCGACCCATCACCCTGTGGGTCGGGTGGGTGCAGGTGGGTGCGGCTCTGGGCCCCCGGTGCTCAGCTCTGCATTGAACTTTCTGCTGAGTATATACTTCGAAATTAGTCGAGATCGTAACACAAAACAAACAGACAGAGAGAGGGTGGGAGAGAGAGAAGCGCGTGCAGACGTGGAAGAGGGAGAAGAGGGCTCGAAGCTAACAAACCAAACGTACAAATTACAGGTCACGGGATGACGTCCCGCAATGGCCAAACCAAGGAAACAGCAAACACAATTAGTGTACAGTTCTATAGGGATACTGCGATGACCTGCGTAAAAATCGAAATAGTGCAACAGCAGTCACAACGTGACCTCTACCGAGCCCGTGAGAAGAAAAGCAATGAAAAGAACCCTAAATTCGCCTGCCTCTGTGTACTTGTAGCCAACTTCCCTACACCTACAACACAGCACTCACTTACAGACCTTCACAACCGTCCAAACGGCAAATATGTATGACCCAACATTAAAGATCTACGTACATGCATGTATATGGAAACCTACAGTAAGGGGACCCAAGGCTAGGACACACATAAGATAGACCTGCGGGCGCCGACCAGTTTTCAGAAGGGAAGAAACTGGACAAAACAACAAGGCTGAAAGGCCTAAGACTACGAAGTAGAGAACACTGGCAACAGGTTCAAGGTTCGAGCACAATGAAAGCCGGATCAATTAGAAAGGAAGAAAGATAGCAAGAAAGAAAGAAAGAAGAAAAAAAAAATAAAATATATATATATATATATATATGAAGTTCACAACTTCGGGTCAAAATCGGTGATAGAGTCGTCCTTGAATACCTTCATGCCCCCCACTAGTGAACCTAATCTCTCTCTCTCTCTCTCTCTCTCACACACACATACACACACACATACACACACACATACACACAGACATCATCACTCGTACATCGACATCATCGTCGGAGAGAGAGAGAGAGAGAGAGAGAGAGAGAGAGAGAGAGAGAGAGAGAGAGAGAGAGAGAGAGAGAGAGAGAGAGGTATATCGTACACGGCCAGCACAAAGTTGTACAACAGTCAGCATCACAGACGAAGTGAGACAAGGTTCATCTTGCGGCCATGCTAAGTTCATCCTTTCACCTAATACTGCAAAGACTACCACAGTGTCAAGGACTGGACATGACATGCGTTCTGCAGTACATACCGTTGTTTGGCCAACCGTCTACAGTACAATCCCTGCGAGTTGCTTTTTTTTGTTGATTTCTCATGCTGCCTTTTTTTTTCTGTGCGTTGCCTTTGCGTGACACTCATTTCCTCTTCGCTGCCCCTCCTCTGCTGTCATCTCTATCCGCCTATCTAGCCTCCATCCGTTGTTGTCTCTCCTCATTTATCGCCTTCTCGTCCAACATACCTTGATATTTCTCAACCCAACGAGGTTTCGACAACCTATCAACCAGTCTCATGTCCCTGAGCTGGATCGTCACCCTCTTCGAATGGATGGCCACCTCGTTCGTGTTCTCGAAATTCGCGACTAGGTAAGCTTCGGCAGCCTCCATCAATGCACGCACAACAGTCATCTGAAATCTCACCCCCATATCCGAAGCGACGTTCTTCTCCACAATCTCACGCACAAGCCGCATGAATGGTCTGAAAGTCATGCAAAGGTCAGTCAATCATTACAGCTTTCTGATTTCTGTCAAAGTTACCATCCCCGGCCATCGGCGGCGTTTGGGGGTCCGAGTTGGTACACCTGCTCTGTCACCGGTCGCGGGCACCGGCTTCTGATTCACTTTCTTTTTGGTGGCGGGCGTCTGTACATGTGCCGGTCTAGACGTGCGCATCATCATCTTCCTCGGGCTCTGCGACATCCCCACATCGCTCGGGCCGGCTATGTCACATTGTGTTGCAGAGCACCCTCTGTCGGGACGAGGATCACATGGGCCCTCCACCTCAGAAGGCAAACGATAAATGTCTTGTTGTTGCTCTGTCCTCTTGCGTAGCTGCAATGCACCGCCCAAGTCATCATCTGCAACGTATCGAATGTCTCTCAGCAGTCCATCTGAGTAGATCAGATGGAAAGGCACACCAAGCGGGTCTCTGAATCTCATGCACACGTCTCCACCATGCTCAAATGTCATAGGGCAGACGACCGAGACCCAACCAAGAACTGTCTTCTGCCCGTGCTTGCGGCGAATGTCACCCATGTATATGTTTTGCACGTCGCCGTGCTCATCGCCCCCATGACTTTCCTCAACCATGGACCACATGACCTGGTCAGCCATGGAGTCATACCCCGCACACACCATCTGACAATCCTCCTCCCTGATCCTCTCCCATCAACGCTTTGTGTGTTCAACCACGAGCACATGGTCCTTTACATATGCATTGAAAATAGAGACATGTGCCAGAACCACAAGGAACTGCGAATGCTCCACAACGCCTGCGTGCATCCAGCCCAATAGGAGTCAATGCCCTGATTGCAGTCGTGGCCCCAGCGTGACCTTGCCATCGACAACTGCAGGATGCAAACATCCACAGACCCAATTGACACGATACCCATACTTTTCAAGGGCCATATACTGCTGCAGCTGTCCTTCCGGGATGACGTAGGACCTGATGTCCATTGCAGACATAACGTCCTTCCTCATAGCCATATGGTCCCATATCTCCATGCATACGCTATCAAACGTGGCTTCTCTCCCTCTTGCCTGCGTGTATGTGCTGCAACTGTCACCACTGAACACTTTCCCTTTAACCACCTCCAACTCCACAGGGTTCCGGAGCGGCGGGACGAAGCAGCCAGCAGTGTGGGGACGAGATGTCGTTGCCTCCTTCTCCTCGACAATGACCTCCCTGTCCAGATGCCTGAAGGAGAAGTTGCCATTCACGTAATGTGTGTTTCGGACATTTCTCATCGCGTCACGCATCATCACCCTCGCACGACCATATGGAAATGGGATCACACATGGTACCCAACACCATCGAGGATCCTTCCTTGCATCGCTCTCTTGGCACACCATACTCCCTGTCGCTTGGTTGCCACGAATCATTCATGGTTGTCCACAATCAACAGTGTCATACAAAAAATCGTTCAGGCGGAACTTGCCCTGTGCCTCCAGAATAAGCCACATTCTTAATGCATATCGTCCTTTGTCCTGTGTCGTTGCCCCATCGTTCAACCTTAATACTCTGCCATACACGAATGACAGATATATGTTTCGCCATGTACTCTTCATGGGGGCTGGAAATGAAATCCACGTGCCATCGACCTTGAACGCAAAGCATGGTGCGCCTTCAACAATACCAGGCTGAACACGACCCGACAACCAATTAATATCATATGGGTATTGTTCTCCTGCTGATGTCCTCATCACATTTTCATCTCTGACAATACACCCCGTGGGAGATTCTCTGCTTCCCACATCTCCCTCCTCTCTATCTTCCCCAACCTTCTCTGTCTCACAATTGCTCCCTCCTGCATCATTCTTTGTGGCCATGATCATCAGTCACCATATCTGCAGTCTTTGCACATATTGTGGCAAGCACTTGTGCACAGTCTGTGGTGTTCCCTCCCGCTCCACTGGTCTCGAGTCCAGCCGAATTCCCTTCCTTTCCGCCAATTGCAAAACCCTTCAAAATGTCTTCCGTATCCATGGCGTTTGTCTCTCCAGCGTTGACAGTTGATGCAATGGCGGGTTCCATCTATTGCATGAGACACCACATACATTCATGAGAACACGTCGCTGCGACATGGCCCCCTCAGCCGATAAGTAGATAGTTAGGTTCGGTGAGGTGAGGTGAGGTGAGGTGAGGTGAGGTCAGGTTTGATTTGATTTGATTTGATTTGATAGATAGATAGATAGATAGATAGATAGATAGATAGATAGATAGATAGATAGAGAGAGAGAGAGAGAGAGAGAGAGAGAGATTGATGCAGCGACGGATGTACAGGTTCACTACTGCGGGCGAAAATGTCAACAAACAGCGTCGATGGACACAGATACGTCACGCAGTAGTGAACCACATGTACTTGGAGAAGCAAAGAGCAACGAACATTATACACAGACAAACAAGGATCAATAAGTTGTAATTTAGGCAGAAGTTAACATACACCATATATGGAGAGAGAGAGAGAGAGAGAGAGAGAGAGAGAGAGAGAGAGAGAGAGAGAGAGAGAGAGAGAGATTATATATAAAGAGAGAGACGCAGAGATTGATGCAGCGACAGATGTACAGGTTCACTACTGGTGGCCAGAACGTCAACAAACAGTGTCGATGGACACACATACGTCACGCAGTAGTGAACCATATGTACTTGGAGACGCAAAGAGCAACGAACATTATACACAGACAAACAGAGATCAAGAAGTTGTAATTTAGGCAGAAGTTAACATACATCATATATGGAGAGAGAGAGAGAGAGAGAGAGAGAGAGAGAGAGAGAGAGAGAGAGAGAGAGAGAGAGAGAGAGAGAG
>BFEA01000252.1:1546753-1557481 GCA_003427395.1 Chara braunii
TTTTTTTTTTTTTTTTTTTTTTTTTTTTTTTTTCCGAACAAAGTCTTTACTTGATTTTTTATTTTATTTTTTTTTCGGGTCTCTTTATATATTTTTTGTTTGTTTTTTTCCAACCTGCAAGTCTACAACATCGAGCCTTCCTAGAAAACATCATGGTTCACTACTGCGGGCCACAATACGCCCAACGGGCGCCGTTTGCGACGACATTTTCACGCACTTGTGAACTCCCATGCGGAGGACTTCAAACAAAAACTTCTCCAACATAGACGTGTTGGAAACATGTTGGAAACATGTTGAAAACATGTTGATCACATTTTGATCACATGCTGATAACATGTTGAAAACATATAGGCTGCATGTTGGCAAACGGTTGGAAACATGCAACCGGCCCTCCTAAACGATTAGTCGCACCATTTCACCCCCTTCATATGTTGGTTCCAACTTGTGTGTAAGTTGAAACCATGATGGAAATTTGCCACAATTTTTCTGTTGATCCCGGTGTCAGCGAGAATATCCTTACAATGGTATCCGCCCTGTTTTTCAAGTTTGCAAGTGACGGAAAATAAGTTCAAAGTCTGAATATACCGCGCTCGTCACGATTGTGTTTTAGTTACACTGATTGAGTTGTTGACTAGAAATAGAGAGTGTGTGGGCGCGCAGACTTAGTACGCGTATGATGTCTTTTATTGTTGATGGTTGAAAAACCGGCATGTTTGCCGACCAAATTTTTATCTTTGATTAAACTAGGATTTAAATGATGCTTTATTTTGATTGATATGCCTGACCGTGATATGTGCATACGTACGGAGGACGATGTCGATGACGGCACGGTTCTGTATAATGAGTGGAGTAAAAATAAGGGTAGAAATTTTAAAACGAGTGAGCTGCGTAGTAGGTGCGGGAGGTCAGTGGTTGTGGGATTAGTTTGTTGGCCGAAATGTGGTTGTGGAATATTTCAGTAGTCCCACACCGGCGTGGTACTCGCTTATGTAGGTTACCGCTAGTGCCAAAACCAGCCTTGGGCCCAGCACTATCGGTTATGGTGTCGGATTTTCAACCATGAGATTCAGGGATCGAGATCCACCGGCGACAGCGCACGAATATCGAAGCAGCACGAAAGCATCAAGGGGTTGAAGGCCCGGTGGGGCTATTCCCCCTTAGTTTTGCTATCAACGAGGCCGGAAAGGTACTAGCAGTTCCCTTTTCCCCGTCTATCGTTTTTTCTACGATTAAGTTTTCCTCGATATTTTATTATTTATCGTCGTTACGAGTACTTTTATGTATCATTTTTTTTTTTAGATGGGCGAGGCGCAGGATCTAGTGGCCGTCACGGCGGGAGCATTTTGAGAGCACACCTCCTTTTGGCTGACCTACGGGTTCCTCCGTGTTCGGGATGCTGACGAAGTTTCTTTATCGTGCCTGTTTTGAAACACGGACCGATGAGTTTTACGTGTTTGTGAGTTGATGGGTGATTTAGCCCACGAGGTAGAAGAAACCAAATTGGCAGGAACCTTTTGCGGGTGCACCGTCCGTCACCCACGAATTGGTCACGAGAGGGTTGAATGTGTACATGCCCGTTGGGACTCGAAAGAGGTGAGAACTGCCTGGGAAGAGCGGCCCGTTGCACTGTGGGGAGGCCACTGCAGGGGTTGCTCACATGTTGAACCCTTTCCCACGTCGGCCTTCAAAGTTCTCAATTGAATATTTGCTACTACCACCAAGATCTGCACAGGGACCCACCCAACCTAGACTCATGTTACTGGTTTTGCAGCAAGCCTTGGGCCCTCCTACTCATCCCAGCGTCAGAATCACCATTGTGGTCGTGCATAGGTCGCACATTGCAGCGTCATCGACATACTGGGCTGGTCGACTCGGCAGGCGAGTTGTAACCTCCTTAGTGGATTTCGACTTTTATGACCACCGTCCTCCGACTTGTACTGATCAGCGCCTTTCAAGGTGTTTGGGTCAACTCGTAAATCGACACTGACGAGGAGCGGAGGCAACGAAGAAGAAGCTTGAACCTGAACGGGGAAGGGCCCCATGTGTATTCAGAACAAGGGCCTGATGGCAATGGGAAGGAGGTTATGGCGAAGTGAGGGTCGGGTATCTCTCCTGATACTTGATGAGAACAAGTGTTTGAAAATGGTAGGTAGTGGTTTTCGAGATAGGCGATCCCGAATCTGCAGTTAGTTTGAGAGAAGGGTTAGTAGAAGGTGAGCTAGAGAAAGGAGACATGCATGTCAAGATGGCAAAGATCGCGAACGTGGAGGATGAGTTCATAGCTCGCACATTTTTTAACATTTTTTTAATGGTAGAAGAATCGGTTTTGGGGGTAAGAACCCCGGATGAATTAGATGGTGACGTTAGAATTTGCGTAGGTTAGTGAGTTAGTTGGTACGAGAGAATAGAGTTGCGTGATGGTGGAGATGGAGGAAATTAGAAACGGAGGTCTCATCCGATCCTTGTCGGAATCGGGTGGGGCAAAAGCTTATACCAAGGTTTTGGGAGGTAGTGCTTACAATGGTAAAACCAGATTTGGTGGCGCAGAGCATGAGGGCTGCGCGCGAGAGGAAAGGTTTTGGAGTGAGAAAGTATATTTCCACGTTCCAACGGAAGATTCATTCGATTTTTGAATACTAGGAGAGTATTGTTCTTTGTGCAAGGGGGGCTATTGTTCCTTGTACTCGTTTTTTGTGCCCCTTCTCGTGCTAACAGCGGTTTTCTTTGTAATGATCACAGTTTTTTGTGTTGCCTTCTTCTTCATTGCCTCGATTGTCCCCGTCGCTTCGGCCCTAGTCCTGCGTGTGGTTGTTCATCCATACTCATAATCACCTTCCTTGCAGGCGTGCTGGTCGTGTTCGTTGTTTTGTGCATTACACATGAATTGTCCTACAAATGTCGTTGCATTGAGGTCGCTCATATGGCTTACGACTTACCTGTTTTGAACTTGCCTGTGCTTATGGCCAGGTGTGTTTGAATGAGACTGACGATTTCGGGTTCTCAAAGACTAAGCCATGTGTGTCTAAGTGTGAACACCTCGCATTGTGAACTGCGAATTGTTTATTAAATCAGTTGTGGGTTTTTGGTGGTCTTCTATCACCCTTGGGTTGTTGAGAAGCGCAATATACCGCCGTGCCATGCTGCTAGGCGTCAGTAGTACGACCTGTTGTGACATTGCATCTAGCTGCCACGTTTGGTATAGTGCCTTGACTGAATACACTGTGTAATACTGTACATAGACATTGCGTTTGTTAGAGGTGGTTGCGGTCTGCTGTGCGGGCACTGTGCATTGATGGGTCGTGCTTGTACATGCTAGACACTTTGTTGTGCTATCATTTGTGTACAGTTGCCTCACTGGTGCACAACATATGTGGTGTCTCCCCCTAAGATTCTCTGAGTATTGAGCACCAGTGGGGTGGAAGGGCTCCGTTCGCATGGTTGTGGTCAAGCTTGCTAGTTAGAAGCATTGGTACTGTTGATGCAAAGGTTCGTTATGTTTGCATGAGGCTACTGTTGAGCCCCTTCCGCATGTATGATGTTGTATTCTGGAGCATTGTAGTATTGTTGGAATTGCACGGCTCATTGCACGACATCCTACTGTTGCGAAACTGCCACGGTTGGATGCGTTTTGTGTGAGCTTTATTCGAACATGGTCCTTCTGGCCTGCGTTCCTACAGTTTTGGTTAGAGGTAGGGGCACAGTGACTAAAAGGAAGGACTCAGGATGCATGTGTTGATAGCAACAAGAGTGTGCTCTCATTGACATTCGGACTAGACAGTTTGGTTTGAGGGGAGACACTGTGAACTATGTGGAATGGGAGGGCGGCAAGAAGGAGGCTATAATTGCGACTTGGACTATCGTCTGAGATGCTTTATTTAGTGTGATAGTCATAATTCAGCCATTGTTGCTGTGTCCGATTGCGGTTCTGGCCAGTCCGCTGCATATTTTGGCTGCCATTGCGAGGCCCTCGGGCGAATCAAGGAATCAAAACCTTCTCACGAGGATCTGAGTGCACCATTAAGGGATCTGAGAGACTGAAGTTTTCTCCTTCTTCCCTTCTTACTCTAAGTCTAGTCTTTTGGCTCTTAGAGGAAGGCGGTAGGTGGGATTGCAACCCATAATCCGTTCCAAGGCCTCTGTGGGAGGTTCGCCCAACCGATTGAGGGAGCTCTTCCATAATCTAGTCGAGGTTTTGGAGGCAGGGAACGAAGGGGTAATCTTCATCTCCTTCTATTAACCTAGTTAAAATCTCTACCTGTATATCTTGCTACAATTTGACTAAGTATACTTCATGCCTCTGCCATAATCTAGGTGAGGTTTTGGAGGCAGCGAACGAAGGGGTAATCTTCATCTCCTTTTATTAACCCAGTTAAAATTTCTACCTGTATATCTTGCTACAATTTGACTGAGTATACTTCATGCATTCCTACTGAGTCTATGTTTAACTTTTTAGACTTAAATCATAGTTAAGTAAAGGAATGCATGCGCAATCTCAGTTTCATTTTTATTGCTTGATTGAAAAGGGGTTGTGAATTGGGAAAGACGGGAGGAAGTTGGTTTTGCTTGAGATTGACTAGGTCAACCAAAGGTTGGGCTTAATTTTTAAGTTGAATGACCTAGTGCTATGTTTATTTTTTATTCTCTTGAGAACCAAACTTTGTTCCTAAGTTGGATGGTCTAGTTGCTCTGATTTGCGAGAGTTGTCTGTGTTTGTATCTTAAGGAATCAAAATTTGTTTCTAAGTTGAATGACTTGGTCGCCTTGATTTATTTTTGGATTTTTTGAGTGAGACTGGGCTTTGTTTGTAAGTTGAATGACCCTGTCTCCTTATGTTTCTTTACTGTTTCTGCAATAAAACGTTTTGAGTTTTGTGCCTAAGTTGGATGACTCAAAAATGTTTCGTGTTTTTTTATGAGGGAATCAAGCGAAGAACCAAGCTTAGCTTCTAAGTTGAATGGTTTGGTCTGGAGTCACGCACATGTTGAAACCGAGGAATAATTATACATATACTCTATTATTATTTTACTTATAAATAAGCTAGTCAAACTTTGTTTATAATTGAATGGTCTGACTATAGCTTATCACAATTAAGATAGTACAAATTAAGAATATCAATAAATTATAAGATGGGGCAGGTTGAATTTTATTTCTAAATTGAATGGTTCAGTCCTATGGTACCTTAAAAGACTAAGAGCAGAAAGTATATATAAAACTCGGCTACTTAAACAGTTCAGGGTAATTGTGCTTTGTTTATTAATTAAATGACCTAGTAAAATGCTAAAGAAGATCAAAGTACTAATGCATTGTGTTTGTGTATATTCAATCATGGTTGAGTTGGACTTTGTTTTTAAGTTTATTTTTTTTAAGTTCAGCTCCTGTCTAAGTTTATACCTAGCTTAGTTTAAATTTGGACAACCTTCTTTTATAGGGGAAGTGTTGCACGAAGTTTTGTTAATTCAGAGAGTTAGACAAAATTTGACTTTGCGAAGTCGGAATCATTTCAGATTCTGTATTCAACTTTGTATGAATTTTGGAATGTCATTTCTCAAGGGGGAGTGTTGCCAAAATTTCTACAAATCTAAGAGTTCGTTAAATTTTGTCTTGGCAAAAACTCAAGTCTTATTTCAAGTTATTATCTCACTTAGTATAAATCTGGGAAGTCTTCTTCTCTAAAGAAGACGCTGGCCAAAATTTTATTAATTCAGAGAGTTAAACAAAATTTGACTTTCTAGTGTTGAGAATCATTTCAGTTTTCTTATTCAAGGGAATATAAATTTTGAAAATATATTTTTTCTACGAGAACCGATACCAAAATTTCTTACTTAAGAGAGGTTAGATTATATTATAATAAGTGAGATTCTTGCGATTCCCCCTCAGTAGGGGAGATGCGACAAAAAATCTTACTTTCCCTGGATACTTGTTTAGAAGTAGATATTGACTTAATTATGAGAAGGTTTTGAGTGAGAACGTGTTATGGGGGTTCATTCTCCACGCACTTATAGTCTAGCCTTGAGCGTTGGCCTGTCCTGTGTTACGTGTCCTCTTTTGAGCGTTTCGATTCAGGATTTGGACTTGAATCAGCTTGATCCCACGAGGATCATCTTCTAATATCAATGATAATAGGTCGGTTGCCGATTCAACTCAAATTCATGCTCGCTACTCAACCTAAAAGTTTAACCCTGTGGTTTGAATTGTTTCATTGGGTTTTCACCCGGACGTTATTAAATGGTTATTTATCAAAAATACTGAGTATTTTACTATGGAAGGTTGAACAAAGATTGGGGCTTGTGTGGTTAAAGCAAGGGGTATGAGGGCAGAGAGTAGTTGAAATTGACCCCGTGTAGTGCGTGGACTTTTAGTTGAATCTTTGATGTGATTACGGTTATGTTTGTGGTTCGGACTCTAGATTTGATTATCTGTGATCACCTATATATGGTTGAAGGGAGTTCTATTGTGATTGTGGGAAGTGATCGTCTCGTATTTATAACCTTTTGTATGCATATATATATTTATCTCAAGTGTTTGCATGACCTACTATGACCGCGCACGAGGGTTGAGCTGATATTGTGTTCGGAAAAAAAAAAGATCTTTTTTTTCTTACCTTCGCTTTTTATAATTATTATAGTTGGACGTTGGTGTCTGTTGCAACTGTCAAAGTCAAACTCCTTAACTTCTATCCAGACCCTGGATGGTGGAGTTCGTCTCTAGGGCAATAAAATCCGACTATGCAGAAGTATGTGTATCACCCACTCTTCGCAGGGTGCAAGAGCGTGTGGTTCTGAAACCGCCTTGGTTTTGAAACCCCTTAACTTTTATCAAGGCCCTAGCGTCGAGAGATTAACCCCGCAAGGCGCATGTCAGCCGACAGTAGAGTTTCGAACGCGACCCTCGAGAGCATAGAGGGTCACGTGATTATGGGTACTACATAGTACTCCCTCGTTGTAACTGATTGCGTACACATCCATGGCTAGTCGATATGAGAAAACTCTACGTCCATACGATTTTATTATAAATCTTGCACATGACACCGAACCGATTTCCATATCAAAAAGTTAGGGGTTGGACATTAAAGGGACTAAGAGTGCTTTGTTTTGTGTGAGTGATGCATCCTAGTCGACCGTCGACGAGTCAAGCTTGGGACTTCAACCCCCCAATGCGTCAATTCGCGGACGGTTCCGATAGAGGCATGAGACCGAGAGTACCCCCTACGCTACAACATATGGGAAACGTCATCGGTTGAGCCACCTCTGCGATTGCAACTGATTAGCTTTCGCACGTGTAAGTTGTTCAGTAGCTCGGCGGGGATACGCCCACCTAAGGGATGGTGACATCTCCCGCAGGTGGAGGTAAGTTGTACCTCGCGTGACCCTATCCTATCGTAGGGGTTCTCGAGAGGTATGGCTACCACACTCGGCCGGAGCGGCGATGGAAGCTCCATTATACCACGGTAAAAGATAAAAGTCATGCCACAAATCCTGCGTGACGCGGCTAAGAGGGTCCCTTGGGGGACTGATGCGCTCGACACCGACTACCGTCTTCCTCTCCGAACCAATCGACTAGGTTTAAAGTAAAAAAGGCAGAAGGAGAGTTGTTAAGTCACCCGGATTAAGTAGAGATGCACTCAGAATGATGTGAGAGAGCCTTGAAATTCCAATAGAGCACACCCCTAACAGTTCACAATAGCAATTCACCTAAAACACAACAGGAGTCTGATGAAGGTACGGTAGAAAATTAGTAATATAGTCATGCGATACAACAATAGTCTCCCAAGGAAATTCTCAAGATGGAGCAATCCACAACAGCCACGTTTTGTGTGGACACACAACAATAGCTTAAGGGAAGCACAACACTCCACAGCCAAAACCGTAACAGTAACTCTCTATAATAAAAACGGGTACTATGAAATGGATTATAATAGTTGCGACATGCCAAACGATGTCGAGTGCATCGGCCCCCGCCTTTTATCATGAAGAAGGCGGGAGCCCTCCCGCCCGTGTCATGCAGGAGTTTAAACAAAACATAATCAAGAGACAACTCTGGGACGACACATAAATCATTCCGCGAACCGCCGAGACGGTTCCGGTCGTCGTTGTTCCTTCGTCGCTCTACTAGAAACCTCATACGACTAGTCACCCCGCCGATTACCACCATTATTCTCGGACGTCACAAGCGTCCGGGCTAAGGTAAAAAGGTTATAGTTTTCTCTGTCAGAGGCCAGTCTGAATAAACTTCTGGCAGACGCCGTTCTCATAAAGTTCCTCAATTTAACGAAAAAGTCGGACAACGTCCGACATTGAAAAACCTGAGCAGATACCCTGGTAAGGGTTTCTACTCCGACAACGCTATAGTAGATTGAACTATCATAGCAACCCACAATCTTTAACAACCGATATTAGCAATTTTATGATCAACAATGACAGTCTGAAGGTTAATTAACATCCTTGAATTGAGCAACACAGCAATGACTTACTAAAAAAGAAGTAGCGATCCTACGACCAACATTAGTCTTCCTTACTGCAACGCATTGAGGAACAGTGGTCAGATGAATTTAACAACATCAAGTTGAAGGGCAACCCAGCATAACCATTGGTAACACTGACCTCACCATCACCCCATACTCAGTCAGGGAATTAATAGGTTTTCGCTTCACAGTTCTCCCGGAAAAGTAGACATGCACTATCTTATGGTAAGTTCACCAGTCGACTTTCATCTCCTCCTTTTTTTCTCTTGTGTAGTATCATTGTACACCCTCCTCCACAAGCGGCTATCGGGTAGCTGAAAATTCAGGAATGAAAATTCTGAAGTGAGAGTTTTTGGCAGTCTGAAAATCCTAAATGGTTCTGAAGTGGTGAAATGTCCGAAGACCCTGAAAACCACTTGTTTAGGCATACATTCATCCTGAAGTGGTGAAGGGTGTCCTGAAGTGGTCAAGTGAGAGTTTTTGGCAGTCTGAAAATCCTAAATGGTTCTGAAGTGGTGAAAKGTCCGAAGACCCTGAAAACCACTTGTTTAGGCAKGYTGCATCYTGAAGTGGTGAAGGGTGTCCTGAAGTGGTCAAGTGAGAGTTTTTGGCAGTCTGAAAATCCTGAATATTCTTGAAGTGGTGAAAGTTTCGAAGACCATGAAAACCACCCTTCACTTCTTGAGGATGCAGCCTGCCTAAACAGGTGGTTTTCAGGGTCTTCGGAGCTTTCACCACTTCATAACTATTCCAGATTTTCAGACTTGAATGGTCCTGAAATGGTGAAAGGTCCGAAGACCCTAAAAACCACCTGTTTAGGCAGGCTGCATCCTGAAGTGGTGAAGGATGTCCTGAACTGGTGATGAAAAATACGACTGTTGTTAACCTTCTATCCCCTCCTCATGATTCTATTCCCCACAAACACCACGTTTACTTCAATTACTTTTCGTGCATTAGACCTGAATCCAAGCCAGATGCAAAAGTAATCAACAAGACAGCTAGAGGAAAAACAATAATGAAAGTCGTGGCAACGACTGTCTGAACGAGCATGGGAACTAAGGCTACGAAGGAGAGGGCAACCTTGTTATGAAAGGGAAAAACCACGGTTAAGCGACCATGACTATCTTGACTAATATCATATCAAAAAACGAACCCGAAACCAATCGTGACAAAGAGTAGTGCAAGGATCGCAGCCAACACCAAGGCGACCTCACCCTCTACGAGAACACCACTAATGCAAGGTCACGAACACCACTTAAGCTTGGTGCATAACCACGAAGACAAGTGTTTTGAACGCAGTCGAGACCGCAATGACGAGCACGAGCATCCAACAATGGTGAGTCCGAAATAGAGTTCTACAGGAACAAAGATAGCAACCATGGCACAACGGTAAGCGCAGAGGTGAGCAACATGACTAAAACCACCACCAAATGTACAAAACGAAAATGAATCCTCCGCTAGAACGTGGAAAAATAAACTCGCTAAATAAAGAATGAATTTTCCTTTAAAACACAGTCAACAGAAAAATTGTGGGAATTTTTCATCAAGTTTTCAACTTGCTCACAAGTTGGAACCAACATTGGAATTACGTGAAATAATGTGGCCAATCGTTTAGGAGGGTCGGGTCCATGTTTCCAACCGTTTACAAACATTCGGCCTACATGTTTTCAACATGTGATCAACGTTGGTCCCACATGTGTGTGTTGGGAAATTTTTGGTCTTAAGTTCCAAGCATTGTAGTTCACTACTGCGTGGAAACGGCGGCGCTAACGACCTGTTTTCACCTATTTGTGGCCCGCAGTAGTGAGCCGTGATGTTTTCACGGACATATTGATGTTGTGGAGGCGCGGGGTCATGGTCATGGATTGGCGAGATATATAACGAGACCGTGGGATTGGCAGGAAAAAAATAAAAAAAAATGGGCAAGAAAACAAGGGTGGAGACTTTGGTTTACGAAAAAAGAAAAAAAAAAAAGAAAAAAAATACATTGGATAACAAACCGTCATAGAAGTACGGATAAACATGCGTTCCTCGGATTGTGCGCGGATCTGTTCTCTGAGCTGTCATTGCCGTCCTTTTTTTGCCAATGCGGCCCGTCACTCGGATTCTTTGTTTGTCGCGTGCACAATTTCCGGGGGTGGTGCGATGCAAATTGAGCATGTTCAACACATAGTTTTAAAACCCGAGGGTGCGACCCCTTTCGCCCCCCGAACGGTCGCCCATAGTTTTAAAACCCGAGGGTGCGACCCCTTTCGCCCCCCGAACGG
>BFEA01000252.1:1572731-1594533 GCA_003427395.1 Chara braunii
TCTCTCTCTCTCTCTCTCTCTCTCTCTCTCTCTCTCTCTCTCTCTCTCTCTCTCTCTCTCTCTTTCTCTCTCTCTCTCTTGCACTCTCTCGTTATCTTCAGTCATTGTGGTCGTTGCATGTTAGGAGTACTGGAAGACTCAACGATTGACATTTGCGAAAGAGCATAGCGCATCGTGCAGCAGGATAAAAAGACGGGAAGAAACCACGAAAACCGACGAGATGAGCCAAAAATTTTGATTTTTCCCCCCAACACAGAACGTAACGTTCTACGAAAGGTAAACAAGTTTTCAACACGTTTCAACAGTTTTCAACACGTTTCAACACGTTTTCAACACGTTTCAAGAAGTTTTCCACAAGTCTTCAACAGGTTTTCAATAAGTTGTCAACAAATGGTCCACAGATGGACCAACATCCTTTCAACAAATGGACCAACAAATGGACACACCAATTCTGTTTTCCCAATGTTTGGTCAGTATCGGTTTCCTTCACTTCTGGTGGAACACATGACCCCCCCTCCGCCAAACAGTTTATAAACACACTTTTAACGGTTGAAATATGGTGTCCACATGTGATCATCCTGTCAGAAAATTTGCCACAATTTTTCTGTTGGTAACATTCATGCTTAGGTATGTATTTCCATCCTATGCATGTGTCACTTCTCCTTTGCCATACACTTTTTCATCCAATCACGTGTTCGCACTCGCATGCCTCCCTACTTTTACTCTTCTCCTTCTTTCCATAGCTCCGTATTTCCTTTATTCGTTCTTACTCTCGCTCACCTCTTTCGCACATCTTAAGTGTTCGCGCTCACTCACTGCAACCCCCACGCTTTGCTCGCTGTCGTGTTTGTAGCTTTGTTCGCTTACGAGTTGCACACATCTTCCTTAGTTTCATTCTTTCTCAACTGAAGAGCACACCTTCTACAAGAAGGCGACCAGATACGTACTAGTAGAATAATCTGCGATCCGTCAATTATGATGATAAAAACAAAGCAATGATGAAGACGAGTCTTATTATCCTTACGATCACGATGAGGAAGAAAGGTCAAGGATCGGGCGTTGCCAGATGCTGGGCAGAGACGAACAACTGCATAATCAAATAGTAAACACGATCAACATCACAACCATGGACGACGACGAACCGATGGTGACTACAACCAAGAGATAGATGGAAAGGATTGTGACAAATAAATTTTTCCCCGAACTAAAATACAGAAAAATTTCCCAGAATTAAATAATCATTCTATAGTAAAACTGCATTTTAAATTTTAAATTTTTATTCCATCTTTTAAAATGTCACTCCAATTTTTAAATTTTTCGTATTACTTGAAAACTTTCCTTCCAAATATGGGGTATCCCTTTTTATTTGAAATGCTAGAGATGGAATGAAAGTTTGGATGAGTTCATAAAATATTTTAGTTGGACTGTCATTCTAAGTAAGGATTTTCAATCATAAGTAGGTTAATCCAATCTAAATTAGAAGATATTTGTTTTAATAGAATGAAATTTTAGTTAACACATTTCGTAAACTCGTTCAGTCTTTCATTCTATCTTGAACAAATAGATGTAGTTGGAAGGGAAAACTCATATTTTGACGGAAATTTATCAAATAAAACTATAAATTTTAGAATTGGACGAACATTGGACTGATAATTTATAAATATGAAGAACTTTTTTTGTATGAAATATTTTTTAACTTTCATTTCTCGTGGAAATTTTTTTGTTGAATGGGAATGAATCTTCCGCGAGAACACAAAAAAATACATCTTCGCCTCACATGTGCTCTGCTCGCATCTTCGACGTACCGAGTCAGTCTAACTACATTCTCACAACTTTAGCAATAGGAATCAACGTATCATGCTCGTAATCTCGCGTGCATCATCTAGATTGGCACGCTTTCATTCTTTTATACCTGCTTTTATCCTCATCCTTGGCTTACCTTACCCTCTCCTTGGTCCTCATCCTTTTGTGGTCTGACTCTGCCATTGTTGTGTTCTCCTTGCGATCTCGACTCTTTCTTCATCACTCTCGTCATCCTTTCTACTCATTTCGGTTCTCATCAATCCCGTTTACATCATTTTTTTTTCGTTGTACATTGTTCCACAGTTTGGGCGGCAGAATTGCTCGGTAAACCCAACTATCATGAGAAAAACTTCGAAGGATTGCACATTGTTCCACAGTTTGCGCGGCAGAGCTGCTTGGTAAACCCAACTATCATGAGGAAAACTTTGAAGGGAACCAGGTACTAGACAGTTCGATTAGCCGTTCGCCCCTATACCCAAGTCCGACGAACGATTTGTACGTCGATATCGCTGCGGACCTCACCAGCTTCCGCTAGCCTCGCTCTGCTCAGGCATAGTTCCCCATATGTCGGGTTCTAATAAACATGCTCACACTCAAAACTCTCATAGCAGATCAAAATTGGTGGGCGCTGCATCTGCAAGCGGTCCCCGCCACTTAGGTTTCTTCCGGCTCGTGGGCTAAGCACCCACCGACTTGCATGTCCATTATCCTCCTCGCTCGTGTTTCTAGGCGGACATGAAAAAGGAATTTCACTTGCATCTTGACCACGCAGGTACCATTAAAAAAAAATTGCTCAAGGTCCTCAATTGCCGTGACGACCATTCGTGGGGGCTTCATTTGCTTCCCCACTGCAATATCGACCACAATAGTTCATGCAGACAAGCACCCCACGTCCAATAGGGGGGGAAGGGGGACAATGCAGTCGTCGTCCATCCCTGCCCAGATGCTTTTTGCTTCGCAATTCAAACTTCTGTCTGCATTTTAATAGTTTGTGGGTGTACCAACTTATTTAGATCAATTGGTTTCGGCACCGAACAAAAAATTGGAACTACAAAAACAAAATGGAAACAGGGGAAAAGAGGAGAGGGGAGAGCGAGAAACCGACTAGCACCCCCTCGTTCCCACAAGTTGGGCCCACACGGGGGGCTAACAACAAAACCAAAGCGGATGGTCTCACCTGAAAGTCTGACAGACGGGGAGCGGTGCACACTCGTATTTAAACCACCGCTCCCCCTCATTGCCTAAAGTCGACTTCCCGGGGAGTGAGGGCCGAAAATGGAGGGGGGTCGGCGACCAACTTCACAAGGGCAAAGAAAAAAAAATGAGGAAAAAAAAGTTCACAATTTCAATTTAAAAACTCGGCCTACTTGGGTGACTGCATGATTGACGGGGTACCACTGTGAAACGGTGCGGGTTTCACTCCACAAATCCCTCTTGTACAAAACAAGAGCGGAAAAAAAAAAAAAAAAAAAAAAACAACAACAACAACAACAACAACAACGAATCATCATGTAACCTACTTTCGGCATGGGCATATCGAGAGTGAATCTTCTGCTAGAACATGGAAAGATACACCAGCATGAGGTTTGTCTATTGTGCATGTCGAGGCCCGAAACGCTATGGCACCCGCAACTACGGCGGGATGTCAGACGAAGCAGCAAAGGAAAGGGTCTGGATCCACTACTCGCCATATGAGCAAAATGAGAATGAATTTTTTGCTAGAAAATTGAAAGATGCACGGGCATGTCATTTTTCTTTTGTGCGTGTTGTAAATTTTTGAACCGACTGGCCCCAACTTGGAAAGTCGCCATACGTTGTTGAACCAGCGGACCGCCATTTCGAAATGCTTCTTTTTTTTAGAAGCTTTTTTTTTTTATACGCTTCTATAAAAAAAAAAAAAAACATTCTTTTTTGTACGAGCGCTGTACGTACTGACACGTTTCAGACCCCTCCACAGGTCGTGGCAGTCCCTGCTACCGGTAGGTCAGCCGCCTATTCCAAAAATCGCTTTACCGGTCCCCCTTACTTTAGGCTGCGGGGAGAGTGGGAGAAGGTTAACAACACGTATAATTTTCATCATTCATATATTGTATATGCAACTTAGACCAGTTCTTTTTCATTGGTCATGTTTTCTTCACTCTTATTTTTAATTTTCAGGACACATTTGAAAAGTTGCGGATTTCTCATCGCCCATGTTGTTATCATCATAGTTGTTGGTTTCTTGCCCAAACAGATAGACATAAGGGTTGCTTTCATGGTCTTCGGGGCGTTCATCACTTCGGGATGCTTCATGATTTTCGGATCGCTTGAACAGATGACCATAAGGGTTGCTTTCATGGTCTTCGGAATGTTCACCACTTCGGGATGCTTCATGATTTTCGGGTCGCTTGAACAGATAGTCATAAAGGTTGCTTTCATTGTTTTCGGGACGTTCACCACTTCAGGATGCTTCATGATTTTCGGGTAGTTGGAACAGATGGCCATAAGGGTTGCTTTCATGGTCTTCATGACGTTCATCACTTCGGGAGGCTTCATGATTTTCGGGAAGCTTGAAAAGATGGACATAAGGGTTGCTTTCATGGTCTTCGAGACGTTCATCACTTCGGGATGCTTCATGATTTTTTGGTGGTTTGAACAAATGCCCATAAGAGTTGCTTTCATGGCCTTCGGGACGTTCATCACTTCGGGGTGCTTCATGATTTTCAAGTAGCTTGAACAGATGGCCATAAAGGTTGTTTTCATGGACTTTGGGATGTTCATCACTTCGAGATGCTTCATGATTTTCGGGTAGTTTGAACAGCTGGTCATAAGTGTTGCTTTCATGATCTTCGGGTCGTTCATCACTTCGTGATGCTTCATGATTTTCGGGTAGCTAGAACAGATAGTCATAAGGGTTGCTTTCATGGTCTTCGGGATGTTCATTACTTCGGATTGCTTTATGATTTTCGGCTAGCTTGAACAGATGACCATAAGGGTTGCTTTCATGATGTTTGGGGCGTTTATCACATCGGGATGCTTCATGAATTTGGGGAAGCTTGAACAGATGGTCATAAAGATTGCTTTCATGGTCTTCGGGACGTTCGTCACTTCGGGATGCTTCATGATTTTCGGGTAGCTTCGGGATGCCATAAGGGTTCCTTCCTGAAAATCATGAAGCATCTCGAAGTGATGAACGTTCCGAATACCATGAAAGCAACCGTTATGGTCATCTGTTCAAAATACAAAAAATCATGAAGTGTCCCGAAGTGATGAACGTCTTAAAGACCATGAAAGCACTCTTATGACCATTTTCGGGTAGCTTGAACAAATAACCATAAGGGTTGCTTTCATAGACTTCGGGACGTTCATCACTTCGGGATGCTTCATGATTTTCAGGTAGCTTGAACATATGACCATAAGGGTTGCTTTCATGATCTTCGGAACGTTCATCACTTCGTGATGCTTCATGATTTTCGGAGAGCTATAATCGATGGTCATAAGGGTTGCTTTCATGGTCTTCGGGATGTTCATCACTTCGGTTTGCTTCATGATTTTCGGGTAGTTGGAACAAATGACCATAAGGGTTACTTTCATGGTCTTCGGGACGTTCATTACCTCGGGATGCTTCATGATTTTTTGGTAGCTTGAACGGATAGTTATAAAGATTGCTTGCATGGTCTTCGGGATGTTTGTCACTTCGGGATGCTTCATGATTTTCGGGTAGCTTTGGGATGCCATAAGGGTTGCTACCTGAAAATCATGAAGCGTTTCGAAGTGATGAATGTCCCGAAGACCATGAAAGCAACCCTTATGGCCATCTGTTCAAAATATTCAAAAATCATGAAGCGTTTGAAAGTGATGAATGTCTTGAAGACCATGAAAGCAACCCTTATGACCATTTCGTCAAATACCCGAAAACCATGAAGCATCCCGAAGTGATGAACGTCCCGAAGACCATGAAACCAATTATTTTGGTCACTGTCCAAGCTACTTCGAGATGCTTCTGGCTTTCGGGTAGCTTAATACACATGTGTTTCAAGATCGTGTTTGTTATGAAAAGTTGTAAAATCAGTTTACTATGTGGTTTCACCATGAACAAACTAATCCTCCTCTCAATTTCATGATAGGGAAACTATTTTCAGGATGCACAAACCAACATCATTTTTCACACTTCACAGTTTTCATGTGCGAATTTTTCAAGTGTGCGATAACCGCTTGTGGGGGGAGCGGTGGTTTAATAGGTGGTGTCATTTTCGGTGAATTTTTCATCGAAACAACCATACTTCCCTGATTTTTTTTATATTTTTTTTTTGTCTGATATGTGTAAGGTTTAGGGTATATCTGTATTCAGTTTCGGCATATTTGGACGAGTAACAAAAAAGTTGGGAAATATACCGAATTCGAAAAATGTTTTGGTGAACTTCGAAAGTCACTTCAAATAGGGTTTTTTATAGTACTGTTCTTTTTTTTTTCTTCATTTTTTTTTGCCTGTTTGTATTATGAGCCTGCATAGTTTGTTCACAAAAGTTTCAATGACATTGCTTATAGTGATGCGACGAAAAACCCCGATTTTTGGGCCTTCCATTAACCGCGTGTCGAGGTGCAGGGACATTGGGGCATGATCACACTCAAAATCACTGTTCATGCATCACCGCCCACTGACCTCGATCCCCACATCTACAAGGTGAAAGTCTGACACCGTAACCAAGAGTGTTAGGCCCAAGGTTGAGATCAACACTTGCACAATTTCATATAAATGAGTGTTGCGCAGTGGGAGAGCCGATCAAAAGGGTCACACTTTGGCTTACCGATTGAACTTCCGACCACCAAAACCGACACCTTTGCTGCACAAAAGTCGTGCTCTACCCATATCCCATGCGCGCACACCGACCAAACAAAAAAGTAAGTTTTTAATCCTAGGTATAGTAAAAAATAAAAATTGTGTAAAAAAAAAACGTCGGTTTATGGCACATCAACAATCACGGGCACCTCGTTTGTATGCCTATACACTTTCACACTAGCTTTCAAACATATTGTTACTCATAAAAGAATAACCCAGCCACGACTTCTCGTGATGCACCCAATTCGCGCACCTAATTTTTGAATAAGAGCCTGCTTCTGTATTTTGCAAAAAAACAGAGCAAATACCCTTTTAAGGGTATTTGTGATGACAGTATCTTCAAGTGACTAAGTGAAAGAGAGTTTGACGTTCATGGCTCTCTCTCAACTACTCAACACACGCACAAAAAATAAAAGATATTGCGGTTCATCTTCCCATGTTATAGTGGAAAATTCATTCTCATTTACTATGCTATTCACTTGTCTCCAATCCTAATAGGTGGACACTATGCAAAACGAGAATGAATCTGCCGCTAAAACATGGGAAGATACACCGCCATTTGTTTTGTCTTTCGTAGATAAAAAATATGACAGTGTATCTTCACATGTTATAGCAAAAGATTTATCGAATTTTTCATGTGGTGCACCTATCTCTCATTCCGATCCCAATAGGAAGGTAAAACGTACCCTGAAGAAATTTGGTCCACAGTTTCAATGTGCTGAGACGGGCGTGGTGCTATACAAACCTACAAGTCTTTCTATATTTTTAACTTCTTGTTATTCTTTTCGTTTATTTTTTCTCACTTTTCTTGCTCCAACCAATGCTTTTAAGCGAGACATCGAAAAATGTCGTGATGCACCTACTCAGATGGCAATCTCTTTAATATTTTTGACAGTTTTGGGGAAAATCAACCTGTTATCCTTAGAGTAACTTTTATCCGTTGAGCGACGACCCTTCCACTCGATACCTTCGAATCACTAAGGCCGACTTTCATCCCTGCTCGACGAGTCAGTCTTCAAGTTGCAGTCAAACTTCATTTTGCCTTTACACTCAATGGCTGATTTTCGTCCAGCCTGAGGAAACCTTTGCACGCCGTCATTATCCTTTGGGAGGTCTACGCCCCATAATTTGGTGGTGTATCTTTCCATGTCTTAGAGAAAGATTCATTATGATTGTGTATGATGTTCGTTTGTCCTGGATCCTAACAGGTGGATGACATGCAAAATGAAAATGAATCATATAATATGAAAAAATACACTGCCACATTTTATGTGTTTAGTACTAAAAAAATATGGCGGCATATCTTTTCACGTTCTAGCGTTTTTTTTTTTTTTTTTTTTTTTTCCTCTCTTACACACATTTGAGCGGGAGTCTATGCGCAAACCTTCGTCGTTGAACTCTAACTTTCACAACCCGTTTTCGAGCATGTATCCCCCTAATTAATGTTCATTATTTTGATGTCAATATCTCGTATCATTTTGTTGTGGTATAGGGTAGATCTCCTTCTCTCTCTTTTGCCCGCGCTTCCCACATCCCTCCATTTCCTTCAATTATTTGTTGCCCTACCTCTTCTGAAATTACTCTCTCTCTCTCTCTCTCTCTCTCTCTCTCTCTCTCTCTTTTTCTCCGCCCCCCTCTCCCCCCCCCCTTCCCAATGATTAAAATTGTGTATTGAAAAAATTATGTAGGCCGATAAGGGTAAATTGAAAATTAATTGGGTCTTTTGAATATTGTGCAAGGAAAATAAGCGAGAGAGATAGACAGAAAACCAAATTGCAACATCACATTGAAAACCAAATAGTCATGTATCAAGGAGAACGTAGTATGCATTGAGATAAAAGTCGAGTAAGGGCAATGCAGTAGACTTAGATGTTAATGTCAGCCTCAACTCGTCATCGTCAACAATGTATCACAAATGGTTAACGATCTCATAAAATTTCGGAATGAAAGATCCCGAAGTCTGTTAGGAGAGGTCTGAAATTATTGGAGTAACATGAAGACACTTCGTGCCATTTCATAAGTTACAGGTGGTTTGGGGGTCTGATTTTATTTATTTATTCTTTATTTTTTTTGTCTGATTTTCTTTTGATTCAATGTTGTTGTGGGCCACTTCAAGTCATTTCACGAGTTTCGGGTGGGAGGTTTGAAACCTTTGAAAAAAACTGATGTGACTGAAGTTTCTGAAAGCGGTTTCAGGTCCCCACGTCCGAATGGTTGGATTGATACATCTCAAACCGTTTTCAGATTTTCGGCAACTTGATATTATTTCAGAAGTTTTAGATAGGGGGACATCAAACCTCTGACATGATCTGAAGTGGCTGAAGCTTCTGAAATTGGTTTCAGGTCCCCCCATCCAAATGGTTGGATGGGGGTATCCGAAACCACTTTCAGATTTTCAGCCACTTCAGATTGTTTTTGGAGTTTCAGATGGCGATACCTGAAACCTATGAAATAATCTGAAGTGGATAAAGCTTCTGAAAGAGGTTTCAAGTCCCCCTATCCAAATGGTTGGACGGGGACATTTGAAACCGCTTTCAGATTTTCAGCCACTTCAGATCATTTCAGGAGTTTCAGGTGGGGAAACCTGAACCTTTGAAGTGATATGAAGTAGCTGAAACTTCTGAAAGCGATTTCAGGTCCCACCATCAAAATGTTTGGATTGGGGGACCTGAAACCGCTTTCAAAGCTTCAGTCACTTCAAGTCATTACATGAGTTTCAGGTGGGAATATGAAACCTCTGAAATGACGTGAAGTGGCTGAAGCTTCTGAAAGCAGTTTCATGTTTTCTCATCCAAGTACCTCACACCCGTATGGAGCAACTGAAAATAACATGAAAATAGAGACATCTATTAACCTTCTCTCCAATGTATTCATTGAAACTTTTTTTATGGTGCCTAACTCTCAGCCTACCACTACTCCACATTTGTACTATCTTACACTAAGAAGATGCAATCAGTAAGAGTACCAATAATAAACCAATGTATATGAAGAAGTTGCATAAGTAGACCACCGTATATAGATTAGGTACGTGTCTCTTCTCACTTAATCCAAAAGGTATATGTGCTACTTATTAAGCACCAAATTGTGAGATCGAGTTTCAAAGACATTGCTTGCGTAGTGATCTGTGTGGTATGACGTACATGTACGGTCGTACGAGTTCATACGCAACAGAAAAATTCCAACTAGAAATGAAAATAAAAAAAAACATTCCATAAAAAAATAATCCTTGATATTTATAAATTATCATTCCAATGTTCGTCCAATTCTAAAATTTTCAATTTAATTTGATAAGTTCCTGTCAAAATATGAGTTTTCTCTTCCAACTAAATTCATTTGTTCAAGATGGAATGAAAGTCTGGACGAGTTTATGAAATGTTTTAATTAGAGTTTCATTCTACTACAACAAATACCTTCTAATTTAGATTGGATTAACATATTTATGACTGAAAATCCTTACTTAGAATTACCGTCCAATTAAAATATTTCATGAACTCATCCAGACTTTCATTCCATCTCTAACATGTTGTTCAAATAAGAAGGGATTCCCCATTCTTGGAAAGAAAGTTTAAAAGTAAGACGAAAAATTTTAAAATTGAAATGACATTTTTGCAAGGAACATGAACATGGACGAAGCACATAAATCCAGAATGCAATATCACACTGAAGTCCAAGTAGTCAAAGCTAAAGCAGATAGCACAATGGAACCGAGTAACCATGTAATTGAGAATGATCCAGAAGAATCGTGAGTCAATGTCCATGCCCAACAGGGCAACACCAACAGCATAACCCAATGTAGCTCTCTCTTACGAATGGCGTCAGGCGCCCTATCTACTCTACAGCCTAGCCTACAACTACAACAATGAAAGCAACCAGACAACTTGACTACCAGCAAGTGATGATGTCAAAACCAATGTCGACCTCCACCTCTACCAGGTACGTGTCCTCTTCACCTACACTCTCCCTTGTACCCACACAGCGCCCTTCACCTCCGAAGAACCACCTTCGCCCTTCACCTCTCCTGCACCCTCATGCGGCCCGGCTATGGCCGCTTGTGCCTTACATGCAGGCAACACCCTACCGCCTAGCGCTAGCTTGCTTTACCTTAGCGCAACGCAGCTCTGCACAGCGCAACACACCTGCATTCGCGCAGCGTGCCCGCAATGTCCGCATTGGCCAAGATCCCTGCCCACTCGCCCTGCTTGCCTATATGTCAGTGTTGCGTGTGGGCGGCCTCCCTTCAGCCTGCGACCGGGCCCCAGGGGCTGAAACCAGCCTGATACAGTTCAAGTTGGGCCCCGGGGCAATGCAGTTGTGCCTCTTTCATCAAGGCCTGTGGCCAGATTCAGATAGTGGGCCGATTTCCCTTTGGCATTTTCGGCCTCTATACCCAGTATGCATTGTCGGCCTCACGTTCAAGTGCCCAGGGCCTAACTAACTCAAAGGCCCTGGGTTTTCAACATTTGCTGAAATCCGAGACTCGGTGCACTCCAACCAACTGGCGTGCTGCAACTGTATGGACCCCACTACGTGAAATGTTGGCACAAAGGGCCCTTGTTGATTTGCTGGCCTGCCTTCACTTAGGGCGGGCACGAGGCTTGCTGGGGCCTTAGCCCAGAACATGTACATCATGGCAAGGCCCCTTCTTGAGGACTCAATCCTCACATTCCATCCCCCTTAGCTTCGAAAGTCCGCTGAGATGCTTACTTCGCAGGTGCCTTCCCTTTCAACAGTCTATCATATTCTGCCACCACCTGAGGAGTTGTGTCAATCAGTTCCTCTCTGGTAAACCACCGATCTTCTTTTGGATTCGTATGATGCCTGAATCTGACGCGATACTCTCTCTTGGGTTTAGGAGGTCTTCCTCTACCCAATGGCTTCTGTACAGGCAGATCTCTGTGATCCACAATGTTGTCGATGTCCACTTGACCATCCATGGTTGGGGGCAGCATCGATTTCCTGGAAGGGAATTGATCTGTCTCAGCAAAAGGTGCAAGCTTTGAGGCATGAAAGACTAGGTGAGTGCATAAGTGTCCAGGGATACGAATGACATATGTGAGACCATCCATCTCATCTCCCACTATATCCAGGACTTCCCAGACACCAAAATACTGAGGCATTAGTTTGCGAGAGATTCCGAACTCCTGTCCTAACTCACTAGCCTTGACCCAGACACGTTCCCCTACCTGAAATGTGGACTGTCTACGGTGTTGATTCTCAGAAGCAATCATTGCTTGCTGAGCTTTCTTCATGTGCTCGACAGCATCTTGCAGCAACTTCTCATATTGCACACCATACTCAAGCGTGCCTGGAGTTGCAGCGGGTCGGTTTTTAGGTAGGAGGAAGTCTAATGCTGATCTAGGCTTCCATCCCAAGTGAAGTTGATTAGGACTAACGCCGGTACTGTTGTGGACAGCGTTGTTGTACAGGCCGGTGATGAGAGGTAACTGCTCATCCCAGTCATCCTGGTTGGGCTTGATATAATGCCTCAGCAAGTGCTGTACAACTTTGTTCGTTTGTTCGGCTTGTCCGTTGGCTTCGAGATGATTCCCTGAAGTCATCTGAAGTTGACCGCCATCTGTTTTGCAGTCTTCTTCCACAACTCACTTGTGAATCGGATATCTCGGTCACTAATGATTGACTTTGGTAAACCAAAGTCACGCACTCAGTTGTCTTTGAACAACTTGATGACATAGTCAGTTCTTGCGGTCTCTGGCATAGCCACTAGTCTAGCGTACTTGGTAAATCGATCGATGATGACGAAGATGTGCCTCTTGCCACTCTTACTAGTCACCAGGGTGTCCATGAAATCCATGGAAACACTCTGTCCTGGACCAACAGGAATAGGCAAGGGCTTCAACAACCCAAGCGGTGCTTGAGTTTGCGGCTTGTCCCGCTGACAGACCTGACAGGTCTCTACGTACTTCTTTGCGTCATCAAACATTCCTGGCCACCAAAATCGTTGTACTAGGTTAGCACTCGTCTTCTTGTAGCCGAAGTGTCCCGTTGCGTCATGGCATTCTCCTAAGAACAAACTACGCAAAGGTTCACTAGATGAAACTATTAATCTTTTTATTCCTGCCTTATCAAGATAGAGGAGCCCGTCCACCATCACAAACTCGCTTTCCGTGACCTTGTCTTTTGCCTGAAGCTTGCGAATGATGTCCATCGTGACAGGGTCTTCCTGAAAGGCTCCCGCCAATGATTGAGTTACTTCTTCATATACGCCAAAGTCAGAAACTAGCGCACCTAGGTAGTCTGCTCTACATGATAGCGCATCAGCAACCTTATTATACTCTCCCTTCAGGTACTCAAGCTTGAAGTCATATTGGTCTATGACCTCAATCCATCGCTTGAGTGTGTCAGAAAGAGTCGGTTGAGTCTTGATCCATTTGAGGGTCTGATGATCAATCCTCAAGTAGAAGAACCTTCCCAATAGGAAGTGTCTCCAATGGACAAGTGCTTTGTAAAGCATAGAGTTCTCTTTCGTAGGTGGACTTTACCAACTTCTTTGATGACATCTTCTTGCTCATATACTCAATCGGTCTCAACTTTTTCCCATCCTGTTGAGCCAGCACTGCGCCAATGCCGTATTGGCTTGCGTCAGTGGTCACTATAAATGGCTTCTGAGGATCGGGAACCATGAGAACCTCATGATTCATGAGTGCATGCTTCAATCTTCTGAAAGCACCCTCGCACTCATCACTCCAGTCCCACGGTGTGTCAAGTCGAGTTAGATCAGTTAAAGGAGAGGTGTCTGTAGAATGATTCTTAACGAAGTTCCTATAGTAGCCGCACATTCCTAAGAATGATCTGACCTCAGTGACTGTATGAGGTCGTGGCCAGTCTCGAATACTAGCCACCTTCGCATCTGCTGGCCTTATTCCTTCCGCGGATACTCTATGACCCAAGTATAGTATCTTAGTGCGGCCAAACTCGCACTTCTCTAAGTTGACCTTATACTTGTGTTGTCGCAGGAGTGAGAGTACCTTCTCAGCATGTTGTGCGTGCTCCTCGACACACTTACTAAAGATCAGAATGTCGTCTAAGTAGACCACGACAAACTTATCTACATGGTCATGGAAGATCCGATTCATAGCGTGCCGGAATGTTCCCGGCGCGTTACAAAGACCAAAACACATCACTACAAACTCATACAGACTATAACGAGTCTGAAAAACTGTCTTGTGTTGGTCCTCTGACCTTATAGCGATCTGAGGATAGTCGGATTTCAAATCTATCTTGCTATAGTACTTGCATCCCTGCACCCTATCCAATAGGTCGTCTATGCGAGGTAGAGGCTCTGCGTTTTTCACTGTGATGGCATTGAGGCCTCTATAATTAATGCACATCCTCAAAATACCCTTCTTCTTCTATACGAATAGCACATGAGATCCGTAAGGGGAGGTACTAGGTCGAATCCATCCCTTCTTTGTCAACTCCTTAAGCTGTCGCCGAAGTTCATTTAACTCGGCTGGGGCCATTCTATAGATCCTTCCCTTTGGGGTCTTACTCCCTGGAATGATTTTTATAGCGTGGACGACTTCCCTTTCGACAACTCCTGTGGGCTCCTCGAACAGATCAGGGAACTTAGCAACGACGCGTTCTATCTCTGGGGGTGTTTTAACGGCCTCCCCTTTCTCAAAGACATACACAAGGTACATACCCTCCTCTTCGTTTTGCTTGTAATAATTGTAGAACGTTGATGCGCACAAGCAGTCATAGGTATCTATAATGCTACTGGCCTTGAACTTAGTCAATCTGACAGTTCGGCCATTAGGCAACTTATGCTTGAGCACCTTCTTATCCTAGTCGAACTGGGGCTTAGCAACTTCGAGGTAGTACATGCCTAATAACATGTCAAATGGTAAGTCGTCGCTAACCAAGAACGAGATCTTATGGTTAAGTTCTCCTCCTCCATAGGAGAAGGTACATACTACTTCCTTGATATAGTCTGTTTCTATCATGCGCTCCTTGTTGGCCAAAGTAGATGCTACAGGTTTACTAAGGTGTCGTATCCAGTCCTGTAGGTGCAGCCTTTCCAAATAGTCGCGACTTATGTAATTCCACGTGGATCCGATGTCTATGAAGGCACCACATTTGCGGCCTCCTACATCCACTTCCACGACGAAATATTTCCGTCTAGGATCTTTCTTCAGTGCCACCCAAGACTCGCGATGGTCTTTGTTTGACCACTCGCCTTCTAAGGCTTCTAAGGCTTCAGACACATCTAACGTACAGAGCATAGTTTGGTCTAGTTGTGTCTGCGGGGTAGCTAAGGAATCATTAGCTTCGGCCTTGTCATGAAGTGGAGAGGGTATCAAGCCCACGTCATCTTGAGTAAAAGTCGCTAAAACTTCCACTGGCCTCACGCGTTTCCCGAGCTAGAAGCCTGGGAATAGGATGCCCCTATCTTTGGAGCTACCTTTTGCGTAACCTTCATGTTCTGGCACTTGTATTGCGAGTGTCCGTATTCCCCGCAGTTGATACGAGCGCCACGCGTTCGGCAGTCACGCCACATGTCTTGATCAAGACCTGCCTTAACCCACTCAGCCTGTTTGGTCGGTCTTTCCTTGACTCCTAGGTTGACCCTTCCCTCGGCCACCTGCCTTAGTCTTTACTACCGCGGCGAGGGTGCTACCCTCAGATACCTCCTCGCCGTCATACTTTGAATAGTCCATCAGGTCAGAGAGTTCGTCAATCTCAGTTTTAGTCCCATCAGACTCAACCATCATCAACTTTGCTCCCTTCTTCTTCCACTCATGAGGACTCTTCTTCTTCTTCGAGTCATTATGTGAGGTGGGTTGAGCATTGCCTAGAGTGGCCTCCAAATCTAAAGCCTTCCTAGACAATGTCTCAAACGAATGGTACTCCGTGCGTGCCTCAATGGCCAGCAAGTTCCTGATGTTCTCTGGAAGACATCTGACAAAAGTAGTCAACAGGAATTGGTCACTGTAGTTGATGCCTGGGACGAGGATCAGGCTCTCAACGGTAGTCGTAAGCTCTCTAACCGACTTGAACTTGCGTTGGTCTAGTTTGTTAATGGCATCAGTGGCCTTTTGCGCCTCCTGTGGATTATGCCATCGAGCTTCTACCATTTACATGAACTGGTCTAGCGTAAGGGACTTAGCCCAGTCCACCATGCGTCGCCCACACCCGGCCTTTACAACTACCCCATCTAGCCACTTGGTTGCCTTACCCTCGAGGTAAGATGCAGCGGTTACCACTTCATCCTCAGGCAAGGTCCTCTTTGCCTTCACCCAAACCGGGACGGTCCTCAACCATGTGTTGAGTTCTTCGTCCTTTCTCTCGCCTGAGAAGGCAAGAGGTAGTTTCATTGGGGTTTTATGATACCATTGACCCTGCAGCTGTCCAGATTGTTGAACAGGTTGTTGCGGTGATGTAGCAATTACCGCTGGACCTGAAGAAGAAGATGCACCGGTCTGTAGCGCTTCAAGCCAGGCTGTTCTATTTTTGATTTCCTCTTCTCTATCGGTAGCTTTCTTCAGGTCCCTCTCTAATTGTTCACGGATCCTCTCGACCTGTTGAAGCTCCCTGAGCTCCCTTTCGCGAGGAGTCAACGGGCTGAACTGCGAGCCCGCCATTTGACTTGTAGACTGTCGTGATCCTACAACACTGGAAGTGCCCGTGGACCCTGTTGGCATTCCAAACTGGGGTCCAAACGAGAACGCAACAGAAGTTGCAGCGGAGGATGCTGCTGCAGAAGACATGGCTGCTGCTGCTGCCTGTTCCCTAGCTGCAACGTTTGCTGCCTCTCTCGACACAAATGCGTCTTTCGTCTTCCGGTTGTAGGGCCTGGAACACGTGCGGGATCCTACGTGATCTCGCACGTGTTAGTCTAGCATCGTCAACTCTCTCCTCATCGACGTCTGATCCATTCATGAATTAGGCAAACATTGTCTGCACTAGAACCCCCTAGTGGAGTCCTACCGCAGCATGTGTCTGACCGTCACCTAATTTTCTAAAAATAGTAGTGTCCGGCAAGTCCCTTACTGTACCGATCAAGTGGCATATCTACAACATTCACACAGATTGTCTACATAGTCTGGATACACTCTTATTGGTTCACTTACAGCAGCACTAGATAGAACTGGCTATGGTAGTATACTTCAGTCCTACTCTAGTCTGTTTGTGAGGTGTTAGCAGTCTGTCCACCAACTAATCAAGAGTACAAAATGACCATGTAACAAATGTATGATTGATGGGTATGGTTGTGTATACAGTTGAGCACCAATTGGAATCTACCCTTCCCCTCAATCCAACCATCCAGACAACATCATTGAGCAAAGCAGTGTTTTCGTGTGTGTATCGGCCTACCCCTGTGCCCAAGTCAGAGTCGAGCAAGCCAGCCAGTCCACTCTTATTTACCCTCGTACGGAAACGAGCCTTACACCCGGATGATCTGGCTGATCAGGAGGAATTTATAGAGCGCCCCCATCTCTTCAGGAATTATTTAACGTCGCAGTCAGGATGACGATCACAACCAGAATCATTCCGAGTCCCTAACCAGAAATGTTTATAGACGGTCTGGTAAGCGTCTCTTAAAAGGCTGGCACACCCGGCAAGACTTCTATTTGAGCGCAGCAAGTGCCAAACAGGACAGCAGCCATCACATGCGTGCACTACTCCCTGTGGCTTGGCATGGTGACCGTGACCCAGTGCTTCGACCAGGGCCCTTCAGAGGCACCGCCCTTTCTCCTTCCAAATGCTTCCGGGAAGATTGTCGTCTCTCAAGGTAGCACGCTCACGACACCTCACCAAGGAGAGGACTCTCAAGTTGGACTCACTTCCTCACGGTAAGAAGAGATTGAGAAGGTAGATAAGGTAAGGGATCAACATACCTGGAGATAGCTGCCCCCAACCACAGGTTTTCTCACCAATTGAGATGATGTTGCATTTGATGATCGGTCATGACCTCGGCACCACCCATAACGCAATGCAGTGCCACCTTATTCCAATGCCACATCAGCATGCTCTCATCACCAATCATACATTCCGCTTGTCTTCACGGCTAATAATGTCGTCTGTAGCCTTCCGGCGCACCCCTCTCTACCCAGGGCGTCGCCAATCAATGGCCTGACGTCACAAGTACCAACTGCGAAGAAGCATCGTCAACACACCAAGTCTGCATAACGCCAGCATGCCAGAGGTAAGTGGCGATCAAACCAACTCCGATACCAAATTGCAAGGAACATGAATATGGACGAAACACAGAAATCAAGAATGCAATATCCCACTGAAGTCCAAGTAGTCAAAGCCAAAGCAGATAGCACAATGGAACCTAGTAACCATCCAATTGAGAATGATACAGAAGCATCGTGAGTCAATGTCCATGCCCAACAGGGCAACACCAACAGCATAACCCAATGTAGCTCTCTCTTATGAATGGTGTCAGGCGCCCTATCTACTCTACAGCCTAGCCTACAACTACAGCAATGAAAGCAACAAGACAACTTGACTACCAGCGAGTGGTGATGTCAACACCAATGCAGATCTCCACCTCCACCAGGTACGTGTCCTCTTCACTCACACTCTCCCTTGTACCCACACAACGCCCTTCATCTCCGAAGAACCACCTTCGCCCTTCACCTCTCCTGCACCCTCATGCGCCACGGCTATGGCCGCTTGTGCCTTACATGCAGGTAGCACTGTCGCGCGCGGCGGTCCCACACCCAGACGTAAAGTAAAGTTTTTGGTGTTGGACCTCATGGTCGTGTCACGCAGGAGTTTCTTTTTGTCACTTTATGCCATACCAACTCCGACCGTGCGCGTGTGCTATACCTCTCGCGACTCCCTACGACAGGTTAGGGATCTCGCGAGGTACAACATACCTCCACCTGCGGGAGCTGTCACCATCCCTTAGGTGGGTGTATCCCTGCTGGGCTACTAACCCACGTGCGAAGGCTTTTACATGCAATCGCAGAGGTAGGCCAACCGAGGTCGTTTTCTCGATCGTCGTAGCATAGGCATACGCGCGGTAGAACGCCTTAAGACTGACCCGTTATGTCGAGACCGGAGTGCTAACTCCCCGGATCGACTATCTAACCAGGTCGACTTCTCGGACAGTCTTCCAAGCTTAGCTAACTTGAGACAATGACTCTATGTTTCCTTTGTTGACCTTATGAAAATATCTGAGTCAAACCTTTAGTAATCTCTCATTCTTCTCAAAAGAAGCCCCAGAGAAATTACTTTCTAGGTACCGACTGACCTACGATCCCATTCACAAGTACATATATATATATATATATATATATATATATATATATATATATATATATATATATATATATATATATATATATATATATAAATCAGGGAAGCTGACTGAGCGGTGGACCTCAATTTCACAATTGTCGTGTCCCTTTGCCCGAATTTCTCAGACGATCCCAAACTCAGAAGACAACACAAGTGTCCAACACCTGTGCAAATGCAAGAAAAACACATACACACATACAAATGCAGACACAGAATGCCCTACGAGCGTCAACCTTTAAACCATTCATGACAAGCCACTCACTCCCCAAACCCTTAAAAACAACATTCCTTCCTAACCCTGACTCCTTTTACCCCAGCCCCACACATTTTTAAAGATTCCTAACTGTGATTTGGATAATTTAGGCATAGATATAAAGGGAAGATTTATCTGTTCCCTTCTTAGGTCTTGTCTTAGGTGTGGATATCAAGCCATGGTGAAAGTTGAGGCGGAGTTCTACCGACCTGTTATCCAGAGATAACAAAATTGTTGCTCTTACGGATTTCCCGTAAGTTCTCCGAAGTGTCGGAACCTGTAGACACAACACAATCCAAGAGAAACTTAACATCCCTCTTCCCTACTGAGATCTACAAAGTTCCTCCTAGACTCTGTGTCTTTTGTCTGACTTCTATCCTTAACTAAATGTTTGGGTTGTTGCCCTTTTCGCTTCAGGTAGTGAATAACAGTTCACTTCCCTTTTACTGTCACGACAATTCTCCATACTCCTTTTCACTATCTCATTCTTATCCCTTTTGGGACTATCCGATCTGAGGTCCCTTTCCTTCTCCCAACACACATGATCACATCATTAAACCAACTTGTAAAAAAATCTCATGGAAAGAAAAATCAGACAAATGGATAGTCTCTCTCTGAGGCAAGATCTCACTTATCCTTTCTCAGTAGAATCAGAGATAGTTAGTTACGACCGAACAATGCAGATTGTGGAGAAAGTTAGCGGTCGTATGGCGGACCATTCAGGACATATCCATCCTGTTAAAGGAGCTTTGTTTGACAAGGGCAAACTTGTGGGTCTTGGTCACTGTGTGCCAAGCACATTTAGCGGTAGGCTTATCCTATGGCTAGCCACTGATAAGGCAGGTGTCCTTGAAACCTCGCTACTTATTATATCGGATTAGTCACTGATAAGACAGGATTCCCCTGCTACTCTTATCACTGACTAGCCCTCAATAAGTTGGGTGCCCAAGAATCCTTACTACTCTTATCACTGACTAAGCCCTAGGATGTTTATTGATAAGGCAGGTGTCCTTGAAACCTCACAACTCTTATATCAAACTAGTCATTGATAAGACAGGATTCCCCTGCTACTCTTATCACTGGCTAGCCCTCAATAAGACGGGTATCCAAGGGTCCTTGCTTACTCTTACCACTGAAAAGAATGTTAGGTTTAGTCAGTGATAAGGCAGGTGTCCTTGAAACCTCACAACTCTTATATCAGACTTGTCGCTGATAAGACAGGATTCCCCTGCTACTCTTCTCAGTGGCTAGCCCTCAATAAGGCGGGTGCCCAAGGATCCTTACTACTTTTACTGCTGAAAAGAATGTAAGGCTTATCGGAGGTAAGGCAGGTTTTCGTTGCTATTCTTACCTCCACACAAGTCTTATCAACGGATTCAGTTATCGCCTTTGTTGGCACTCGCCTTGAACCGTTGTCAGTTTCGGAAACTTATTCTCAGATCAGGCGTATGACAAAAATTAAACGACAAGAAACATCATCGTTGCATTCAATCACAACAAGCTGACCCAATGAATACCCATCATCATTAGGCGACGTATAGAGAGAAGAATATGAAAAATCGATCCCCTTTGCATCCACATCCCCAAAGAACACCCACATAGTAAGATCGTTGTACCCTCGTTACTAACATAGTCATAGGTAGCAGCCTAAAGGTTACAGATTTAGGGTTTAAGGTTTTAGGGTTTATAATCAAGTACGCATACCTCAGTGTTCCCTGCCTCCAGAGTTCCGCCTGAACTTCGGCAGAGCTCCCGCAATCGCTCTGTCATTGGTCATACACAACTCATGCAATCGATTGTTGGGCTCTTAGGGTTAGCTGAGGTAAGGGTTAACTCAACGGGGATCAAGCCCTAATCAATAAGTCGAATAGCATGGATCTGAGAGGTCCACACAAAGACAAGTATGGAGGAGGATGGAGGAGGTGGGCACCATGATAGCGCTTCCCTCCTCTCCAATGCCCCATACTTTCCTTCTCTGTCTCTGTATGATGCCTAATGATAACAATCAGAAAAATAATAATAATAATAATAATAATAATAATAATAATAATAATAATAATAATAATAATAATAATAATAATAATATACTCAGGGTCGACAATTGGTGGCGGCCAGGTAAGTTCTCTCCCGTTCTCGGCGTCAGTCTCCCTATGTTTCACTTTGTATCCGTTCCCTTAGGATATATGTGCCTCTTTTGTCACCATGTATGCGACCCTGTGTATTTGTGTGATACGGTGCACGTTGCATATCATAAGGGTGCAGACCAGAGCAAGAACTGACCTCTCTCTCTCATAGTACACGACAACACAGCGGAAGGCAGAAATACTAGTAATCAGACCAATCAATGTCGAAATGCAAACCAAGCATACATCACCATCATCGCGGTTATGAAGGGCCTTGGCGCTCATACAGGAGGAATGCGCCAGTCCCAAACGTACACAGACGAGGACGAGGGCGATCAGACTAAGAAAGAGATATGGAACAACAGCCTCACTATCTTTGTGTGTATGTCTCACCGCGTGTGCGTGTCACATTGCACTGCGAGTCTCTGTGTATGTCACAGTGGCTGTGTACCTGTCTGCCGAATCTGCTTATCTGTCTGGTCTGCCTAATTTGCTTGTCTGTCTGGTCGGTTTGTCCGTCCTTTTATCAAA
>BFEA01000252.1:1606228-1620936 GCA_003427395.1 Chara braunii
AAAGAGTAAGAATCAATCGTCCGAGTATTGATTCTTCAGCGTATTTTACGCTTCATGCCTTTTGCCCCATAGGCGCGTGAGCGCTTATAGAAAAACTGGCTCATAACGGTGGAACCGTTAGTTCTTATTTATACAAACAAAGAACCATGGCAATACCGTGGGAAGTCGGTGGATTGTATGTAGAAAAGAAAGCAATTCAATGAATGCGAGCGCCTTCTGGCCTTCGGCCCTTTGTTTTGTGTGTCAAATTCGATACATGTACGAGTTCACCTTACTGAAATGTAATGGGCATAATCCGCAGGAAACCAACATATGTCTGTGTAGGATCCTCAGAGACTATATGTGAAACAACTTCAGGCGGTTAGTATAGTCGCCTTGAAACAAGTTGAAGGTAGAGTCCGTGCTATGTAGAGATACATAGAGTGCTACTAGTGTATGTATACTGAGCAACAACAGGCTCGAGCGGGCTAGTGGCCAACATAACAATTAGAACGTCGTGAGACAGTTCAGTTTCTCTTCGCGACAGGCGGTGGTCCCCATCTTGAGTTCGTCAATTTGGGTGTCTCCAACCACGCGGTTGGATAAATAAAATAAGTCGTGTCCATCTCGCTGCGGACTACTGCAGCGTCTCCTTCGCTATTGCGCCTGAGAGAACAAACAGTGCAAAGGAGCAATTCATTTGGTAGTGTCGCGGTCGCCCATAAAATTAAGAAAGCCATCATTAAGGCGAATAAAGCAATAGCTTCAGTTAAAGCAAAACCTAAAATGGGTAGGGGTCAGAGGTGAGTCTTACATAATCGAGCAAAGAAGGAAAGAAAACTTATGCTCCGTGAGGTTTCAGTAAGCTAGAGCAATCAATGAATTCAATCTCACCGGGCCATCGTCAATTTTCAATTCGCATTAGCTAAGGGTTCAGTCTAGATAAGAGTTGGGATGGTTGGATTTGGCCGGCGGCGTATTATCTTGTTTACTTACCCACTCTCTAGACTCAATTATATCTGGAGAGAGAAAGAAGAAAGTCCATCTCTCATTTCTCAATCACAAGTAGATATCCCATGAACAAAGTCATAGCTTCATCCTCAGTTTGATATGAAGTACAAAAAAGAATTAAAGGTAATAAAGTAGGCAATGTGGTAAAAAAGAAGAAACTAGTTTTTCGAGAGTCTGTAACAATTAATCATGAATAAAAATGCATCAACTAGATAGTTTCTCATGAATGGGCTTAAAATAGACTAACATGAATGGATAATTTTTGAATGGATAACCTAAAATGATTGGCCTTAAGATAATGGATTTAAGCGCTTAGATTCAACTGGATATATTCAAGTAAATGGTCCAGAGTGGGTGAGTTTAAGCAACTACCCTCATGCCTGAATATAGTTACCAAGTTGAACAAGATGGTTTGACACCTAACTCCTCACTGCCTCACTGACTACACTTAGGATTCTGTGTCTCTTCTTGTAAGCACTACGGTTGGCATAACAAGCTTGTTTTATTCATCCTATTCGCCCCCCTTTTCTGTGGATCGGACAGACTTCTGACTAAACGGCCTATACCCGTAAACTTTGCATGCAAGTACAGCTCTAACAAAACTTTAATTTCTTCCTTCTCCTCTAGCCCTTCATTTTCCCTTTTCCAATCCTCCTGCTCTTTGGTCAACTCTATAGGCCTATCAGCGGCCTTCCCTTCCCTTCCGCATCTTCCTCTCCCAGTACCAATCCCACGACCTTTGGGTGCCATACTAATGTGAGGACAATAAGTAGGCAATAATGTTTTTAAAGTTATCTGACCCAATACCATCAGTCTTTGAGAGATTTTAGATAACCTCAAATTGCTATTAGTAACATACTTCTCCTTTCACATTCTAGGGCGACCCTTCTCACAAGTTGTTTTTGATTATTGTCTTACTTGTATCACTTATTCGCTCCTAGTACTTATTGTGTTCTATAGTCCCTCAAGTGGTTTATACGCTATGACCACCCTTGCGTACTCCCCACTCAGAATCCTTGGTCAAATTATATCCCAGTAAGTAGATTAGAGTTGTCGTTTTGCCTAGATCATCGACTTACCAAACCCGAGTTCGTTCACTGAGGACCTCGGCTAGGAAGCGAGATCCCCGGCAACGGCGGCACCTGTCGCGCGCGGCGGTCCCACACCCAGACGTAAAGTAAAGTTTTTGGTGTTGGACCTCGCGGTCGTGTCACACAGAAGTTTTTTTTTGTCACTTTATGTCATACCAACTCCGACCGTGCGCGCGTGCTATACCTCTCGCGACTCCCTACGACAGGTTAGGGATCCTGCGAGGTACAACATACCTCCACCTGCGGGAGTTGTCACCATCCCTTAGGTGGGCGTATCCCTGTTGAGCTACTGACCCACGTGCGAAGGTTTTTACATGCAATCGCAGAGGAAGGCCAGCCGAGGGCGTTTTCTCGATCATCGTAGCATAGGCATACGTGCGGTAGAACGCCTTAAGACTGACCCGTTATATCGAGACCGGAGTGCTAACTCCCCGGACCGACTATCTAACCAGGTCGACTTCTCGGACAGTCTTCCACGCTTAGCTAACTTAAGACAATGACTCTATGTTTCCTTTGTTGACCTTATGAAAATGTCTGAGTCAAACCCTTAGTAATCTCTCATTCTTCTCAAAAAAAGCCCCAGACAAATAACTTTCTAAGTACCAACTGACCTACGATCCCATTCACAAGTATATATATATATATATATATATATATATATATATATATATATATATATATATTTATATATATATATATGTATGTATGTAAATCAGGGGAGTTGACTGAGCGGTGGACCTCACTGTCACAATTGTATTGTCTCTTTGCCCGAATTTCTCAGACGATCCCAAACTCAGAAGACAACACAAGTGTCCAACACCTGTGCAAATGCAAGAAAAACACATTCACACATACAAACGCAAACACAAAATGCGCTACGAGCGTCAACCTTTAACCCATTCATGACAAGCCACTCACGCCCCAAACCCTTGAAAACAACATTCCTTCCTAACCCTGACTCCTTTTACCCCAGCCCCACACATTTTTAAAGACTCCTGAGTGTGATTTGGACAATTTAGGCATAGATACAGGGAGAAGATTTATCTGTTCCCTTCTTAGGTTTTGTCTTAGGTGTGGGTATCAAGCCATGGTGGAAGTTGAGTCGTAGTTCTATCGACCTGTTATCCAGAGATAACAGAATTGCTGCTCTTACGGATTTCCCGTAAGTTCTCCCAAGTGTCAAAACTTGTAGACACAATACAATCCAAGAGAAACTTAACATCCCTCTTCCCTACTGAGATCTACAAAGTTCCTCCTAGACTCTGTGTCTTTTGTTTGACTTCTATCCTTAACTAAATGTTTGGGTTGTTGCCCTTTTCGCTTCAAGCAGTGAACAACAGTTCACTTCCCTTTTACTGTCACGGCAATTCTCCATACTCCTTTTCACTATCTCATTCTTATCTCTTTTGTGACTATCCTATCTGAGGTCCCTTTCCTTCTACCAACGCACATGATCACATCATTAATCCAACTTGTAAAAAAACTCATGGAAAGGAAAATCAGACAAATGGATAGTCTCTCTCTGAGGCAAGATCTCACTTATCCTTTCTCAGTAGAATCAGAGATAGTTAGTTACGACCGAACAATGCAGATTGTGGAGAAAGTTAGCGGTCGTATGGCGGACCATTCAGGACATATCCATCCTGTTAAAGGAGCTTTGTTTGACAAGGGCAAACTTGTGGGTCTTGGTCACTGTGTGCCAAGCACATTTAGCGGTAGGCTTATCCTATGGCTAGCCACTGATAAGGCAGGTGTCCTTGAAACCTCGCTACTTATTATATCGGATTAGTCACTGATAAGACAGGATTCCCCTGCTACTCTTATCACTGACTAGCCCTCAATAAGTTGGGTGCCCAAGAATCCTTACTACTCTTATCACTGACTAAGCCCTAGGATGTTTATTGATAAGGCAGGTGTCCTTGAAACCTCACAACTCTTATATCAAACTAGTCATTGATAAGACAGGATTCCCCTGCTACTCTTATCACTGGCTAGCCCTCAATAAGACGGGTATCCAAGGGTCCTTGCTTACTCTTACCACTGAAAAGAATGTTAGGTTTAGTCAGTGATAAGGCAGGTGTCCTTGAAACCTCACAACTCTTATATCAGACTAGTCGCTGATAAGACAAGATTCCCCTACTACTCTTATCAGTGGCTAGCCCTCAAAAAGGCGGGTGCCGAAGGATCCTTACTACTCTTACCACTGAAAAGAACGTAAGGCTTATCGGAGGTAAGGCAGACTTTCCCTGCTATTCTTACCTCCACACAAGTCTTATCGACGGATCCAGTTATCGCCTTTGTTGGCACTCGCCTTGAACCGTCGTCAGTTTCGGGAACTTATGCTCGGATCAGGCGTATGACAAAAATTAAATGACAAGAAACATCATCGTTGCATTCAATCACAACAAGCTGACCCAATGAATACCCATCATCATTAGGCGACGTATAGAGAGAAGAATATATGAGAAATCGATCCCCTTTGCATCCACATCCCCAAAGAACACCCACATAGTAGGATCGTTGTACCCTCGTTACTAACATAGTCATAGGTAGCAGCCTAAAGGTTACAGATTTAGGGTTTAAGGTTTTAGGGTTTATGTTGAAGTACCCATACCTCAGTGTTCCCTGCCTCCAGAGTTCCGCCTGAACTTCGGCAGAGCTCCCGCAATCGCCCTGTCATTGGTCATACACAACTCATGCAATCGATTGCTGGGCTCGTAGGGTTATCTGAGGTAAGGGTTAGCTCAACGGGGATCAAGCCCTAATCAATAAGTCGAAGGGCATGGATCTGAGAGGTCCGCACAAAGACAAGTACGGAGGAGGATGGAGGAGGTGGGCACCATGATAGCGCTTCCCTCCTCTCCAATGCCTCATACTCTCCTTCTCTATCTCTATATGATGCCTAATGATAACAATCAGAATAATAATAATAATAATAATAATAATAATAATAATAATAATAATAATAATAATAATAATAATATACTCAGGGTCAACAGTTGGTGGCGGACAAATAAGTTCTCTCCCTTTCTCGGCGTGAGTCTCCCTGTGTTCCACTTTGTATCCGTGCCCTTGGGATATTTGTGCCTCTCTTGTCACCATGTATGCGACCCTGTGTATTTGTGTGATACGATGCACGTTGCATATCATAAGGGTGCAGACTAGAGCAAGAACTGACTTCTATCTCTCATAGTATAGGACAGCACAGCGGAAGGCAGAAATACCAGTAATCAGACCAATCAATGTCGAAATGCAGACCAAGCATACATCACCATAATCGCGGTTATGAAGGGTCTTGGCGCTCATACAGGAGGAATGCGCCAGTCCAAACTTACACAGACGAGGACAAGGGCGATCAGACAAAGAAAAAGATATGGTGCAACAACCTCACTATCTCTGTGTGTATGTCTCACCGCGTGTGCGTGTCACATTGCACTGCGAGTCTCTATGTATGTTACAGTGGCTGTGTACCTGTCTGTCGAATCTGCTTATCTGTCTGGTCTGCCTAATTTGCTTGTCTGTCTGGTCGGTTTGTCCGTCCTTTTATCAAAACACAGCGGAGCAATAACGCAACACGATCCGTCACAATGTGCAGCACTGTGTATAAGAGACAGAATCTGCTTATCTGTCTGGTCTGCCTAATTTGCTTGTCTGTCTGGTCGGTTTGTCCGTCCTTTTATCAAAACACAGCGGAGCAATAACGCAACACGATCCGTCACAATGTGCAGCACGCGGAGACCACAACATGGGACACAACAGGCAGGGCGTGTATCCCAATGAGCTGGGCGGATGACAAGCCCGTCCTCACGATGCCATCGGCCGGTGCATCACACGTCCCCAACCTTTCTTCCCATGATATATTCCACTGATGGACAAGGACACACCGTATTGCACAGAGTTAACRTACCCTTGAGAGATGGAAGTGGTCCCTACTCTACTMACACTTGCCCTGCAATGCTAGCAGACTGTCGGTCCAAACCCCTGATGAGAACGTGGTTAAGTCCAAGAACCCAGTCTGTCAATGCCATAAAACCCACCCCACATACTCATTCAGTGTGTGTGTCTGTGTGTCACCMGTGTAAGTGTCACGGTGCCTGCGTTACARCGTACCTGTCACGGCGTGAYTGTGTCACCTTGTCACTGCAMCTGCGTGACTKTATATMTGYGTGGTTTCAAAGCGTCCKTCACCATAACTGTGCATGTGTACTGTGTGCGCATGTCATCGTGACCRCGTATGTCACRRYATTTGGCCGTGTCACARCATATGCCTGCGTGAGTCACAGGRTTGACCGCGTACGTGGGGTGTGCTCCAGACTGTYCGTCCGCCTCGGACTGTGTATGCCSGTCTCAAACTGCGCTTGTCAGCCTTGGRCTCRTGCCTGTCCATCCCAGACAGTGTCTGTTTSCCCCAAACTRCGTATGACTGCCCTAGATTGTGTTTGTTTTGTTCAGTCCGRTTTTGTATGTMTGRYTGTCYGTCTGSCTGTTTGYTGTAGGTCTGYCTGTCTGTCGAATCTGTCTGTTCGTCYAGTCCGTATGTCTRTCAAATCTGTCTGTTGCAATCTGTCTGGTTGCCGGTGTCTGGYTGTCTGTTCGACAGTTCGTATTTYCGTGYYTGTTTGYCTCCCCCTCTYTTCTCTTACCGGGGACGCGGCACRGTTCAATCARCCCCAGTCCAGTYASTCCGGTTCAGTCAAGCAAGTACCGTTTGGGACTGTGTACACCRCRGGCCAGGGAACAGGGCAGACCAACGAGTCACAAAAGTATAAATCAGGAGGCCRCATTCAACCATCCTTTCATTCCTGCGTGAGCCATGCGGAGGYGCTGCCACAACGACTTGTGCACAGAGGTCTRCAKCAAGCCCGGAGGACGCAGTGGGCGAGAGAGGAGGGCRTAGCACAGTGATAGGGTAGAGGCAGCCATAGYTGCCATAGCTGCAGTGTGAAGCGTGCGTGTGTTTGTCACAGTGTCACAGCGTCACAGCGTGTTTTCACTSTGCCCTCATCACTGTGATTGCGTCTGTATGTTGTGTCTTGTATCCWCGTTGTCTGTCTGCCTGTCCGTGCTTGCCTTGGTCTGTCTGTGKTTGTCCGTGTTTGTTTGTCCCTTGACTGTTCATCTGTGTGCGTGTGTCACTGTGTATYAGYGCCACTTACGTGTCCGCACGTGTGTACCCGCGTGTGCGTGCGGGACAACCAGTGGGATCCAGGGTGTGTGAAYAGTGAGTCGTCGGGCGCTAAGTCGTCRTAGCCAGTTACAAGTGAATTCTTATCTGGTYGCCATATGCCTGAGTATTGCRGGCGTATTGGCGCCAGTTTGCTRCGCTACTGTTTGCATATYTGTAAAGTGTGAATGAAGACGAGCTTGATTGCTTATTGAATATAATAATAATAATAATAATAATAATAATAATAATAAAAATACTAATAATAATAATAGTCAGCGAAGATGATCGATGGCGAACTTCAGCAACCAAACAGCACCATACATAAGAGACCAGATAGTCTTGGCCTCGAACCAACAGCATAACTGCATCACGAGGTTCACCAAATGAGCACACACCAARAGTTCATAATTGACAATGCTGAAGTAGTTTCATCATCACCATCAACGAAGAACCAATGTTGATATCCTATCTGRAGCTCGGCRCCCAGACTACCTGTGACAGATCCTATCTAGCCTATACTACGACAGTGGAGATGACGACAACAACTCTCATGAAGCTCAAGCAGATATCGGTCGTGTGTCATATACCAGGTATGTCTCTCTTATCACACATAACATCGTCTCCCCAATACACAGATGCCATATGCACACGCGCAGGGCTCTTTCTCTTTCACTCACACATACACACGCATACGTACACACATACACACACACACACACACACACACACACACACACACACACACACGCCCGTCTGCACTCCTCTGGATAATTCGAAACGTAGAACACTGACGATACATTGCACTGTTGTATGCAGTGTCATGAGCCTCTGTCTGTTTCTCACTMCGTSATAGTATCCAGACGACTGCAAATCCATRTGTATGCAGTAGGGTGTGTACGTGCGGTCTCCAGGGTGATGCGGMAGTTGGAATGTGAGCGAACGGCGGTGTTGGGCCCATAGATGAGAGTTGCGATGCATGGGCGCTGATGCCCCATAGCCATTTAAAGCGAGCTTGTATCTGAACTGTGTTCTTGGTTTCTATACCCCTGAGATGTAAGTTGGGCGCTACGTACCAGCGTGAATCACCATGTGTTCGTACGTTTGCGAAGTGAAGAAATACGCGATTTTTGGTAGCATAGTAGTAATAATAATAACAATAATAATAATAATAATAATAATAATAATAATAATAATAATAATAATAATAATAATAATAATAACACAAATGCAAGGGACATGAATGTGGACGAAGCACAGAAATCCAAATCGCAAATCACACCGAAGCCCAAGTAGTCAAAGCAAGAGCAGATAGCCCAATGGAACTGAGTATCCATCCATTTGAGAACGATACATCAGAATCGTGAGTCAATGCCCAAGCCCAACCGGGCAATACCAAAAGCATAACCCAATGTAACTCTCTCTTCTAAATGGCGCCAGGCGCCCTATCTACTCTACAGCCGATCACTACAGCTACATTAAAACAGCATCCAGACAACTTGCCTACCAGCGAGTGATGATGTCAACACCAATACCGACTTCCTCTCCACCAGGTAAGGTTTTCTTTCCTCATTTCACCACCTCATTCCCCCAGCTCATTGGTGCCACATGGACCTGAGATCATCACGCGAATAATAATAGTAATAATTATTATAATAATAATTATTATTATAATAATTATTATTATTATAATAATAATAGTAATAATAGTRATAATAATAATAATAATAACAATGATAATAGTACAATGAAAAATGGCGATAGTGAGATGACAATTCGAGATTACTCCCTCACACTAAAGCCAGGTAGTCGTACCATGCCCAGAGAGCATCATTGCATTGATTATACACCAATGGAGGATAGTAGCTCTGAAACCCAATGTCCAAGGAGAGTCTTCTCTCTCCACACCCACACAAGGCCTGTCCATCCCTCCTACGCGCTGCTCAGCACCCAGCCTACTCCTACACGGCTACTACAGACTACCAAAGGCAATGCAACTTTTGACATCGGCGGCAGCCCGAAGTACTGGAAGATGTCGCCCATGCAGACAATCTCCACTACGAGGCAAGTGTTCCCACATCATCATCATCGTCATTATCATCATCATAATCATCATCATCATCATCATCATCCCATCTATCCGATCTTTCCCCTCTCTTTCTCTCTCCCTCTTTCTCTCTCTCTCTTACTCACACATACACATCCTGTCGCCTACTTTATAGGTGCAGACCAGAATAAGAACCGACCTCTCATACAAACTACAAGATAGCATGGCGGAAACTTAGATACCAATGATCCGACGATCAATATCGCAATGTAGCCCTGTCATACATCATCATCCTTTCCACGGTGTGAAGAGGCCTGGCGCTATACTCAGGAAGGCGGCGCCAGGTCAGACATACACACACAAAGAGGATGGGAATAGACGAAAAGAGGGGATCTTATGGGTGTATCGTCAACACCAGTCTGTGATACAAGTCCCAAATAATCCCCGTCCAGTGTCTGAATCCCAATGTCGAGTCTGGATCCAATGTCGTCGAGTCTCGAGTCACAACTCTTTCCCCCTTTTCTCCCTCTCCATCTCTCCTCAATCTTCTTTTTTCATCTCATCTTTGATTTTTTCTTTCCACCTCTCATTTTCTCCTCTTCCCCGATCTTTCTTTCTCCTCCTTTCACCCTCGTTCTCTCCATTTCTCCCTCACTGTCTTTTCGTTACGCGCTTAGATGGGCGATGTTTATGTAATCCAAAGCTCCGTAAAGTGATGAAAATGACCGACAGAACGATGTGTGCAAACAGAATCTTCTACAAGCGATCTTCGTTTTTCATACATTCATAATGACACTGATTAGCGCAAGGAAGACTTTAGATACGAAAGTTGACCTGACCGGACTGACCCTCATTACGTAGTGTAAGACAGCGCGACAGAATGCTAGAATACCAATGACAAGCTCAATCAATGCTGCAACGCAGACCACTCATCATGCTCATCGCAAGGTGCGAATGGGCCCGGCGCTATACGCAGGAAGGAGGCGCCAGGTCCAGACATGCACAGACGAGGAGAGAGGATCAGACGGGGAGATGAGAACGTCGCCAACACCAAGTCTCGTTACTAGCCCCAAATACTCCTTCAAATTGTCTGAAGTCCAATGTCGATTCGGGATCCAAATGTCACCAAACTCTCTCTCTCTCTCTCGCTCATAGTCTGCTGATGCAGTGAAGTCAGATAACGAGAGGGTGAGAGGGAGATTGTGGACCGAGAAGAGGAAGAATAAAAACTCTCTCTATCTCCGTTTTGAGCCAGGTACTAACCTGGGATGATGGCGCATGCTGCAGGTACCTTGAAGGCGAAGCTGGAGAATCGGTGCTATAGGTAAGTACCTCCGGCCTCTGCCAAATGTCTCTCTCTCTCTCACCTCTCTCTCTCTCTCACATCTCTCTCTCACACATCTCTCTCTCTCTCTCACATCTCTCTCTCTCTCTTTCTCTCACATCTCTCTCTCCCTCTCTTTCTCGTTTGTCGTCGTCACACGACCGTAAGCGTCGCCATCGTCGTCGTCTCATCGTTGGTTCAGGTAAGTATCTTCCTTCCCTCTCCTTCTCTTCTCTCCTCCTCCTCCTCCTTCTCTCTCCTCCTCCTTCTTCTCCTTCTCTCCCTCGCGCGCTATCTCCGTCGTGCGTGCGTCGTCTTCTTCTCCTGCGAAAGGCCAAACTACGATACTAATGGGAGTAATATTACTACTACTACTATTATCATCAACAATAATAATAATAATAATAATAATAATAATAATAATAATAATAATAAAAAATAATAATAATAATAATAAATAATAATAATAATAATAATAACGATAATAATAACGATAATAATAACGATAATAACATAAAGTGATGATGAACGTATACTAACTGTTTTTCCCGTTTGATACAGCCATGCGGTGGGGTGGTGCATTGCGTTCGGGTCGATTGCCCGATCGCTGCGATCGGGACTAGCGGCCAATAGGTAAGCGCCTTCACACTCTCTCTCTCTCTCCCTTTGGTCGAATCATGAACGTCTCACACGCACATATTCCACCGATAGGATGAGCAAAAACGGAATGAATCTTTCGTTGAAACGTGGAAATATACACCACCCCTTTTTGATTGCTCGTCCTATCGAGCCAATTAGCGTGCGGCGAGCCGTGGGGTAGAGATTTAGTTGATGGCCTAGGTCTCTCTCTCTCGTAGTCTGCAGATGTAGAAAAGTCAGATGTTGAGAGGGAGAGGAGAAGATGATGGACTAAGAGAAGGAAGAAGAAAAACTCTTTCTCACTTTCTTACATACACACACACTTATTTTGATTATTTATTTATTTATTTTTCTATTTATTTATTTTATTTATTTCGTTTTTACCCTCTCTATATGTCCCGAGGTAAGTCATATGGCGTAGACTCACCTGCACTTTTCTCTCCCCGTCGTCGTCCGAGTCGTTCGAGTCGTCGTCGCAGTCCTTCTTCTCTCTCTTCTTCTTTTCTCCCCCCCTACTCCTCCTTCTCATTCCTCTTCTCCCTCTTAAAAGATAAGGTTAAATGAAACTTCTACAGTACCTTCAGCGGCAACGCCGAGATCACCGCAATCCAAACACTTCACCGGATCATTCAATCGGTAGGAGTGACGGTGGTGTGTGCAAAAAGGCAGGGACGTAATCAGCGCGAGCTCATGACTCGCGCTTACCCGACATTCCTCGTCCAAGAGCGATGGTTACAACAGTGTATCCCCGTCACGACGAACCCCTTTCCTTCCCCCTCTTCTTCTTCTTCTTCTTCTTCTTCTTCTTCTTCTTCTTCTTACCACTACTTATTCTCCTACTTCGCGCCCTCTTCTCCCTTTGCTAGGTCTCCTCCTTTCTTCTCTGCTTGCGCTACTTCGTCTGCGACTTTGCGCTCATGCGCATTGTCCCTCCGCCGCTGCGCAGTCGCCGCGTCGCCCGTCGAACATGCAGCCAACGTACGCAGTCCAAAGTCTGGGATATCTGGTTCGGAGTCGAGCAGAATTTGTGACAACGTATCTGCCCGTCTATCCGACACAGATTCACTAAAGCAGATCTGTAGAAAGTAGATACGGATTCATAAATAATAAGAATCTAATAAAATAAATTTTAAAAAATTAAAAAAAACTAAAAAAAAACGAATCTAACTAATAATAAATAAATAAAGAAAGAAATCTAACAACTGCCTACCTCGGCTAGCCAGGTGTAACCCCCTCGTTTTCAGCGGGGCTACTAGTAACTACTTATAAGTTCGAAGTCGCGGGTTCGAGTCCCGCCTACCGGGATCAGGGGTGAAATGATACAGGTTCCTTTTCAAAATTTTGTTTTGAATACAACAGGAGCAGTCCAAGTATAAATACAGCATCGGGGCGCCCAGTCTGACCAGCGGCCTGAGCCCGTTTTGTAAGTCTGAGTATGCGCATGTTTTGTCGGTCTGCATGTCTGTCTGAGTGTCCGTCGGCTTGAGTGTGTGTGTGACCAGCAAGGGCACCTGGTTAACCGGTATGACCCAAAGGTCGGTACTTACCTGTTGCCGTGATATCGAGGGTCGCGGTGGGAAAGTTACAATGTAGCGGGGTAAGCCTGCACACTTAGAACAACGGGAAAACACTTAAGTAGCAGGTAGTCTGGTACCACACCGAGTAGACCTGCTGGGTACTCGAGGCCAATCAGAAGAAGACGAAGTAGGCATTTCCAGAGGCCAAGTACCATCATGTAGGTGGGCACCGGTTTCCAGTAGTACAAGTCTAGGTCATGTGCGGACAATATCAGAGTTCGCAACGGCGTCCCCCTTTGCAGAGGGACGACGACACTGGTCGCTAGGGTAGTCATGCGGCCAGGAAGTCACCTCCCCAGGGTGACTACCTTTCTACCTACGGGAGGTTGAGTTAGAGCCTCAGCCTTGCTATGGCGCACTAGTAAGGATAAAGGTACTGCTCGAGCAAACGTCAACAATCAGGGCGCTATCTCAACCCCGATGATCATACACTAATAATTGCTCTGGTCGTACGATCGGGGCGCTTATTAATTTATTATGACTGATGTACTGACGATTAAGTCTCAGCGTACATCGCCGATCTACTCGTCAACCTCTTTGGTCGAAGGGTATTAATGCAGGTCCTAACCTTCACAGCGTGCGTCATAACAACGCGCGCGCATACTTAACGAAATTTTCTCACCGATTTTTGCCCCGGCCTCAATGGCCGAGGAATACGTTTCGAGTGTCACGCTCAAGCGTACACACCTTTTCTATTCCAGACTGGCTCCGTCATGGTAGCCGATGCCGTCACCGTGTCTAATGCAACGACATGGCAAAATACCCTTGTAAGGGTATTTTGTCCGACAGCGCCCTACCGCCTAGCGCTAGCCTGCTTCACCTTAGCGCAACGCAGCTCTGCACAGCGCAACACACCTGCATTCGCGCAGCGTGCCCGCAATGCCCTCATTGGCCAAGATCCCTGCCCACTCGCCCTGCTTGCCTATATGCCAGTGCTGCGTGTGGGCGGCCTCCCTTTAACCTGCGACCGGGCCTCAGGGCTGAAACCAGCCTGATACAGTTCAAGTTGGGCCCGGGGGCAATGCAGTTGTGACTCTTTCATCAAGGCCTGTGGCCAGATTCAGATAGTGGGTCGATTTCCCTTTGGCATTTTCGGCCTCTATACCCAGTATGCATTGTCGGCCTCACGTTCAAGTGCCCAGGGCCTAACTAACTCATAGGCCCTGGGTTTTCAGCATTTGCTGAAATCCGAGACTCGGTGCACTCCAACCAACTGGCGTGCTGCAACTGTATGGACCCCACTACGTGAAATGTTGGCACAGAGGGCTCTTGTTGATTTGCTGGCCCGCCTTCACTTAGGGTGGGCACAAGGCTTGCTGGGGCCTTAGCCCAAAACATGTACATCATGGCAAGACCCCTTCTTGAGGGCTCAATCCTCACATTTTTTCAGATGGAATGAAAATTTAAAATTTAGAATGTAATTTTACTCTAGAATGATTATTTAACTCTGGGAAGTTTTTCTGTTGCGCATGCGCTACTCGTATGGGATGAGGCCTGTATAATTGTTTGTTTTTTTTTTTGTCGGAGTGTTATTACTGTCTATACACCCTATATACCTAAAATGGACCGAAAAAATGAAGTTCCAACGGCAACTCATGTATACACGGTGTGTGGCTTTTAACACCCTTGCCCACCATTTTTTAATGACTATGTTCATTTTATATTACCGATTGGATATAACCTCTGGATAATTAATGTAAAAAAAAAAACACAGAAATGTGTAGGTACGTGTATGTTTTGTTTGTATCGTCTGTGTCAGTGTGTGTGTATTTGATGGTGTCTATGCGTCTTTTTCAATCACACACACACACACACACACACACATACACACACACACACACACACACACACACACACACACACACACACACACACA
>BFEA01000252.1:1628488-1646535 GCA_003427395.1 Chara braunii
GTGGGGGGAAAGGGTTTGGAGGAAGGGTTTGGAGGAAGGTTCGGGGAAGGTTCGGGGAAGAGGGTTGTGTTGTTCGAAGGCTCCGAGAACGGGGCTGGTGGAAGGATCGGGAAAGGGGGGTGGGAATCGGGAAAGGGGGGTGGAAGGATCGGGAAAGGGGGGTGGGAATGTGACAGTATGTGATCACTTAGGAAGCCTTGAGGAGCATGTAATGTGGAACTTTGTGATGTCTGTGACGGTGTAAATGCATTTTTCTTGTTTTCCTTGTCTTTTTTGCCTTTGCGCTGTGATATCTCTGTGACTATATGTATATCTATGCCTGGCTTGTATTTGTATGGTGCAGCTATGTCAGGTGAAACTTTGTGATGTCTGTGACGTTGTATATGCATATATATCGTTGTGTTTTCTTGACCTCTTTGCCTTTTGGCTGCGTATGAGTGGGTGTTTGTGACACACGGTGAGCGGGCCAGCCAGCGCTCAACCTGTCATCCACGTGGGTGGCCTTGTACGTAAGAGGTGATGAACAGGTGGGGCTTTCCTTCTTTTCCTTTTTTTTTTCTTTTTGTCTTTTTCCGCCTTTGCGCTCCGATTCACAGTGTGACAATATATAGGTTCTGAACAGGGGGAGTTGCAAGGAAGAAGAAAAACAAAACGAAAAATTTCCCTCCCTTGTTTTCGTTCTGTTTTCTTTCGCTTTGCGCTCTTATATCCTTTTGTGACGATTCATATATGTCGATGCCTGGCTTGTATTTGTGATGAGGTGGAGCTATGTGGGAGATTGGCATGTGTACATATCGTTACAGAAAACATTTACGATCCGTGTACGTAGGTATAAGACGGCAAAAAGTTGGAAAACGTCGCTGATTGGTCTGAGCGACTTAGTAATTTCTTTCCGTGGGTGGTACACGCAGATCTGCATGCGTAGTTAAACGTGTGTAAGCGATGTACGGAACGTATGTAGGCGATGTACGGTCGTGCATCATTTGTTCAATCGTGCATCATTTGTTCACTGCAATATAAAATGCAAGAGGTATAGTCGTCAGCTAAGTTTTAGAAAGTGATAATTATTGATTCAGTAGACAACGTGGATGCCAGGTTATATATGTAGGGTTGAGCCTCCTGATGAGTTAGTGAAACTCCGACGAGACAGTTTGTCACAGCGCCTCGTCTGTTGTCCTCTTCTCCTTCTTCTCCCTCTCTGCCTACGGTTTACCGGACAGTTGTGTTTGATGATATACTCCTGATGAGTCGGTGAAACTCCGATGAAACAGTCTTTCATAGCGCATCCCTCGTTTGTTGTCCCCGTTTCACTCTCTGTCTACGGCTCACCGGGCAGCTCTGAAATCAAGGTAGATGTATATCTAGATGTCGTGAACGCCTGAGAAAGAGGGCATCAAGTGCCGCGGCTTCTGTTTTGCAAAACCGGATGGGTGTCTTGGATTGTTCCGCCCCGCCCTCCCCCCCCTGGGGGAAGCTACCTCTCCCAATGGACTCGACTGTACAGGAGGTACAAAAATTGCATTGGATCTCTCGGCCGGTGGATTGTAGCGACACTCGCTCGAAAAATTTTCGGAGAATAGCACGCTGATGCAATAGTAATCAACTTGTTAATCGATCAAGATCTCAATCAGAGACTTAGATTCCTTCCCCAATTCAAGTAATCAAATTACATTGCGGCGAAGCTGCTGCTGTAAATAATGGGTCAATGATTCAATCAGTCGATTAATCAATCATATCAATCAAGTCAATCGATCAAGTCAATCAATCATATCAATCAAATCAATCAAGTCAAATCAATCAAGTCAAATCAATCAAGTCAGTCAATCACGCATTTATCTATTAATTAAAATCAGTCCGTCGATCTATCGAGTTATAATCCGAAAGCATGGACGACGCATCAGTGTTGGCATTGAATCAGAAGAGAAGAGCTCATGAATGGTGGCATTCAATCAGAAGAGAAGAGCTCATGAATGGAAGTATTAAAAGACCAGTTCACACGCCTAAGTGTAGTGCTCTTACCAGTTTACGCGTCAAGAGCACACTTGGCTTTTGAGGCTGGGCCGGTAGTCAAAGCGGCAGGGGCCTATCTGAAAAGGCCACTCTGACAAGGCGCAGCTGAGCTGAAGGCTCGCGCGGCCTGGAAGTTAAACCCCCAGTACTCCCTGTCGCTGACAAATCCGCACGTTGGCGGCCAGCCATGGCTTGCTATAGTTTCGCGACCGTTTCTTTCGAATGAATGTAGTGCAGATCGGCAGGCCCATTCATCCGAATGCTTCTGGTGTCGTTAACGACCGAGTTATGAGGACGTACTGGTGGTTTATAAGCATTGGCTTCATCAATGTTTTTTTTTAATCCTTGAAAAAAAAAGGCAGGGTCCATGCTGATCTCTTTCTCTGTATCGTTCCAAATCCAATTTTAAAGAGGATGAAAATAATAATAATAATAATAATAATAATAATATAATAATAATAATAATAATAAAATAATAATAATAATAATATATAATAATAATAATAATAATAATAATAATAATTAAAAAAATTAAAGAGGATGTCGCGAAGGACAGATTCGTCAACTTAGGACCTCGCCACACCACTGTTCGAAATGTGCAAAAGGAGAATGAATTTCTCACCAGAACATGGCCAGATGCACCCGCCACATTTTTGTCTTTTTCACATTTCGAGAGTGTGGCGAGGCCCTTAGGGTTCGCTCGCTCCACTACTCACGACCAAAAACAAAAGTCGAAAAATATGACGGTGCATCTTCCCATTTTCTAGCGGAAGATTCATTCTCATTTTTTTGCACATTTCGTCTATATTGGTGCGAGGCCCTTGTGGTCGTATGACTTTTTTTTTTTTTTTACTTGCACTTTAATTTTATTACCAGGAATAAGAAGATGAATAAGAAGATGCTGGGCGCTCACAACCATCCCGCAGAAAACCAAGAACTGGCCATTGCCCTTCAAAAAAAAAAAAAAAACTGGGAGCACTACCCATAAAGAAAAAGAAACTGGGAGCACTACCCATAAAAAAAAAGAACTTGGAGAACTACCCAGCTTAGCTTACGGGGTACTATCCGAGACTTTACATCCGCTGGAAAAAAAACCGTGTCCAGCGTCCCAAGATATGCAGAGAAATCAGAAATGCCAGCTACGGAAAGTAAGCCCAAACCGAAAGGCAATACTCAGTTTAACTACTGTGTTTACCCGAATATAACGTACGGTCACTGTAGCTGCATTTGAGGCAATTTTGAGTCTAGATACAGCAATAATGATCGGGCGTTGTATTCGGGTGCACACTGTAGTTGGAAGGTGATTCACACTAAAGCTGCATTTGGGGCATTTTTGAGTCTAGATACAGCAACAATGATCGTGCGTTGTATTCGGGTGCACGCCGTAGCTCGAGGGTGATTCACACTATAGCTGCACTTGGGACAACTTAGAATCTAGATACAGCAATAATGACCGTGCGTTGTATTCGGGTGCACTCTGTAGTTCGAGGGCGATTCAATTAGCGGGCCTATAATGGCCCTACACCTTTGTTGTCTTTTTCTGTTTTGTCGTTTTCCCGCAGGGGCAATGCTAATCAATCTTCTCTGTATTGTTCCAATCATAATAACGGGTGTCCCGAAGGACGGCCCTACACCATTTGGAGATAACTAATCGCTATTAAAATCAGATGCAACACCAGTTCTGATACGAAACACGGCATTGTGAAATATGTCTAAAGAAAAGCGACCCTAGGATTAAGGGGGAGATCCCACTGGCAAAGAGGATTGCAATAAGTGTCTGAATCTGGACGTGTTCCACACAAAGATGCAGAAAAGCAGATCAATCACAATCTTTTGCACCTCTCCACAAAGTCGTCCAGATTCAGACACTGGTTCCAATCTTCTTTGCCAGTGGGATCTCGCCCTAAATCTCCAAGCTAAGATGTGATTCCAGCTAAGCAGCCAACGGGATAGGACTAGTTTGCTGAGCAAAGGACTACGGACTTCACCCAAATAGAACGCCCCGGGTCATTATCGCTGTAGATTTTCTGAAAATTGCACCAAATATTTTTATTTTTATTTTTGGAAAAAAATCGCACCAAATATTTTTATTTTTTGCACTACGGACTTCACCCAAATAGAACGTACCGGGTCGAGAAAAACGCTACAAAATTGTAGAGTGGACAGTAGTTAGTGGAGCGAGATTATCTGTCATCCACTTGCTCTGTAGACGATGTTGTTTTTTTTTAATGCACGTTCGGACCTTTCATTTCACTCACGTTCAGACCTTTCTGTCGGGAAGCAAGGCGTTGAAGCCCACCGTTTTTTTTTTTTTTTTTTTTTCCCCTCCCATATGACTCTTTTTTTTTCCTTCCCTAATCCAGCACACCTATTCCCTTCTATCTCTCTTCTCCTTTTGGGCTGTATTCATTTCGTTGTAGTAGTCCTTGTTCTTTTTTCTTTTTTCTGTTCTTCTTTGCAAAGGGTGTCAGCCTTGAGCTGTTGTCATCGAACTGACGGGGCACAGTTTAATTCACAAGTGTTGGATTTCCTTCATTTGCGGGTTCCATCTGCATTCGAACGCAGGTCTGTACGTCAACTGTTCATGGCCGTACCAATTGAGCTAGGGCCTGGTTGCACTACTCTCCATACGTCAAGTTTGGAGAGTAGGCGCCTGGTTGCGCTTAGGGCCTCTAGTTCCACTACTTGCCATCCGCCAATATTTTGAATGCACAAGGAGAGAGAACCTGTCCAGATGCATTTGAAATCTTGGCGGATGGCGAGTAGTGCAACCAGGCCCTGACTCTCCAATCTTGGTCAATGAAAAATATGTCAGACTGCTTGCCACACCGTCGACACAAGTTGTGGCGAGGGGTGTTTTTGGTTTCCCCGCCTGTGCACGGCGGTCTGTTTGTGGAGGGTGGTGGTCCTCGGACCTCTCAACAAATCAACTTTCTGGGGCGTGGTCCCACTAGAAAAGAGGATCGGATCGAATGCCTGCATCTGGACGTGTTCGTAGAGGTGCAGGAAATCGAGATTGAACTGCTTTTCTGCATCTCTGCATTAAACACATCCAGATTCAGGCATTCGATCCGATCCTCTTTGCTAGTGGGACCTTGGCCCTGGAGAGTGCACGGCTTCACAAGTAGAGATCAGGCAGACAATTTTTGTATTTTTTTCTGTAGAAGAAACATTGTTGCGAAAGTGCAACCAGGCCTCCAGTTCGACACGATTCTCATTTTTTTCACTCTCCACCCATCCACCACGAATTGTGGCGGATGGCAAGTAGTGCAATGAGGCCCCTAGGCCCGTTGGTATGGTCCTTTTGTCGGTCAGTGTGGCAGGCCGCGGGTGGGGCAGGCCGACAATTTTTCGGTGCCTGCTGCGATGACGTCACTGATCTGCACTGTCAGCGAGATCCTGATGCATGTTTTGTTTTTTGTCCTTTTTTAATTATTAAAAAGGACGACAGCCTTGAGATATTATCATTCAGCTGACCGGCCCAAAGCAATTCATTAGTAGTTGGTTTTACTCCTCAATCAAGTTCCATCATCATCTGGATTCGAACTCAGGTCTGTATTTCAACAGTTCATGGGTGTGGTCCCCACTGAGCTAGGCTCTTGGGTTGTCTTTTGTTTTAGTTTTTTGGAATCTTCTTTTTTCCCAAGTTTATGGGCCTTGCCACAACACTCTTGAAAAGTCGTTTTCAAGAGTTGCTGCATCACCATACAGCCTCTTGAAACTTGGGGAAGTCAAGAGGGGTCAGAGTGGCTCTTGAAAGATTGGAAACCCCAGCCTGCCTGCGACTCGTGCGTTTTCAAGCGTCCTTGGCCGAACCCCCTCGAGGGACTTTCGATTTTCAGGAGTCATCAGGCCGTTATCCTGACGCCATTTGTGAAAAAACAAAGCTGTACGAAAATGCGATTTTCGATAGTTTCTGTTGGCCACACAAGCTGTCGAAATTGAAGACGGGAAGAAAATTTGCAAGCAACTTGTCAGAGAATGCTCCTGACATCTGACACCTCCTGTTGAAAGTTGTTGTTGAATCCCCAGCCTGCTACTGCTACTCCGATGCTTTCGACAGTCCTCAGCTGCGCCATTGAGTTCTCTTTGAAATTTGGTGAGTGGGCGGCAGGTCGGGATGGACTAATGCTTGTCGTACCCTCAGGCGCGTTGGTCTTTTTCCATCTTGCATTCACAAGTGCGTCCATTCTACAGTGCTGTGTGTCTAAAGGGGGGCAAACTGTTGAAGGGGGGCTGTCAAATTTATTCCTATAGCCGTCAATTGTTTTGCCTTTCGAAAGTGGTGTGGCGAGGCCCATACTGTCGGCGGCTGTTCTCCCTGCCGCTCTGCTGTGGAGTAGAGCAGAGTATTCAGACTCGGGTCTGGCTATCAACGGTTCCATGGGTGTTACCGTTCGGCCATATGGACTCGGCCAATATAGCATTAGAATATTTTTGGCTCTCAAGTCTCGTGATTTGCCATTGCGACAGATAGAGAAGAGGGGTGTGCGAGTGTTGTCGTTAGGTGGGTGGTCTTGGCGGGTGGGTAGGTGGGTGGGGGGAAGGGTGATCCCAGTGAATGTCCAAGGATCTGTTATGCCTGTGGGATTCTCGTCCATCCGATCTTGAGGGTTATGTTGGGGCCCCCGATGTTTTTGCTTTGGGTAGTTTTGCCAGAGAAATTTGTGGGAAAATGTGGAATGAGATTGTGTTTTTATGTTTTTTTTTTCGGTAATTTTCTGCAATTGTGGTCAGTTGCGGACTTGTCCACAAGTGGAGTGCGAATTGCTGCAATAGAGATTCAGTTGTAGGCTTCTAGCAGTTCATTGGCAGTACGGCCCCTTCCTGTTTTCTCATGACACTAGTCCACCTTCTGAACGATGCCGATGATGCCTTGCCAGTCTGATGGACCAAAAAACTCTTTTTTGTGAGGGGCGTGAAGCCGCGTTTCCTTGCTTGTTTATTATCAAGGGTGTTCTTTTTTCCCCGCAAAAAAGTACATGGAATCATGTTGTGGGGGACTTTTGCCTTTTGTGACGTCCCCTGTGACAAGGCAACATACTAAGTACAGACAACGTTAGTTGGTGGCCAACTGGCCTTAAAGCACCAGAGCATGGGCACCTGGGTCACAGGTCGGGTTCATCTCAAATTCTGGAGGCGTGAAACGAAAACGAGGCCACTGATAGAATTTATCAGCGGCGGGCCCAGTGTTTGACGTTTCGGCCTCGTTTTCTTGTGGCGACGAGTTTCGGACTGCAAGGCTGGGGACGTGTACTTGTGGCTTAAAACCAAACCCTCAGTCAAGTGCACACGACGTTAGTCAGGGCCAACTGGCCTCAAACCCCAACCTCCTGTCGGGCCCGCGCTTGTGGTTTTTTTTTTTTTTTTTTTCAGCCTGGTCTCATTTTTCTTGGGGCTAAGTCCCACTACGGGGGGGGGTAGTCTTCCTTCGGGGTATTTTTCAGCATGGCCACTGTGCGGCCAGGAGATTTTCAGATCCGATGGCAGGAAATGGCATGGACCGCTGTGCACAAATCAAGTCTAACCCCCGCTAGTGGGACTTGGCCCCTGATATCTCCAATTTGTAATGAGGTCTTTAGAGGAAGCGGAACTTTCTGTGTTGTGGTTTGTTTTTTGCTTTTCTGTTTGTTATTCTCTTTGGGCCTTGGTAGACACTTCTCGTACATTACATTGCTCAACTCATCCTTGGAGCACTGGCTTAGAGAGTCGTCCTTGGATCTTTTTCGGGAAAAAAAAATAAAACAAAACAGTTGTGCTTGAGGCTTCCAGGCAATAGGGTTCCGCCACCAATCGGATTCTTGTAACGTTTCTCTACGTCTGTGCTCTCTCCTCTCCGTGAAACATGGATCCTTGGCTCCAAGGGACCCCATGAGGGTCCCGTGGAGCCGAGGACGAAATGGCGGGGGAATCCTAATTCGCCAAGGATTCGTCCTTGGAGCGGTTTCACATTTTTTTGAGGAATTTGTTTTTTCAGGATGCGGTGTAACCACGACTTCGGTGACCGAATTGCATCCCCAAGGAGTGTCCAACGATGCTGTTTTTCCTTTTCTTTTCTGAGGCTTGAGACCAGTGTTGGGAGTATGACAAGAAAATATTAGTGGTAGTTGCTCTTTGTAATAAAAGTGATCCTTGCTCGTGTTAAAAAAAAAAAGTAATAATAATAAAAAAATAGTGGTAGCATAGCTGCAGCGTCTTTGGTGCAGCTCCTAGTTGCACTACTCGCCACCGCCCAAGATCTTGAGTGCGTGTCTGAACAGTGTCTGGACAGAGTGGATGTCCAGATGCATTCTTAATGTTGGCGGGTGGTTTTAGTGCCTAGTTGCACTACTCGGCAGTCTTCAAGTGTCCTTGGCGATCGGCCAAGATCTTGAATGCATCTGGACAGAGTGAGTGTCTGGACAAAGTGCGTGTCAGGATCTTGAGTGCATCTGTGTCCAGATGCATTCAAAATGTTGGCTGGTGGTGAATGGTGCGACTAGGCCCTGAATCACTGTGGATGAATTGACACCCTTCACCAAATAGTGCTCGTCCTCTTCAAAATGTTGTGGGGTGGCGAGTGGTGCAACCAGGCCGTTGATCACCGTCGATGAATTATCACCCTTCACCGAATAGTGCTTGTCCTCAAGTTAGCACAACCGAATTGGGTGTCTCTGAAGCTCACTGTTTGATTCCAGGTTCTATTCCTGGTCCCAATTCTGGTTCCATTCCTGGTTCCAATTCTGGTTCCATTCCCAGTTCCATTCCTGGTTCCATTCCTGGTTCCATTCCCAGTTCCGATTTCTGGAACCAGGAATGGAACCAGAAATGCAACCCTTGGTTCCAATTTCTGGTTCCGTGCCTGGCTCTTCTTCTGGCTTCATACTTGGTACTGCTGACGTAGCTCGTTTTTTATTCATTATTAAATGGGGTCAACGCCGATAGTCAAGGAACTCCTGCTTCCACCCTTCGTGGTTTGTGTTATGGTTCCCGATTGTAGTCACGGGTCCTCCATAAAGACCAAGGTATGTTCCTCTTTAGACTGATGTAAAAACCGTATCGGGCATAGAATAGTTCTGATTACCTATCTAATAGGGAATGACCACCTGGGAGAGTGATCTCTAAAGCGAAAGGCAGCATAGGGAATGACCACCTGGGAGAGTGATCTCTAAAGCGAAAGGCAGCATTGTTACTTATCCAGTGATCTCTAAAGCGAAAGGGAGCATTGTTCTTTGTCACATTAGGCATGAAATAGCCTAAGTAGATCAAGTGGCCTGGATGCATGTAGTTACTGTGTTGGCCATCAAATAGTCTCAGGGCATACTCACACTAGGCACTCAACTGCAAAATCGCAAAATCATCGACACGGCTGCTCATTTTGGTACTTCGCAATTTTGAGGGCCTGGTGTGAGTATATTCTCAGTAAGAGAAATAATTAAACCACCAGTACTTCAAGACCACTTTCTTTGGGGCCTCCAGATGCCCTGCGCGCCAAGTTTTGTCGACCCGCCAGTGTGACTTTTTTTTTTTTTTTGGTTTCTTTTGGCTGGTGCTGACAACCGTTGTGGTCCTGTAGCCCCAAAGCCCCGTTAACATGTCAATAGTTTAAGAGTGTCAAAGAATCCCTAGGGACAAGGCCTTTGAGGTGCTGTAGGTTCCTGAAATCCAGCCTTTGTGAGTCCCGCTGCACAGCATTCTTGGGAAGGCCGCTTGACAGCCTGGGAAAAACGAGTGCGAGAAGTTCAGCGAGAGCGGTGATGAAGTTTGCAGATAAGTTAGGATGAATAGGCATCAAAGTCCTGGACACACGCTAAAATTGGAACGATATAGATAAGAGTAGAATGGCCCCTGGGAAAAAGAAAAAGAATAGTCATCAAAAAGTACATCAAAAGCTGCCTTGGGAGGAGGCCGTCGTGCTCTGAGTTGCTGAGTTGTTGTTCCTTGCTGGTGGCCCGTGACTATCTGACCCTGAAATCCAGCCTGTGTTTCATGGTCATTCGACACTCGGGGATCTTGGGGAGACCCCTTCATGGCCTCGAAAGGCAAAGTGTTACAAGTTTAGCAATGCTGGTAATGATGAAGTGCTTAAAAGTTTACCAGAAGTAGGAATGATTAAGCAATGAGCATTAAATACCCCAGTACATCAGAAAGTAGTGCCTTGGGGCTAGTTCGTTGTGCTCTGAGGTGTTGCACCCGGTGTACCTTGGCAGCTGTCTTTCCGGCCCCCAAAGCCGGCAAGGGTGAGTCGCACAGCTCACCGTTCTTGGGAACAGCCTGGGAAAACTGAGTGCGACAAGTTTATAGCAAGAGTGGTAATGCAGTGCTAAAAAGTTTAAACCACCAGTGCACCCGAGCCTGGCGGACTCACACTGTGTGCCAAGCTTTCCCGAACTGCCAGCGACTCCCTTCGATTATTTTTTCTGGCTTGCGCTGCCATCCATTCTCATCTGCTGGCCCCGAGTCTCTGATGTTGGAGTGCATTGGCCGCTTAAGGAAGTGATGATGGACAGGAATATAAGATGTTGGAAATGGAAAGGATGAAGAAGGAATGTGTAATATATGCACCGGTGAAGTTCTTAGAGCTTTTTGAGCTGAGTGCTATGGGATGCAGCCACTAACCCCACCCCTGTGCCCTGGACGCGTGGACGAGTGCATACACAAGTAAGCTGTTTGTTCGGTGGTGACGGCTGCGTTCACTCTTTCAAACCACCAGTACACCCGCACCCAAAATCCCGAAGCTACCTGCCCACTGCATGCCTCTATTTTCCGAGCCTTCTGCGCGAGGGTACCTGTAGTGGGAATTTTGGAAGTGAGACCGGTGGCGGTCTACCTGAAGGGAATCAAAAAGAAAGGAACTAACATGCTAGAGATCAATGATGTCGTGGAAGGACGTCATGGAGGCCATACTCAAATGATCACGTTCCAGAATGCATCTGACCACTATTACGGGGAGAGGGGAATGTTGCTGTTTTTCCTTTTTTTTGCCTTTTGTTTTTCTCTTCCTTGCCCTGCCAGCAAGGCAGCGCATATTCCTCTTGCTCAAATGCCCTTGCTGAGGGCATACTCACACTAGCGCTGTTGAAAGGCATCCAACCACTTTCACGGCCAAAGGTTTGTTGGCTTTTTTTTTTTTTTTTTTGGTTATTTTTTTGCGAGTCCGACAGTCGTGCTTCGCGTTCTTTGCTGTGCTGAAGTGCTCTCACTGAGGGCAGACTCACACAAGTACTCGAAAAAGTGTATCCAACTGCAATCACGGCCAAAGCTTGTTTTGTTTTTTGGTACGTACGGATTCGACATGGGCCCAAAAGTTCAAAAACGTTTTGACGCTCCGACCCTGCCCCGAGCCTGCCTTTTCCTTTTGTGGCGACATTTATTTTGCTGCAAGGCTGAGGCCGTGTACTGGTGGTTTAAGACATGACCGACCAACGGCCTCAATGTCTTAGCCAATCCTCTTGTGGCAACATTTATTTTGCTGCAAGGCTGAGGCCGTGTACTGGTGGTTTAAGACATGATCGACCAACGGCCTCAATGTCTTAGCCAATTGCTGGATTCTCTTGGAAACCCAAGTTCAAGTTACTGTGCAGTGAGTTTTGGTTGGTGCAGCCACTCAACCAACTCTTGACCCAGATTGGGGCACTACGTCTTTTAGCAGCTTGAACAAATGTGTACCTCCCGGTGTTTATTTTCCCTTGCTTTTCCCAGGTTGGGGTTGGCCATGAATCTGTAGAACTACAAAAGGCGAAAAGGTAACAGTATGGAATATAGGAAAGTGCAGATTCTCTTCACTGCTCGCAGTAGGCACTCTCCCGTGCGAGGAATCAGTGGTTCGTGATGACCTGTACAAGTGGACTCGTGGCACACAGCTGATGTTCATCTGCCTCAAGCAGTAAGAAAGAGCGTGCAGTTTATGTTCAATATTGAGCTCAGGAATTTGTCAACGTTTGGCAGCATAACGTGTCAGACCCTGACACTCTTATATTCTCACTATTGGGTTGTGGTTCCCAGTGCAGCTTGTGTGTACATGATGCGTACCGGTACGATTGCACACTCGTGCAGATGTATATGTTTGTGCTTGTACCTCTGCCAAACTGTGATTTGCATGTTTTTCCTGTCTTTTTTGTTTGTTTGTTTGTGTGTGTGTGTGTGTGTGTGTGTGTGTGTGTGTGTGTGTGTGTGTGTGTGAGAGAGAGAGAGAGAGAGAGGGAGCAGCTTGTCAAGTTACTCTGTGGTCTGTGGTCTTTGTGCTTGCATGCAGCCAACCAGTGATTTGCGTTGTTTTCTTTGTGTGTGTGTGTGAGGGAGGGATAGAGAGAGAGGGAGGGATAGAGAGAGAGGGGGGGGGAAGAGAGAGAGAGCAGCTTGTCTACAGCCTGTGGGTGTTGTGCTGGTTTTTTTCCTTCCTTTTTTCTTTCTCACTATTCCGCAGACTACTTGTAAGAGCATCTTCTCCATTATTCTGCCTACTGGCCCAGGAGAGGGAATCTGCAGGGCATTTCCGGTCTTTGGAAGTGTTGGACTGTAACTTGGCATTGTAAATACAAGTCTAAAGTTGCACCATGGGTGTACCAGGTTGGAACAGAGTGCGGGGCATAACATATATGGCGTCAGGAGTGTTGGGTGGATGGGGGGGTGGGATGAGAGGCAGAGCACACGACCTGGGAGACAATATATCATGAATATAGTGTCTCTGCCCTAATTTTTGGCATTGATCCAGTCTGAGCCCCCCCCCTTTACGACGCTCCGTTCTCAGGGACTGCGAAGAGAAAGGGGACCCTGCAACACCTCTCGGTGGCGTTATGTGGGCTTGGTGATGTTATTTGGCGTGAGTGATATCATGTGCGTTGCGTGGTACCATATGGATTGGGTGGTCTGAAGGCGGGGTGCTATGCGGGGCAGGTCGTACTATTAGAACTGCGCTCTACTGAGTGGGCTGGGTAGTGCAATGGACGGTAGGTAGGTGATGCTATGTGGGCTGTGGGGTACAATGTGGGGCGGTTATACTATGAGACTGCAATGTACTGTGTGGGCTGGGCTGTGAAATGTGGAGAGAAGGTTAACCGACCCCCCAAATTTCACCCTCATTTGTAAGAAAACCAAAGGGTCATTTTAACCATACTTTACACCAATCTGTAGAGTGCACTTCTTACTAACATATTGTTAAAAAAAAAAACGAAAAAAAACAAACAAACATATAAAACAGCAAGCCAAAAGTGCACTTTCATGAAATTTCACCAACATTTCAATTTGTCGATTTTCACAATTTTCACCACTGCGCAAAACAACCATCTCCAGGAACCCAACGAACACCAAACTTGGCACTCTACAGATTGGTGTAAAGTATGGTTAAAATGACCCTTTGGTTTTCTTATAAATGAGGGTGAAATTTGGGGGGTCGGTTAACCTTCTCTCGATCATGGGGTAGGTAGGTGATGCTATGTGGGCTGTGGTGTACAATGTGGGCCCGTCATAGTACTAGAACTGCACTGGTGCAATGCGGGGTACGTAGGTGATGCGATGTGGGCAGTGTGGGTCTGTCATACTATCAGAACAGCACTCTACTGTATGGGCTGGGCGGCGCAATGTGGAGTAGGTAGGTGATGCTATGTGGGCTACAATGTGGCTATGTGAGGGATTCTATGTGGGATGGGCTGCGGCCAACCCCCCTGCGCCCCTGCTCCCCGAAAAAAACGATAACCTGAGATGGCTTGCGCCCAAGAAAGAGATCCCCAATTTACTTGATGTGTTGGAAGCCCTTTTCTTCTTTTTAAATACACGGGGCAGCAGTCAGTTGCTTATCACTGGCAGCAGAATTCAAGTTCACATGTGAGAGGAGTAAAGAAAGACCTAATTACCCCATTGCTTAAGACACTCTACGGGAAGGGGGAGCGGGCTGAGGGGGCAGGTGGTGGGAGCCTTTTGCTACCCCTGCCCCCGGGCACATGTAATGACTGGGAAGCATACMTATGTACCYAGACACTTATTATATGTGCWMYTATACACATCTAGATGTGTATAAGAGACAGGTGGGAGCCTTTTGCTACCCCTGCCCCCGGGCACATGTAATGACTGGGAAGCATACATATGTACCTAGACACTTATTATATGTGCAGCAGGGCAGGGGGTTCTAGTCCCTTGCACGCCCCGCCGGTCAGGTGGTGGGAGCCTTCTGCTGCCCCTGCCCCCGGGCACATGTAATGACTGGGAAGCATACCTATGTACCCAGACACTTATTATATGTGCAACAGGGCAGGGGTTTCTAGTCCCTTGCACGCCCCGCCGGTCACTAGACCTCGCACCAGTCACCTGTGTCCCCAAGTGCTTCTCCCATGATTATGCTCTCTAGTATCCAAATATAAATGTCCTTACTGTCAATCCTTCCAACATCCCTACCACTATCACTATGTGCACCTGTCTTGTGTACCACCCTGCAGTTCCTTTGTCCTACTGTGGGTATTAACATATGACTCTAAATACTCCCCACTCTCCCTTTGTTTATGTAGGCCTCTATCCCTAACCCAACCTATCTAGAGTGTATGACCCCTTCATTCCTTCCCTACACTTACAGAAATCGCTAACGTGAGAATTGGTCGATCCCGACGGTCTGGATTTCCACGCGATCCTAAGACTTTAAGACTTCGTGTGCGGCGATCCAGGCCGTCTGGCAGGGTGGACGGCCTTGATCGTTGTGCAATATGAAAGTCTTAAGATCTCTTGGATGATCCGAGCCACCGACCCGGTAGGACCGCGGGCGGTGGGATCATTGTGCCCGTTGAAAAGATGGCCCGTTGTAAAAGAACGGGCCCGACACCTGCTGGCCATTGGCGCGTTGCAGGGCCGGCGGTGCTATGGCCCTGCTTGCGTCGAATGGCCCGCAAATTCGCGTGTGCTGTGTTGCAAGGTTGTGCTTGAAGGCCCCTCCGAGGTGACTCCGTCTCCGCCCACCTCCCCTCCATCTCCGCCCACCTCCCCTTCGTCTCCGCCCGCCTCCCCTCTGCCTCCCCCTGCAATCTCCTCTCTCACTTCACTTCCCCACCATCTCCTCCTGCCATCTGTCCCACCAACGCCTCTCGTTCTCTGCCTCCCTACTCCCTTTGTGTGTGTGTGTGTGTGTGTGAGAGAGAGAGAGAGAGAGAGAGAGAGAGCCTGCGGCTGTGCCACCACCTTCGGCCTGAGCCTCCGCCCGACGCTGGCTCGGCCTCCGCCCACTTCCCTTTTCGCCTCCGCCCACCTATGCTTGCCTTTGCCCACCTCTGCCCGCCTCCCCTTTGTGTCTGCCCACCTCCCATCCGTGTCCACCCACCTCCCGTCTGCCTCCACCCACTATCTCCTCTCCCTTTCCTCCCCCGCCTCTGCCACTTCTCCTCGACCTTCGCCACGTCATGTCCGCCTCCTCCCGCCGTCTCACCCCTCCAACTCCTCTCCGCCTCGGTCTCCTTATCCCCTGTGTGTGTGTGTGTGTGTGTGTGTGTGTGTGTGTGTGTGTGTGTGTGTGTGTGAGAGAGAGAGAGAGAGAGAGAGAGAGAGAGAGAGACCGCGGCCTGCGCCACCGCCTCCAGCCTCCGCCTTTGCCCACCTCCGCTCGGTCTCCGCCCACTTCCTGTTTCGCCTCCGCCCACCTATGCCCGCCTTTGCCCACCTCCACCCACCTCCACCATCTCCTCTCTCTCTTTCCGCCCCCACCTCCTCCATTTCTCCTCCGCCTTCACCACCTCCCGTCGGCCTCCTCCACCATCTCTTCTCCGCCTCCACCTCCTCCTGCCATCTCCCGTCTGCCTCTGCCCGCTTCTCTTCCACCTTCGCTCACCTTCGCTCACCTTCGCTCTGGCCTCTGTTCCACGACCCGCACACCTGCCATCCCTCTGCCCGCCTTTAAAAAGGAAAAACGAAAAAATATGGTATGTGCCCACTCCCCTTGGCCAACACTTACTTTCTGTCCGCCTCTGCCCACCTCCCTCTTGCCATTGGGATCGCCAATCTCCCCTCAGCCTGCGCCCACCTCCCGCTATACCTCTTTCCTCTCCGCCTCCATCACTTCTCCTCCCCCTCGGCTCACATCCGCTCATCCGCCACCCCGCTGGACATCCCATTGCCTGCCCCTTTTTTCACAGTGAGCGCCCACCTCCCCTTGTCTTTGACGACCTCCTCTCCACCTCCGACGACCTCCTGTCAGCCTCCGCCCACCTCCCTTCCGCCATTGGGTCTCCCATCTCGCCTTCCGCTCTGCCCACCTCACGTCTGCCTCCTCCGGCCATCCCGTTGTGCATGCCAACCTCCCCTCGGCCTCCGCTGACCTCCTGTCCGCCTCGGCCCGTCTCTCCTCCACCGGCTACCTCCGCTCACGTTCTCTCCATGCGGCAAAAATGATTCCTTGGGGAGAGAGAGAGAGAGAGAGAGAGAGAGAGAGAGAGAGAGAGAGAGAGAGAGAGAGAGCATGGAAATATACACTACCACACGTGTGTGTGTGTGTGTGTGAGAGAGAGAGAGAGCGAGAGCGAGCGAGAGAGAGAGAGAGAGAGACGCACGGAGAGAGATAGAGAGAGGCTACTTCCAGTGATAGGACGACCAGAATTGGAATGAATCTTCCACTAGAATATGGAAATATACACTGCTTTCCAACCTTGCACTCCAAGAGAGAGAGAGAGGCTGGAGAGAGGCTACTTGCATCGATGGATAGAGAGACACAGAGAGAGGGAGAGAGAACAGGTAAGTCTAACTCTGGGGCTGGCGTCATGCTACTTCCAGTGATAGGATGAGCAAAATTGAATGAATTTTCGGCTAGAACATGGAAATATACACTGCCACACTTGTAGATTCGTCCACAAACCCGTGGCCAAAAAGGACCCTGTTCATAAAACCGCGCTAACATTAGCCTTCCGGAGTGTTCCACATGATTGTTGCACAACCGCGCCACCCAAACTCCATTCACACAGGCCTGAACCAACCTTGGCCCGAACAGTCACCGCCAGACTACAGAAAAACAAGAGTTGAACACTCCCTGCCAGACTCGAAACGATTGTCGGGTGAAAAAGAAGAACCGTGGAAAAATGATGTTCAAACACTCGTCGCCAGACTGGAAACAAAACTCGAGCATCAGGCCCTGCTCTGCCGCTCCCCGCACGGGCCGTGGGCCCATTTCGCACTGTGAACGGGGGGGCTCACATGCGACACTCATGCGAGACCCTCTATTTCCTTGAGAGGATTAGAGAGAAGAGTAGCCCCTAATAGTTGATGCCATCACAATTCGAGTTTGTGCCCTGTTTACTCATTCGCATGGCGTAGGTGTGTACTTCCCTACACTATTAAAATTGCTAAGCGCAGAAATCTGCGATCCGGGCCGTTCGTCCCGATGGTCTGGATGGTCGCCTGGTCTTAAAGTTTTAAGATTTTAAGACCACGTGAACATCCGGTCCGTCGGGCCTGCCGAACGGCCTGGATCGACACGTGATCTTATGACTTTAAGATCGCACGAACATCCGGATCGTGGGGCCTGCCGAACGGCCCGGATTGACGCAGGCGGTAGGCCCAGCCAGTTTCCGCCCGTTGCAGGCGAGTGGAGGGCGGGAAAGCCCTACCGTGGCAACGGTTCTTGCCCTTCGACCCTACCCTGTTCATAGGCCTTCGACGAACGGACCTACGACCGTTGTCCGTTAACCGTTGTCAGTACGCTACGCTACCGACAAACGGACCTACGACCTAACGCTATGCGCTCGCTATCGACGACGTCCTCTCTCTTTCCCCGCTTGCCGGCCGCGCAAGCACGCGTGCAGTGCATGCACGCACTCGAATGAATCGTGGGCAGATTGTCGGGGTTCAACCTCCTGACGAGTTGGTGAAAGTCCAACGAAACAGTCTGGCTCAGTCATGCTTTTTTTTGGTGAGAGAGAGAGAGAGAGAGAGACCAGGGGGGCATGAATTCGAATGTTTTTTTTGTTTTTTTTGTTTTTTTGTTTTTTTTGTTGTGTATGTGTGTGTGTGTGGGGGGGAGAGAGAGAGGGAGAGAGACGCCCCAACCTAAAGAACTAAACCACCCCACGCCTCCCCCCCCCCCAAAAAAAAAA
>BFEA01000252.1:1652588-1663840 GCA_003427395.1 Chara braunii
TTAGTATATCTGGTTACCTGATCTGGTCTCACGCAAACACCTCATGCCCACTCACAGAAAACGGTATGCCCACCTGCCATATTTCCTTGCTCTTGGCCCTGAAGTCTGACTTTGCTCAAGATAACTTTTTTTCCTGTTAGTTTTCTGAAGAGGGTAGTTGAGCTTTTGGGGGTGGATGCCGTGTAGGTATCTCATGTATGTCTAGGATGCCGTCTGGGCTGGGACGGCGGGCCTGAGCTTGCCTGGAACCTGCCATCTGTCAGTCTGGGCAGGGATGTATGGGGAACTGGCTGGCCTGGCACAAATCTGTGCTGGGCAGGATCCTGATATGGTAGGCTACCTGGTGGCCTCTGAGGGTCCACCGAGCAGGCAGGCCGTGGAAAAAGAATCAGGGGGACTTGGCCCTCGATCTTGATTTCGTGGACTGTGGGCTGTCGATCAACACAGATCAAAGGTGGCTGTTTCTTATCCACCTCTCCCTTCCTGCTTATGATTCACCAAGCAGTACTCTTTGAAAATACGTACTGCTAAACGGTTTTTCCTGCTATGTCGAACAGAGGCTGCCCACTGTGTCAGTGCAGTGCATACTGGCACGTGGTTTCTTGGAACGGTAAAGGTGGGTACAAATGTGAAGGCAACGGAACGAAAGCTGGAATAGAGAGGAACAGAAGCGAATTAAACTGAGGAGAGTGTGCAGTAGAGAGGAGGAGAGATCCGTGATAGGGAGAGATGAGCTCAACTGGAGAAAAATACCACCCTTCTTGTACCTTTTCCTCTTTTCCCGGGCTTCATTCTGGTAACATTTACACATGAGCGTGCATTTCTCTTTCTCTCTCTCTGTATCTGGATGTACTGACTTGAGGACTCTGAGATGTTGTGGACAACACGAGTAGGGGAAAGAGGTACTAGACGGGAGGGAAGCACCCCACTTCTCTCCCCTTTGTCCACTTTTCCCGTTTCCCCACTTCTTCCGCCTGGCAAAGAGTTACACATTGGTGTACATCATATCCTCACTCTCTGTGTCTCTCTTTGTCTGGCTGTCCCCTACTGACGACCAGTGGATGCTGAGGCCGAGACATGGAGTCTGTATCCCAGCCAGGCCTCCCAACGGTAGATTGATCGCAAGTGAAAGGAAACCCTACGTAACTCAACACACCAAGGAAGGCCCCAACCTTAAGATTCCAGTCAGCAAGTTCAAACATTGTCTTTGATTTGCTGTCTCGTGTTTGGTCACACAATGTTTGAGGGCTGAAGTAAGTCTTATCAGCAGCAAGAGGGCAGAAGAGGCAAAAACAGATTTGCTTGTTTTGACTCTAGGTTGTACCCCTAACCCGGAAATTATACACAAGCGAAAGATGCCTTGAAAGGTTCTGTAACCTTCTGTGTTGCACAGTTGGGTTTTTCTCTGCCTTTTCGTGTGTGAAACGGCCCAGGGTCTGTTTAGGGCTCTCGGTTGGTCATGGATAGTGGCAGAGGGGTAAAGAAAGGCTTATTAGAAGCAAAAAGGGAAGGGGGATAAACGTGGAAGTTGTGCTAGCTGTCACCCTAGGGTTGTATTCCTACAGGACCTGGAATTATGGACCAAAAAAGGTGCGTTAAAAAAAGGTCGTGTAGTATGTGTACCTTTCTGTGACTCGGAATCGGGTTTTCTTATTGCCTGCTCAGAGCAGAGGATGTTTGGGTGGTGGAGGTGGTCCAGGGTTTGTTCTCGTCTGCCTGAAACTTTGCAGGCCATAGTGCCTCTTTTTCCTTTCATTTGTCAAGCAAAGTAGGTTTGGGTAAGGGAAAAAAGTAAAGCAATGAAAAGTTGAAAACGAAGTGCACGATTTTTGAGGTGGCACGTGACAACAAAGGTACGGACACCTACACTACCCTTGTTGAGGTGGCATCTGACAAAAGAGTTCTACTGCGTAGCATTCTGACGCCTGGCATGAGTAGAATCTGCCTGCACAGCCGTGCGGAGGGGAGGGAATCTCATACTCGAGCCTCCTGTCTTTTCGACTGGATCAGCACCTACCCAACAAGCCAAAAATCACCTGTGTGATTTACCACGTGCTCGAGAGCACCAGGACTCTCGTCACCTGTGCATGGCATGAGCTTGAAGGACCGGTTGGTGACAGCAGTGATACGACGCACCTGCTACAGCCATTGTCCCTCAAATACACCCCGCCCCAGCAGGACTGTATGCGACCTGGAAGATGGCTTGTATACACCCGTGATCAGGGAAGACTGTGGATTGTAAGGTGTAGGTGGCTTTCTGTCTGTTCACTTCTTGAACCAGTGGGCGTTGTGATCCCTCGATTGTGCAAGAAAGAGGCTTTTGTGGTGCCCCTAGTGATGTCGCACTCGCCAGGCTTGCATGTCCGGATTGCCTGAGAGACAGGTTTGGTGATTTTGCCACAAATGGAGGTGAGTAATGTCCATTTTTTTTATTCCGACAAGATGCTCTGTGATCAGGGGGGCTGAGAGGACCCGAGAGGTAATGAACCTCTGCCACCTCCAACACCTCCCCACACTTCTCATTCCCCCCGATCACAGAGCATCTTGGCCGAATAAAAAGTGGACATTACTCAGCTTCATTTGTGCCAAAAGCGTCAAACCTGCCTCTTGGGCGATCCTGACATGCAAGCCTGCCAATTTGCCCATACCTCAGAAGTAGCGAACCTCTGCCGCCTCCAACCCCCCCCCCCCCCCCCCTGATCACAGAGCATCGCACCCGAATAGAAAATGGACATCACTCAACTCCATTTATGCCAAAACCATAGAAATTGATAAGACCGATACCACTATGTAGTGTGGTGTGAAACAATGGTCATCTGAGTCGTGGCTACATTATCTTTCTGCCTCAGCCCTATATGCTATGCACATCGGTACCATGCAATATGTCCGCCAGGCCACACCGATACCCATCTCCATGGTCGGCACAGACGCACATGCAAACACAAATTGTTAGCATCGGACGTGTACAAGCAGAGTACGTCTTACACATGCATACAGTTCCCTAACCTTGTGATTGCACTGGGTAGACTGTAATGTCGTTTCCAACTTTCCGGTGTTATGGCACTCCTCTGGGGTACTGTTGTGTATGAACAATATCTTTGATGGTCACATGCCAGTGCTATCCTCTCCAGTCAAGTCACCAGCCTCCAGGTACTGGGGGCATGTGTACAAAACATCAGGGGTGCACCTCATACCGAATGGGCCTTCCCCTGTCTGGCAAATGTTGGTTGCAGCCTTCAGACATGGTGTTGGAGTAGATGTCGGTGCACAGGGCATGGAAATCTTATGGAAGAGCGTATGTATGTCATGCTTTGTGTTGGCGGACTTGCGTTTAGCAAACATTGCAACAGTACTTTTCTAGTCTCTCTCGTCCTCCCTATCTGTATGGAGGGCGTACAATCAGTAAACTGGTAGGTGCTTTTGGATTGTTGTCACTTTCGCACAAAGGTGCCTGCCGATTGGAGGCCTTCCTACCTTTGCTATACCCCATGGCCTAGTTTCCTTCCAGTGTGTGTAGTGCCAGGTAGAGAGCTGTCTACACTCTGAGGGGAACAGAATTAAAGGTTGCAATAGAAATAATTTCAAATCAGGACAATGGACATTATATGCCACTGGCTGTAGTCGACAATTGAAAACACTCTGTTTGGCCAACGAACATTGTAACTGTAGCGGATGTGATTATGAAGTTGTGTGAACTGTACGAGAGAGAAGAAATGTGATCTCCCAATTGCTTCTGTAGAAAACTGGCAATTCCGTTTGCTGTATTGCACACTGATGGACATTCCTGACTGTCTTGGAGACAAGTCGCTGCATTGCAGGTTGACTCAATTTGAATCTCCTCCTGTTCTCGAGACTGAATACCTCCTGGTGCCATGCCGAACTTAGTGATGTCTACATTTTTGTCAGGAAATCTGATGGTAAATATTTTATGGTTGAAGTCAAGTTCGAGTAGGACTTCGAAAAACAGCGATTGATACTGCGCAGCGGGGTGCGTCCCCTTTCTGTTCTGTTACGGTATGGCGTTCTTATGATTTTCTTCTCCTTGGTCGGATACGCTGTGTGTTATGCACAAGTATTGGACCGTGGGCAAACTGCTTGGAAATGCGCATTCCTTGATGGTGGATAAACTTGCTTGAATGTGGGTAAACTCGTCTCTGATGGCAGGCGGATATGCGGGATAAAGCGCAAACAAAAGTTATATGTACGATTGGACCCAGCTCAAACTCCTTGAAAATGCTCATTGCTCTCATTCAAGCTGGAATGACAGGTGAGGATGGTGTTCTGCCATGCTTGTGAGTATTCATGGACTCTACAGAGAATGTCAAAGATGCTGCCGTCTGCTATGAACACAATCTAAGCTTCTTCAGTGCATCACAAGGGATGACAAAACACTCTAATGAAACTGCTCGACCCCCGCAAAAGACAGAACAGCCGAAAATCTCAGACGTAAAAATAAAAATAAAGACAATGCACAAGTAAAAGAAGACCAAAAAATGCACTATGCCCCCCCCCCCCCTTTTCTCTCTTGAGKAGGTGACCCGTACTGCAGCAGTTCGGCTGACTCGTTTTTAATTCTATTCTTTGAATTCTTTCAGTTCTTTTCCCTGTACCCATGATTGCCCAGTAGGCCCAGTGGTATACGGCTGCCGCAGGACTCAGTTATGGCACACAGTGTTTCCTTCAGGCTGCTGGAAAGCAGCCATGTTTCAGCATTAGCTTTGAGAGCGAGGTGAGATAGACGGAAGAGCGAGTGGAGGTCTCCAGCAACACTAGAGAGAAGAGGCGAAATTACCTGTACTTCATAGCTAGGGACTTCCACCTGTCCAGGATTTGGGCCGACATCCGGGACTATCAATTGTGGATCCAGACTGGAGCCACTCCCAGTAGGCCCAGTGGCATATCGCAGGGCCAGCACTCAGCTGTGGCTCACAGTGGGCCTTGCCTTCAGACTTCTGCAACAGGCTTCTGGAAAGCAGCGCTGTTTCAGCATCAGGGCTGGGAGCTAGGTTAGCATTAGAGGTAGGAGGTAGACTGGGGAGAGAGGGTGTTTTATGACAACATTGAAGAGCATCAGCGGACTTACCTGGGCGCCACGGCTTGTGACATTTAGCGCTCTTACTTAGGCCTGCATCTGAACCAGAGCCAGAACTAGTAGGCTGATTTGTATATAGCTGGGCCAGCACTGAGTTGTGGCATGCAGTGTTACCTTCACACTTCGGCAACAGGCAGCAGGAAAGCAGCGCTGTTTCAGTATTAGGGCTGGAAAGATTGGTGCTATGGGAGCGAGGAGTTGGGCTGGGGAGAGAGGGAGGTCTACATTGACATTGGAGGGCATGTACTGTGCAGTGTGCCACAGTTTGGACGTCACCCTCTCCGGTTGGCATTGAGACATCACACGCATACACACTTCGGCGGCAGACGGGTGTGTGGGCACTTCCCATTCAACCACACAAACGTGGGGAACCTTGCACCTTCTCTTATATTGCTTTTTTGTTTTTGTTCATGGGTAGTTTGTGGTAGTACGAGGATGGAGAGAGAGAGTCCGGGGATCTTGACAACACACACACACACACACGCACGGACGCACACACGCACACGCACACCCACACCCACACCCACACACACACACACACACACACACACACACACACACACACGCGCGCGCGCATGCACGCACGCACACACACACGGATCAAAATGGTTCTATTATGATTCGTGCTGCCTGTCAAAGAAGATTTTTTTTTTTTTTTTTTTTTTTTCAAGTGCTGGACGGACTCAGTCCGGTTCTACTCATCTGGTTGGAATAGGGGTTGTTGTGGGGGAAGCTTATAACACACAGACAGAGAGAGAGAGAGAGAGAGAGAGAGAGAGAGAGAGAGAGAGAGAGAGAGAGAGAGAGAGAGAGAGAGAGAGAGAGAGANAGAGAGAGAGAGAGAGAGAGAGAGAGAGAGAGAGAGAGAGAGAGAGAGAGAGAGAGAGAGAGAGAGATTCTTCTGTTTGTCTCCTCTACCCTCCCATATCCGCCGCCTCTGTTCTACTTCTGGTGTGAGAGCCACAAACCAGAGACTGGTGACCCTTTCAGGAGGCTATGACCCCGGTTTCAGACTTGACATTATACTTTGTGACAATTGTGGGACTTCAAGACAGATTACTATTATTTTGGTTGTATGTTCGCTCTCCCAAACTTCCATCTCCATCTCTGTCCTCCATCATCTGTGGATTTCTCCGTGCTTGATGCTTTTCCCAAACTTACATCCTCATCTCTCTCCTTCATCATCTGTGGATTTCCTCCTGTGTGTGTTTCAAGGAGGGACCGTTTCCCTATGTATGCTCCCCTCCTCACACCTTGACATGAGGATGATGTCTACATGCATTGAGCCACTAGTCTGATAAGTCTGTGGGCCCTTAGCGTGTCTGTGATTGGTGTGAGTAGTTTTTCTCTGTTCTGTTTTTCCTTTTGAGATTATTGGCAGTATGGATTTGTAAGAGTTAAAATAGCTTGTTTCAGGGAGGTTTTGTCTGTTCCAGGTCTTGTCTGGTGTGTGAGAAGCCATTGTGTAGGTTCTGGTTTCCACTTTTTGACCATTTCAGGCCCAGCAGACTGTTGCCCGTGTCTGGCCTGAACCTGTTTTTTTTGTGGTAGAGACTGGTCCAGCCCTTGCCTGTTCCTAGGCTTGCACTGGTGCATCAGCAGGGTTGCTTGGACGTCCGGTTGGGACCCAGGCTTGGACCAAGCATGTAGACCAGGACTAGAGCCTGCATCTAGAACCGGTGATTGTGGTTTACATCAGACGGCCCCAGATGCTGGACGGTAGTTTCCGGTAGGCCCACCGGTATGTGGCTGGGTGAGCTCTCAGTCTGGAGGACAATTGGGTAGTTTCACTGTTGGGGTAGGCTGCAGGAGAACAGCGCTGTGTTTGAGCATTGGTGCTAGAGAGCTAGGTAGCATCAGAGGAGAGAGGGATATGGTCTACAGTGGCATTCTGGAGCAGTGGAGTACGGACCAGGGGTTGTGACCTGGGACTGCTGCCAGACACGGGCTGGTCTTCACTTATAGACCTCATATAATCGAGTCTGGAGGTGTAGTGGGTAAGTAAACAAGGTAATAGTCTTTCCTCGACCCCTCCTTGGCAGCCTCCTCTGTTCCGGTTTTAGTGCAAGAGAGAGACCAGAGGATGGTGACTATTTCAGGGAGGATACGCCTCCAGATTCGCCGTTGTATTTGGTGACGGATCATAGAACTTGCACAGAGACTATGATTATTCGGCTGTTACATTGGAGTCGTTGCTCTCTTCCTCTTACGCTTTTTCCACACCGTCTCCATGCTCTCCTCCTGGCATGTGGACATGATGATGTTGTGGGAGGAGGTCGTTCATTTGCAGTGTTCTGCTTGGATTGTTTGCAACTTTGCATGTCTTTCTTCACGCCGGTGATTCCCTGGTTGTGCGCATTTACCTCTCTCCTGATAGGCACGTATCAGAGTGTGTGTGTGTGTGTGTGTGTGTGTGTGTGTGTGAGAGAGAGAGAGAGAGAGAGAGAGAGAGGGAGTATTGTCTGAATTCCTTGTAGTATTTGGGTCAAATGCTCTTTCTGTCAGAATGCACGTGGGCATGCAGACACTTAATGGGAGGATGTGTCAAGTTGTCGAATTGCATTATGAAGGGGGCATTGGCGGAATAGGGAGTTGTCCCATAAATTTATTTAGGGGGCTTGTTGTATGCATACTGGATGCAGCCCAGGAGGTGCAAGCACAAGCAGCAGGCTTTCACCAGGGATGTCCAGGGTCATTCCCTGAAGTTGCCTGGATCTTCGTGGCGTGTCCTTGAAAATTTTGTGGGATGATTATAAGTGGTGTTTGAAGATGGGTTGTCAACTTGTCACCAATTCAAAGCCAGTGAATGTTGTTTGGACTTATTTATGGGTCTGTCATTTCTGACTGTCTTTACTTTCTCCCCTTTTTTAATGGAGGTTTCTAGTGGCGGAGCTGATATGGATGTCACTTGTTTCTGTGACTTTGTTGTTGTGCACATTGCAGCTGCCCGTTTTGATCTCACGTACGGTGATTGGAATGTGCATGAGGTACGTCTGGTCCGTTTGAGCATGCTGTGTCTTATGTGGCCCTTCGGCTGTCTTGTCTCTTGTCTAAGCTGCTTTCACCTGTTTGGTCGCATTTCATTGTATTTCAGGTTGCATACTGTGACTGCCGACCATTTTGCAGCTTACAAGTAGGGTGGACTATCGTCTTCACCCGAATAGAATGCCCGGTCATTATCACTGTAGGTAGACTGAAAGTTCCACCAAATACAGCTATAATGACCGGCGTTCTATTCGGGTGAAAACGGTAGTTGCGATCAGTCTGGCCATCTGCTGGCGCTTGATTAGTACAGCCCGAACCAAATCTTATGTCTAACTATAGGAAAAACGTGTATAACATAGTCTGCAATTGTCCCAACGTCATCCCTCTGATTGGTAGCTGTTGCATGGCGTCTATCAATGCCTATATGCTGAAGTCAACCCTAGGAAAGGTATGCTGAGGTCCAAAATCCTGTGATAAAATTCGGACCGCCCGGCGGCCCTGCCATCGTCCGGTAGGGCTCCCGGGCGGCCTGGCCGGTTGGGTCTCCCGGTGGGTGCCGGGTGGGCCTAGCACAATTTTGTATGCAGGTGGGGGGAGGCCTTTTTCAGCCAGTGGCGGGCTCCCCGGACGCCTGGTGCCTGAAAAACAAATTGGACTTTCTAGGAGTGAGGGGCAGGCCTTTTTCGGCGACTGATCCCAGCCGCCGATCTGCGAAGATCGGTGGCTGAGATCAGTCGCTGAAAAAGGCCTTGTCCCATCCCCCCTGGTGGGCTACGACCCCGCATTCAAATGCGAACGGGGGATTGTCCTCCTCGCGCACGAAGTTCGAAGCCCTGCCGCCGTCATCCAGCTGCCTTGGCCCTGCGTCATCCAGGTGCCCTCTGTGCATAACCAACCTCGTCCTCCTCGCGCGGAGCTCCCAATGCGCTGCCCGTCATTGAGCTGCTATGTCATCGTTGATCTGCCCATCATCTTCTTCTTCTTCACTCTTCCTCCTCTTGTCTTCTTCTTCTTCTCTCCTCTTCATTTCGTCCTCTTTTCTCTCTTCGTCCTCGTCCTCCTTTCCTGTTACATGCTGCGCCTGCAACAGGCAGCACGGGCCATTTTCAGGCCCGTGACGTTTTCAGTCCAAAAGCCTGAAAACAAGGGCCTACAGGCCCTGTGTCGTTTCAGCCTGAAACTGAGGGCCATTTTCAGGCCCTCATCAGAGCGACCCGCCCTGAAACTCAGGCACCAAACCAGGGTCTTAGCACAGGCCATTTCGGGCTTGTTTTCAAGACAACCCCTGGTCGAGCTTCAACGCCAGGGTCTGGCACGTTTCGGGGCGTTGGCAAGAGAAGCCTCCTGGACGGAGCAGCACTATATAGGACTGGCCCGCCCTGCAGGCCGGCAGGTAGTTCCTAGGTACTTCTCAGGCACTTCACGTTCAGTTCAGGAGGCAGGAGGTAGTCTTCAGGATTTGGCGGCAGCACTCTGGAGGAGCGCTGCAGTAGTAGTAGTAGCACTAGCAGTAGTCTTCAGCGCTGGGTGCTATTAGCGTTAGCAGCAGTCTTCAGCGCTGGGCGCTCTTGGGAACTGTAGTACTAGAGAGAGAGAGATTGGGCGGAGGCCAGGGATACTTACCTGCAGCGCCATAGCTCCAGCTTTGCCTTCGAGGTACCTGCAGCACAGCGCCATCTTCACAGGTTAGTACCTGGCATATGAGAGAGAGATTTCTTCTTCCTCTTCTCAGTCCACCATCTCCCTCTCACCCTCTCGCTACCTGACTTCACTGCATCAGCAGACTATGGTGACATTTGGATTCAGACTTGACGTTGGGCTTCAGACAGTTTGACGAGGGATTATTTGGGACTTTTAACAAAGACTTGGTGTTGACGACATGACATTCACATCTCTCCCCCTCCTCTTCGTCTGTTTCCCTCCTCTTCGTCTGTGCATGATTTGGACATGGTGCATTCTTCCTGTGTGTAGCGCCAGGTCCCTTCACACCTTGTGATGAGGATGATGTATGTTTGGTCTGCGTTGCAACATTGATTGGGCTAGTCATTAGTATTCTAGCATTCTGCTGCGCTGTCTGACACTACGTGATAGAGGTCAGTCCCGGTCAGGTCAGGACTTGTAAGTCTTCCCCTGCGCTATGAAGCACCAATTTGTATGTATCAGAATGTACACTGCTTGTTGAGATTTCACTTGCACTATGTCCATTCAGTCCTTTTTATCACATTGCGGATCCTCGGCTTTATATGTACATCGCCCAACTGGGCATGTAACAGTTGGCATCGGAACACCGCATGTGAATCAGGACAACCTGATCTGACACGTGTGTGGGGACTAAGTAGCTGATTAGTCTTGATTGATTGATTAGAGCACACTAGTTAGCCCCCAAAATCACAATTTTTACCTCACTGCCGAAAATTGTTTTGTTTTTTTTTTTCTCTTTCTTGGATTTTGTTTTCCCGCTATTTCTGTTGTGGAAAATCGCAATAGCGCAACACCTGAAATTTCCGTTGTTTTTCTTCTGAGGAAATCCGGAATATCTTTTTTTTGAAAATTTCTAGGCTACCAGCCGGGCCGCCCGGGTTCCGGGTGGCCAGCCCGTGCAAGGACCAAGGAAGGTCCCAGAAAAAAAAAAAAAAAAAAAAAAAAAAAAAACACCCACCCTATGTTATGCAGAAAAATAAACAGAACAACTTTTGCCTCAGAGTCACATCAAAATTCTTCACCAAATTAAAAATAAAAAATAAAATGTAAAAATATTAGGTGGTGAAAGGGGGTATTCTAGCTGCTCGGGTTCGAGCCCTTTGGCGCTGTTAACGCAGGCCCTGTGTTTATCTGCATGATTGGGGTGCTATTCAGGTTTGGAACCCGGGGTTGCAGTTTTGAACTCGGGCTTGGGGTTTTGGGTTTCGAACCCTGGGTTGCAGGTATACGAGTTTTGGTTGTGCCATTCTTAGGATTCGGGTTTTGAACACAGGACCTTGTTGGGCACTGTTTTTGGCCCTGTTGGCCCTATGTCGCTGTGCAGGTATACGATTTTTGGTCGTGCCATTCTCAGGATTCGGGTTTTGAACACAGGCCCTCTGTTTTGGCACTGTTTTGGCACTATTGGCCCTTACACAGGTACCACTGGTTTGGTATCGCTGTACTGTACACGTAGGAACTAGTTTGATAATGA
>BFEA01000252.1:1664210-1677779 GCA_003427395.1 Chara braunii
CACTGTACTTGATATCGCTTTTTCTACTGGTTTGACGATTGTCTATTTGACGCTTGTCTACTTGTTGTTGAAGCGTGATATCTTTTCAAACAAACTCATGAAGGCCCCTGTGAACCAGCTTGGAAGTCGCCGAGCGAGAGTGAACATGAAGATTGGAGACACGAATTTGACTTACTGCAATTTGGGAGATTTGACCAGCGTACGTTGATTTGAAGAACTTTGTTTCGTCACCTACTGTATACTGTGAGGAGAGGTTGTTAGCGTAGGGGACGAAGTGACTGTCGACGAAGTTTGAGTGATCCGAATCAGGGATGTCTAACTCTGGGTATAAGGAGTACGGACGCGAACCTGATCGGGTTCGCTATTATGCAGCTGGAGGCGACCGCGGAGACGGTGGTCGTGACCGAGGTAGAGAGATTTCTCGGGAGCCTAACGACGGTGGCCGACAACATCAACATCAATAACGAAGCAATGGGCAGCGGGAAGCACCTAAGCGTTTCATACCAATGTGCTACGAATGTGGTGAACCTGGTCATTACAAAAATCAGTGCCCACGCCTTGTTGGCGAGGGTAGTAATTGGCAGGGAGGATCACGAGGGAGATCCGTATCACCAGGACATCATGCTAGGAACATTGAGCGCCGATCGGTATCGGAGGAACCAGGACTGCGGAAGCAAGTGGAAGACCTCGTTAGCTCAATAGCTAGCATGAAGAGTTTCATTGAAATGGAACAGTCTCGGAAGGAGGAGGAAGAAAAGGCGAGGTTGAAAAAAGAACAACGGAAGCAGGAGAAAAGGGAACACGAATTGATTGAGGAGGAGAAACGTTTGGCGAAGGAGCGGCGCGCCAAGAAGAAAAAAGATAAGAAATGAGCAGAAGCAGAGTTGCGGGAAGCTATGCGCAAAGATTTGAGGATGGAGATTCGGATGCACGTAGGCGGTATGTGTGAAGAATTGCAGCACCGACTGTTAGGAGAGGTGGCGGGAGACCGAAACAAGGGTAAAGCTAAGCTTCAAAACTGCTCATTTGACGATGCCGCGTACGAATCTGAATAAAGTGATGTGGACACTCTCAGTGAGCAAACGGAGGGACTCAAGATCAAGGAGAAGCGTAAGAGAAGTGCCGAAAAGCAGGTGGGCGACAGCCCTCCTATGGTGACTCCAGCGAATCGGACTACGAAGTTGGGCACTCTCAATCCGAAACGGCTACAACTAAGCTGCGGATGTCAAGCGATGAAGAAGACACCGAAGAAGAAATCTCCCATGCAAAGCTCTTTGAAGAAGAAGAAGAAGATTCCCGCGGGCACTGGCGAGATGGGTAAGCTACGCTACGTGACGGATACTCTGCGAGAACTGGGCAGTTTGAATGTCGACGAGTTGAAGCTCGTCTGTCGTGCCGAGGATGTGCCATACGAAGGGAAGAAAATGGAGACCATTCTGGCTATTACGGAGAAACGTACGCAAACTGCTTACGGCTCCAACAAAGATGTTAACGAACCATTGGGCATTCTTCAGGAACCGACCGAGGTAGCGGAGAAGCAAGATGAGAGCGATGGTGACAATGATGACGAAGCATGAAGTACACATCGATTGTGGCTGATGTGTAAGGCTCTGATTATCGTTCGAAGAAGTCGTGGTTATGACACAGCGGTTGAAGTCGTTTATCGTTTAGTCGTGGTGCTTTTGACCTTGAAGGATCAGATTAGGTGGTTGAGGAAGTGCGTAGTATCCTGGATTAGTCTGTATCAACGATATGGTGTGCGCGTGTTTTATGGTGAAGTCAGGGGTATCTATGTCCTCACATCTCCTACCTGTCGTGCGCAATACGTGGGACAGACGGGTAGGAATGGTACTACACGTTGGAAGGAACATCTGTCCGTATGCAGAAGGGGACAAAAGCAGACGCACCTATACAGATGGTGGCAAGTTTTTGGTACAGAGTCTTATCTTCTATTGCCAGTCGAGACTTGTCGATCGGAAGATTTACCGTCGTTGGAACAGTTGTATCTCCAGCGTTGGAATCCAGTTCTCAATACTACAGGCGTGAAAGGGAAAGGCAAGGGTAGGAAGAACCGACAAAAAGGGAAACACGAGCGTAGCAAGCTGATGGGAGTGACGCCATGCAGAACTGACTCTGCGGCGGTATTACCTGTCAAAGCAAAAATAGCCAACAACGACGACTGGATGGTTGATATCTTTCAGCTGCTTAAGTCGCAGGAGGAACAAGGATGTCGAAAGTTCAGTTTATGCACTCAGCGTGGGAACAGCTGGTGCAGGGGTTGGAAATTGATCAGGTCAGCATTTGGTAATTCGGTCGTTAAGCTCGACGGCCGTAGGACGAAGCTTTTTGCATGCAAGAAAATCATGGAGGAAGGCGCTCGCCTCAACATTGAACAACTACGGAGATGGGTACCGAAGGCAGGACCCGACAAGAAGTTCCTACGAACCCTCTTTCGTAATCCAAAAAGGATGGATGCCCTCAAGAACTGTAGCCTTGACGTGCTGACCAGACTGATGAAGGCCGCTGCTGATTTTCAAAAAACGTCGACTACTGCTTATCTAAGAAGGATTATCGCCAGGGCCATCAAAGACACTTACGGTTGGAGTACTAATGCTAGAATTGTGGTACGTTTGAAATTTGATGATCGGATTAGATTGGTTGAAGTCCGTAAGGTAGTTAATGATAGAATCGAAGGGATGGAGATCCCGGACTGCATGAAGGACGTTGCTCGAGGTGATGTTCGGATCGTATGGGTTAAGAACCCATCCGTCGCCAACATGCTACACAATCAGCGGGCATACGCCGGTGCTGATGTGTTGACCTGCACATGTGCAGGATTGCCCTACCCCAGGGTAGGTGACCACGTGCAATTCCGCTTGCAGGACTTGGAGGGTGTGCATTCCCTAATCTGCAACGCTAATAATGTGCCGAAGCGGACAGAATTGGACCGTGCTAAGCAGCTGGCGGTGGAAATCTCAGTGGGTATTCGATCGTGGCCAAACTTCAGAGGCAACGACCTGACTATCACCAGATCTGACACAGCTAGGTGTATGATGTCCAGGAGTCATGATGGGGAGAAGTATCTCAATCCAGTAGAAGTGTATCGTGTGAAGAAGTTACTAGAGGAATTCGTGTTGACGCCTCTGGACAGGAATCCGGGAGCGACCTTGGTTCTCTGCCCGAAGTTGTACTTCGAGGCGATGATGAACTTGTTTGTTCTGTTGCCAGGCTACAGTATCATCACGGAGACTGAGGCTACTATACATACGAGGATGAGAGCCGATGCCAAATCGTTGGATCTGCAGCAGTTCATAAGATGGGACTCAAAAGGAAAAATTGGCGAGGCATACGTGATGCCAAAACATAAGGACCTGTCGAGGTATCGACCGATCTGTCCTACATTCTTCGAGCCTACGGTTCGGACATGGAAGGCGACGGCAAAGTAAATTGCCGCACGACGATATCATCGCAGCGGTCGATTGGGCTATCGACTATCATTTGAGCAAGAAGAGAGTCAGTATCCGCGTGAATACAAGAGGGAAAGGATGCACATTTGGAAGGACTGTAGGTGATGACCACTGGAGATCGATCGAGTTGGAGCAGATTTGGAGTTTTTTCAGGTGGGAGCTCCGACACACGTACACAAAGGCAACAGGTGTTCTGATCCGGCAAGTAGTGGGTATCCCAATGGGAAAAAGCACTAGCCCACCACTTGCTTGTTTAATGTGCGCATTTGCGGAATACCGTTTTCTGCAGAACCTGGGGAGCTTGAAGCGCAACGTGTTCGGATGTCGACTCATGGATGATGTTAGTGTGGTGATCTTTCGGGGAGGCAAGAAGCGGGTTAACGTGGAATTGATCAAGGACAACTTCGAAAGGTGTTATCCTGAGAATTTAAAGCTACTACGTACGGATGATGGCGGAGGTTCTTGGGACTTCCTGGGAACAGTTATGAGAGTCGATATGGTGTATCCATATCTCAGCTGCGTTCAGTCTTCCAAAAATGAAAAGTCATTACGGGAGGAGGAACGCCTGGAGTTTAAGAATGGGCAGGACTTTCCATCATGGGGAAGCAAGGAGACGTAGAGCGCAGTGGTAGGCAGTTGCCTTCACCGTATCGACCGCAACACGAACGATCGGTCAGCCATACCCATGAGAGTCTTGAGTTTGCAGCGTGAACTGCGGTTTAAGGATTTTCCAGGTACCTTTTTGAAGCGAGTACTCAAACGTTTCTCACGGGGCCATGACAAGATCTGGACATGGACATCCGAATGGTTGTACGGGGAAGGTCGTTGATGTAGGTTTTCCGTTTGTCGTAGTGTAGATGTAATCTGCCTTTCTCTGTTTTTGTTGATAGTTTTCGTTTTGTTTGTCTACTGTGTGCCTTTGTATTTTTTGAATCTTTGATTTTGAATTTGGTATCGCCATTTTATTGAATTTTCTGTTGCAAGTGGAACGGAAGTTAGGAACCGGACAGTCTGATCTAATGTGAGGACAGGGATTATCGGCATGTTATGTAGGCGTTTGTTTAGACTAGGTGGTGACAGGGGGTATTCTAGCTGCTTGGGTTCGAGCCCTATGGCGCTGTTAACGCAGGCCCTGTGTTTATTGAATGATTGGGGTGCTATTCAGGTTTGGAACCCGGGGTTGCAGTTTTGAACTCGGGCTGGGGGTTTTGGGTTTCGAACCCTGGGTTGCAGGTATATGAGTTTTGGTCGTGCCATTCTTAGGATTCGGGTTTTGAACACAGGACCTTGTTGGGCACTGTTTTTGGCCCTGTTGGCCCTATGTCGCTGTTCTGGCACTGTTGGCCCTATGTCGCTGTGCAGGTATACGATTTTTGGTCGTGCCATTCTCAGGATTCGGGTTTTGAACACAAGCCCCCTGTTTTGGCACTGTTTTGGCACTATTGGCCCTTACACAGGTACCACTGGTTTGGTATCGCTGTACTGTACACGTAGGAACTAGTTTGATAATGAAGCAGGCGGTGAGTTAKCTGCATGTGGACATAGGTGGCAGCAATAGTGTGTACTGTCTTCTCCAGTTGCTACGTATGTCGGCCTTAGCCGTTTTGTGCTTTTTGATAGGCGAGTTGTAGCTTTGACCTTTGCGAATCTGTCAGACTAGGACTGGAACCTATATGATCTATGATTGCACCGTCTTTGGTCTTTTCGGGTCCGACGCCGGTAAGCCTGGGTCCATTTCCGGAGATGGCAACGGGTAGACTGCGGAGGTGGGAATGAGGAATGCGGGGAATTGACGAGGGAGAAGTAGGTTGTTCCCCCTGAGGAGGACAGCGTGGCGGCTGTCGAAACCGGTTGGGGTGCCATACCCACCGGCGGTTTAATCATTCACGTACCTTTGTACTTTTTACACTGTGTACCTTTGTACTTTGTACACTGTACTTGATATCGCTTTTTCTACTGGTTTGACGATTATCTATTTGACGCTTGTCTACTTGTTGTTGAAGCGTGATATCTTTTCAAACAAACACATCTAGATGTGTATAAGAGACAGGTACTTGATATCGCTTTTTCTACTGGTTTGACGATTATCTATTTGACGCTTGTCTACTTGTTGTTGAAGCGTGATATCTTTTCAAACAAACCCGGCCAGCTAAGTGACCCCGCGGTAGCCTAGGAAAATTTTGATTTCCTTTTGCAATTTTCCAGTATTTGGAAATCCGGAATATTTTTTTTTTCGAAATTCGTTTTTCTGAAAACGGTACGGGAAATACCTCTCGCAGTTATCATTTTCCAAACTGCGCGTACTCTCTGTTGAGTAATTTCGAATATTTGGTTGTAGTTTCTTTTCAGAACTCTTATCAGACACTCATCTGCAGTCTGAAGGTTCGAAACTTTCGCTCATTTATAATTTCGCACTTTAGGGGGAATTGGGAGGCCTGCTGAACTTGCAAACGAGTATTTTTTTCTTATTCATAATTTCGTACTTCAGGGGGAATTGGGAGGCCTACTGAACTTGCGAACGAGTACTTTTTTCTTTTTCTCGAAATTTTTGCAGAGTTCAAACTTTTTATTTCTTGATTAGTGGATTCTTATCTGGGCGATTTTTCCCACCCACCCCTCCCCACCTACGTTGTTGCCCCCTTTGGTCTTACCTTCTCTATCTGTTCTTCGGGTACCCCCTACGGCGGCATTGGGATGTTGCCACGTCAGCAGGCCATGTTAGCAGGCCACATCAGCAGGACATGTCAGCAGCAGGCAGTGCCATATCAGCAGGCCCCCGGCCTGGTCAATGCTCACGCGCTTGCAAACAGCCGGCATGGATCAGAAGCCCGGGGAAACGAACGAGGCCTATCAGGCCCGGATGCTGCTTCTGATTACCGAAGCGAAGCTACGGTTGAATGCAGTAGCAGCCGCAGCAAAGAAGAAGGCAGAGGACGCCAAGAAGGCACATCTGTTGGCAATTGAACAGCATCGCCAGCAAGACGAGGCAGCAGCAAAGGCTGCCGATGAAGAACGACTTCAACGACGCGAGAAGATATTCAGCGAGATCGCTCTACTACCTCTCCCATCTCACGGACCTCCTGGCCACGTGCATTGCACAGGAGGACATCCACAACCTCGACGACGTGGTTCAGACGCACAATCAGGTGTTTGACCAAGTCAACAGCCGCCTCCAGCAGCTGGAACAAACCGTTGCCGCCCCCGTTGCCAGCTCTTCCAACACCTCCGATCGCCTCGAGGGATTGGAGGTTGACGTCGGATCCCTAAAGTACGGCGTGCAGTTACAACAAACCGCAATGCAACAGTTGGAGCAGCGGATCTGTACTGCCGCCACCCACTCGAGCTCGGAACTGCGCGAGACAACTCCAAGGTTGGATGATCAGGAGATCTTCTGCGACTTGCGAAGATGGCAAGTTCGAGCTCAAGTTGCAGCTACACCACGTCAGTGAGCACAAGCATCACGCGCACTTATACTCCCGCTCGGGGGCGCGTGCCAAGTGCGGAGTGGTGGCTGCCGACTCGGAAACCAAGATCAGCTGGGATGATCTGAAGGCGGCGTGGCATAAGGGGTTCCAAGTAGAGCCGTCGGAGATCAAGGCAATGGATAAGCTAATGACCTTCGAACAAGGCACGCTGCGAAGTGTTGACTGGATTGTCGAGTACCAACACTTGACATCCGTCTCAGTCATTCAAATGGCCTTCAAAGCCATCAAAAACTACTTCATCTCGAGGTCATGATCGACGTTGGACAATGCCTTGACTCACGTCGAGGACACTCTGATGACACGGATGGAGCTCTTCGAGAAGGCCGAGCAGATTATTGTCACGAACAAGGAGGCTAAGAACCTCCAGTACTCCCGCTCGGGGGCGTGTGCCAAGTATGGAGTGGTGGCTGCCGACTTGGAAACCCAGATCAGCTGGGATGATCTAGAAGCGGCGTGGCATAAGCGGTTCCAAGTAGAGCCGCCGAAGATGAAGGCAACGGATAAGCTGATGACCTTCGAACAAGGCATGTCGAGTGTTGACTGGATTGCCGAGTACCAACGCTTGACATCCGTCCGAGTGATTCAAATGGCCTTCAAAGCCATCAAACACTACATCTCGAGGTCATGTTCGACGTTGGACAATGCCTTGACTCACGTCGAGGACACCCTGATGACACGGACGGAGCTCTTCGAGAAGGCCGCGCAGATTATTGTCACGAACAAGGAGGCTAAGAACCTCCACCGTTCGTCTACAGCGATCAGCATCGGCCAAAAGTGGCCGTGGTCGCGGCGGCAACGCCAAACGACCAAACTAACGAGGCGGTGTCTGCCATTGAAGGGGAGAGACTCGCCGCCGGCCGGGATGGTGGCCGCCCTGGCAAAGGCCGAGGATGCAGCAAGGCGAAGACAAACACCGCATCTAGCCCTGGGCCCGGCGCAACAGCCACAGCCTCATGGTCCTACTATGTTCTCTCCGAGCAAGCATACAAGGCACGCAGGAGATTCCAGTATTGTTTGTGGTGCAACAACGATCTCCACGAGACAGTGGGCTGGCCGTCGAAAGGCAAGGGCAAATCGGGAAACTGAGCACTGTCGGGAGTGACTCGACCACATTCTCGACGCCTTCGGAACCGGTCGCTTCGCGGGTGACTGCCCTTCGTTTCGGGGCATATGCGGAAGTGGATAGTCCTCTTCTATTTTCTTATGAGGATTATGTTGCCCGACTCGTTCCTATGTTGGGTACTCTCTTAAGGACAAGACGTGTGTGCGACATCTTCTCTGTCCGGCAGCGGCGACTTATCATCTTGAAGTGGTTCTTCACGGGATTCGGCGTGCGAGTTCAACATAGAGGTATTGAACTCGCTCACGTTCGAGGATTTCGCATGGCTTTCTCTCCCGACCACGGGCCACTTGCTGGGACCGCATTGCGCAGCATTATGCGCTCATCTTCATGCGTATCTATCCTTCTATGCACCACCGACTTCGCCGACAGATGACGAAGCTGCGGTGGAGGACATCCTTGCGTATGTTACCAAGGTAGCCCACGAGTTTCGCAAGCAGTGATAGGACGACAACAACGCACCGCTCCTCTATGTCCGCATCCAAGTTGGGCAAGCGTCCTGCAGTGCTTCGGATAGCGGCGCGTCTCGCAATTTCATGAGCCAAGCCTTTATGCAAAGGGCTGGCCTTGGCACACAAGTTCGGAGGAAGAGAAACCCGACGACGATGAAGTTGGCGGACGGAAGGACGCAACAACTTATCGACCGCGTATTTCGAACCTCATGCATGCGAACCGGTAACGTTCGACATTTTGAACACGAACTTCGACATTATTTCGGGAATGCCGTTCGCGTATTTCGAACCTCATGCATGCGAACCGGTAACGTTCGACATTTTGAACACGAACTTCGACATTATACAGGGTCAACTTCCATCGGCGGACTCTTACCGTTCGTGACGCTTTCGGTGCCGAAGTACCGTGTACTTTTCCTCTTCCGCACCCTTCCCTACGATGCCAAGTGGTGACGGTCAAGTCATTCCGGGCTACTTGTGCTTACGTGCAGCCCGACGAAATCGACCTATGTTTCCTACGGACCGTCGCCGTAGCCGACTCTTTACCACGGACTTGTCTTCGGACCCCCGTGTGGTGCGGTTGCTTGACGAGTTCGCCGACATCTTCGAGTCACCTACCGGTGTGGTGCTAGATCGACCAATCTCTCACGAGATCATTCTTGAGGCCGGTGCCGTGTCGCCGAAAGGTTGCATTTACCGCATGAGCAAGGAGGAGCTTACGGTCCTCCGCGCGCAACTTGATGACTTGTTTGACAAGGGCTGGATCCGCCCTAGTAGCTCTCCATATGGAGCGCCAGTTTTATTCGTACGGAAGAAGAACAAGGATCTACAATTACATCGACTATCGCAAGCTCAACGCGCAAACCGTCAAGAATGTGGGGCCTCTTCCTCGTATCGACGATCTTCGTGAGCGATTGGGCGGCGCCAAGTATTTTTCTAAGTTGGATTTGAAGTCGGGATATCATCAAATCTCGATTCAACCGAATGATTGCTACAAATTCGCGTTCAAGACGCGGTATGGGCATTGTGGGTGGTCACGCCTTTTGGCCTTGCGAATGTCCCGGCGACCTTTAAGTGGCAATGACCAACGAGTTCCGTGTGATGTTGGACCAGTTCGTGCTGGTCTACTTAGACGACATTCTCGTATATAGCCGGACATTGGAGGATCATCTCGAACACCTTCGACGAGTGTTGGAGACACTCTGCCGGCTAAGTACAAGGCCAACCGCGGCAAGTGCGAATTTGTCTGGCAAGAGCTGGAATACTTGGCCATTTTGTCACACCGGAGGGCATCCGTCCGCTGTCGGACAAGATTCAAGCCATCCAAGAGTGGTCGGAACCACAGAATGTCACGGATGTCCGTTCATTCCTCGGCCGTGCCGGCTACTACCAACGTTTCATCAAGGGATACTCTAAGATCGCGACCCACTTGGCCAAGCTCCAATGCAAGGATCGGCCGTTTGACTTCAGAGAGTATGCGCGGGAATCATTTTTGGCTCTCCAAGCCGCGCTATTATCTGCGGAGGTCTTGCACACATACGACCCGCTATTGCGAACGTGCGTCACTACGGATGCGTCCGGCTATGGCATTGGTGCCATCCTCGAGCAACACGATGGTGTGGACTGCCACCCGGTCGCGTACTTCAGCAAGAAAGTGCTCGTTGTGATGCACGCAAGGAGCTCCTTGCCTTAGTCCACGCGCTCAAGCGGTGGCGGCACTTCCTCCTTGGTCGAAGTCAATTCTGATGGGTAACGGACAACAATCCGTTAGTCTTTTACAAGACCTTAGACACCATCAACAGCACCATCGCCCGATGGATGGCTTTGATCGACCAGTTCGACTTCTTTCCCAACCATATTCCGGGGAAGTCTAACCGTTTTTCGGATGCTCTTTCACGACGTCCGGTTCATTGTACCGCGGTCTATTCAGCCTTCAAGATTGACGAAGACCTGCGGGACAGCTTCATCCGCGGCTACCAAGCCGACCCTGAGTTTTGCGACAAGTACGCGAATTGATCCTCTCCTAATCCGGCGCCTTCTCACTACCGGATCCATGGGGGACAACCCTCTAAAGGACCACTTCGTGCTTGCAACACCTTTTGATCCAACTCAATCGAATGAGACTGAACTGGCGCCACTGCCACTTCGTGGCCTTTGACATGTAAGGGTCATACAAAACCCAATTGTCTCGGTATTTCTTACCTTGAAAACCAAGCCAAGTTCGATTCTGAGGGAAGTACTTATGCTTGATTCTTTGTCGATCCCAGGTAGGGTGTCTACTAAGGACCCATCCATCCGGAAATCCATATGGTGAAAGATGGCAGAGCATTCCCAAAACTCCGAAATAGAAAATAAAATTTATTTGTTTGGCTATAGCCATATATCTGTATTTTTGTTAATATAAGACGGAGCCTACGACCGAACTTGAACCGGAGGCCTTTCCCTTACCAAGGGAATGCTCTACCACCTGAGCTACATCGGCTCACGGGGAAATTGGAGAAGATTGGATTTGAGCTGATAACTTCATACTTACAAGACATGCGTTCTACAACTTGAACTTCGCCCCCGACGGTACGGTCACGGTGTCCTTCCAGGTTGCAGTTGCTGAAGTATTACAAAATACGAAAATGAGAAATTAAATGGAACGAACTGGGTTTCTAGCACGTTTAACGATTACACCAGAAACTAAAGCGATGCTTGAAAAAATAGAAAAAAAGTATCATTGTAGTGATTAATCTTTCTCTAGCACAGCCTAACCGAGCTAAAATCTAGAATAGAGCGTTGAGACAGACAATGAAAACAGCAGCGAGATTTAGAACTGGTCGTTGCTAGATGGTCACCAAGATTGGCACGGAGTCTCGCAAGTATTGCTCAAGGAGGAATATGGGAAGCACTCAACTTTTTATGTTGTGTATTTGTGTTTTGTCCTGGCCTATCTGTAGAGTAGAGACCTCGTCTTGTTTTTTGTCCCAGCTTTCTCTGTTTGGGATAGGCACTCCAAAGCGGTGTGGAGTTGCACCTGGGCAGTTTGTTGGCTATGGTGGGCAATAGCTGGAGTGGAAATGACGAAGCTTGAGGTTACTGGTGGAAGGGAACGATTTAAACCCCTGCAAGAACGGCTAGGTGGAGGTACTGCGCCAGGGGTGTGCAAGGCGAGGTTTATCATGCTGTGTTTCAATGATCGAGTTACGGGCTGCAGTGAATGATATTCTGTCTCAAAGCTTTTTTTGCGGTTGTCCTGTACGTCTTCTACAATAATGCGTGCAATGAATGTCGTATGCCCTTTTGTGTGGATGATTTGGTTTATCAGCAAGCAGTCACGAATCTGAAGGAGGCCGTGCGGGCGACTGGAAAGATGTGTGCGGTAAGTGGTGTTTGTTTTCTCAAAACCCCGCACTCAGGTAAATGGGTAGGCAGTTGCTTATCTCTTCTTAATCTCGTGCTCGTCATGTACTTGGATTCTGTTTTAGTTCCACTTTCCATTGTTATTGAACTAGTGTGCATATGGACTGTTGGAATGCTGCTTCCTCTCCCCCACCTTGCATAAGAAAAGGAGTCAAATTGGGGAATTCTTTCTGTACTTCTCTTTCTTCCCTATTCCCTTGTATAAGTTTCGTACAGCAAGTGTTGGGTGAATTCAAACATGGTCAGTGCTGTAGTAGCTGCAGACTATTCTTTCTCTATGCTTTTGTGAGTTTCTTTGAGCTTCAGCATGTTTGTTATCATGAGAGAATGGGTAACTCAAGTCTGCGGTGTCCAGCGCCGTGCAGAAATGACTCGTTTTGTCGCAAGTAGCACTTCGAGACAACACCAATTTGATGAAGGTCCATACACTTATAAAAGTTCCTAATGTGAGAATTTTTGGATCCGGGCCGTCCGCGGACCTACCGGCCCGACGGCTTGGATTGCCCCGCAATCGTAAGATTTTAAGATCGTGCGGCGATCCAGACCGTTCGCGGTCCTACCGGCCCGATGGCCTGGATTGCCCGGCGATCTTAAACCTTTAATATCGCGGGGCAATCAGGGCTGTCGGGCCCACGAACGGCCTGGATCGCTGCGCAATGTTTGGACTACCGGTACGGCCCTGTGTTTTCCTTTTGTGGAGGGCCAGGGCGTTTTGGGTTGCTGCTGCCAGGCGTGGGGAGAAACCGGTTCCAGGCAGGATGGTCTACTCTTGGGCTCTCAGCGGTTCCCCCCCCCCCACATATCTTTGTCGGCGCACAGCACGCACTCACACGAACACCCGCCCGTCCACTCGAACAAGCACATGCACGCACACACACACAGGCACAAGCACGGACATGCGCACATGCACACACATGCGCACAAGCAGGAACACACGCATGCATGCAAATGCACCAGGCATGGGCAGACTGTCGGGGTTCAACCTCCTGATGAGTTGGTGAAAATCCAACGAAACAGTCTGGCACAGTTGTGCTTTTTTCGTGGGGTTCACATGAACTGTGGGTGGGTGGGTGGGTGCATGCACGCGCGAGCGTGCGCTAGAGAGAGAGAGAGAGAGAGCCCAAACTCCCTACCATGACGATGCTGACTGATGAAAACGAGGTTGAAGACGCCGATGAAGATGAAAGACAAGGAGTAAGGAGCACTATTTGCAAGGACAAGGTGAGATGATAATGGTGTGGGGAAAAGGGGCCAAAACAGGCTATGGTGGTTTTGTTTTTCTTTCCTACTCACTCTGATCACGAAAGGGAGACGAAGCGACATGAAGGAGAGGACGGGGCTATGGTGGTTTTGTTTTTCTTTCCTATTCACTCTGATCACGAAAGGGAGACGAAGCGACATGAAGGGGAGAACAAGGAAGGGGAAGAGGAACACGAGGAGGAGGAGAAAAAGAAAGGCGAAAGCCTAAGGAGGGAGGGTAGCAAAGCAGAAAGAGATGGAGCTGGAGGTTGAGAAAAAGGAAGACGAAAGCCTAAGAGGGAGGGAGGGTAGGGAGGCGGAAAGAGATGGAGCTGGAGGAGGAGAAGGGGGAGGAGGACAAAGGGGAAGTATGAGAAGAAGGAAAGTACAGAGGAGGGAAA
>BFEA01000252.1:1679446-1693202 GCA_003427395.1 Chara braunii
AAATGTTAGGGGGAAGGAGGGGGTAAAGGCTCGAGATTGGGCCATGTGGCTGTGGCACGTGACACGGTTCGTTAATCGTTTCGTCTCTTTTCCTTTTTTTTGTGTTCGTATGTGTGTGTGTGTGTGTTTGTGTGTGAGTGATGGAGAGAGAGAGAGAGAGAGTGAGAGACATGTGGGAGGGGGAAAATGTTAGGGGGAAGGAGGAATGAAGACGAGGCGCGTGAGAAATGGGGAAAGGAGGGGAGAGATAGGCAGACGAAGGGCGTCGAAGGCACAGTAGAACAGTGGGGGGATCAGAAAATTTGATGAGGTAAGTGCGACAGTATGGGTGAAGGGAGAACCGGGAAGTGTTAGGGGGAGCTGGGCGGTGGCGGAGGGGACGGTAAAAGGTTCTGAAATCATGTCACGTTGTGTCGCACTACGTGGGTTCATGGCGCAATTATTTTTCGCTTTCTTGGTGTATATGTGTGTGTGTGTGTGTGTGTGTGTGTGTGTGTGTGTGTGTGTGTGTGTGTGTGTGTGAGAGGGGGGGAGAGAGAGAGAGAGAGAGAGAGAGAGAGAGAGAGAGATGACTTGTCGGTATGTTCCCACCTTTCCCACCGCCTCAGCACACTGACCCATTTTGTAAGCAAGAGAAGGACATCGAACAAAAAGAAGCAAAACGACAAGAGGTGGGGCTTTTTGGTGGGTGGGGTGGGGTGGGGTGGGGGGGGGAGGAGCACCAACCTCAATAGAGAAAGCAATAGGAAAAAAAAAAAGGGAAGCAAACGAGAACACGAAAGGGAAAACAACACTGGCATAAAGATGAATCGAACGCTAAACAAGGACAGAACAATGCTGTCCATGGTAGGGCTTCGCATGTTCGCGCGCTTGACTAGGCGCTGTCTGCACGCATGCATTCATGTGTGCGTGGAAAAGAGAGAATGCCGCAGGGGGTAAGAGAGGGGAGGGGGAGTGCGGCAACGAAGGCGGGTGGGCTACATAATTGAAGAGGATGAATACTCCTTTGGTAGGACGAATCCGGAGAAGACCTTCTTCCCTGTCCGAATTGCCCCTGTTATGGGCATGATGTTCCAATACATGGTCAGATTCAACGAACGCCCTTGAAGATAATTGCCCTGCAGAACATGGACATAACAACGCCACATCAGCATCTGGACACATTAGGCAAACCTATTGCAACATACTAATCACATTTTTATGATTTTTAAATTTTTTTCATTTTCAATGATCACGCCGAATGGTGCGAGGCTTCCTGAAAGCAGGGGTTATTCTTTCCAAATTAAGTAAAGTGAAGCTTACGGAACCCAAAAAATATTCCTGTGTTCCAAAAATCCTACCCTCTTCACCCGAATAGAACGCCCGGTCATTATAATAGCTGTATTTGGCAGAACTTTCGGTCCAAATGCAGCGATAATGACCGTACATTATTCGATTCGGGTGAAGACGGTAGAGGTGTTGGATGTAAACCTGGTGCTAATCCACAGGCATCCATACTGCCGTGAAAACACCAAATCAAGTTTGATTCTCCTGATAGAGCTCCACTGCTCTACTGATCAAATGCGTGTCAGTCGCAAGTGTCTTCGTCTAGTCTAGAATAAAGACTCTCTCGAAAGATAGAGATCGGCATTCACTCGTCTTTTCGCGTTGGGAGAGTTTGTGAAGCAAAGCCATAATCAGCATTCTCTCGCCGTTTATGCATTAGGAAAGAGAGAGAGAGAGAGAGAGAGAGAGAGAGAGAGAGAGAGAGAGAGAGAGAGAGAGAGAGAGGTCCTACTCCCTCTAGGATGTGACTTTCACCTAATCTGCTCTTATCTAAAACAACAATTGTCCACAGATTACTTACATATACTCACTCCCTTTTGGATCGCACTGTACCATAGGGCCTAGTTGCGGTCAGATGCATCCAGGAGAGTCCTATACACTCTGAACAATGCGACATATGGTTGTTAGACACATCATACGCATCAATCACGTGGAACACTGCTTGGAAACAGACAACAATCCATCTGCATGCACGAAAAAAAAAAGACAAAAAAAAAGCCGACCTGCTCTTCCCTCGCCCCTTTTTTTTTCAATTGATAATTTGATACCTTTTCCTGTCCATTATACTGACTAGACACAGCCCTCACATTCGAACAGCAATGAGACCCGCACGGTTGAAACCTGAGAATTTTGCACTTTTTGAGAGCCTGCTGTTCGGAGAGCAATGACCTGATTGCGGCCAAATACATGGCCTAGTTGCGGTAAAATACAGGGCCTAATTGCGGTCAGATGCATCCAGAATTGCGGTCCAATACAGGGCCTAATTGCACTTTTTGAGAACCTGCTGTGCATTCTGAATATAAGTCTGTTTCGCTGTGGTTATACAGGACTTAATTGCAGCCTAATACAGATCCTAATTGCGGTCAAATACAGGGCCTAATTGCGGTCAGATGCATCCAGGAGAGTCCTACACGCTGAACGTAATTCTGAATGAGCAATGGACGTAATTGCGGCCAAATACAGGGCCTATTTGCGGTGCAATCAGACTCGCTTTCCTTTCCACTTTAAATCCATGCAAACAGATGGCGATTCGCACTGGCGCACAGCGCCCACTCAAAGCTCAGAGATATGGAAACCGAGAACACAGTTTGGATGCAAACTCGCTTCAACAGGCTATGGCGCAACAGCGCCTGAACATCCCGACTCTCATTACTGCGCTCAACACCACTGTCCACACTCACTCAACTCTGGATCACCCTGACTATCTCACACGCGCACGCACACACACACACACACACACACACACACACACACACACACACACACACACACACACTAACCAACATCTACTACTAACACTGGTCTTCCTCTCTGCCCACTTCGACTTCGGGCTCCCTGCAGACCACCTCGCACGAGACGCTCAGGCAGCGCTTCCGCATGGTGCACAGCAGAATGAATCCATGGCTGGGTGCTGCCTATTGATTTATACTTCTGCTGGACGCTGGTCTGGCCCTTTTCCACCGCGCCCAGGGTGCACACAGTCCCACATGGTACTTGCTGACCGGACTAGGTGCGACTGGTACTGGTACCGCTGACTCAGCACGGTAGGACTCACCACTTGCCCACTTGCCTCTACTAAACGTAGGTTTCTCTCGAAAGGCCGCTTCCGGAACTTCCGGTAGTCCCCAGACTTGGCCTTTCGATTTCTGTAGCAGCTACGACCTTGACCTTTCAGGACTGTAGCAGCTACGACCTTGACCTTTCAGAGAGGCTACAGCTACGACCTCTACAACAACTTTGACCCCTATGCGACAGATCTACACCTTGACCTTTCAGGACTGTAGCAGCTACGACCTTGACCTTTCAGAGAGGCTACANTGTGTGTGTGTGTGTGTGTGTGTGTGTGTGTGTGTGTGTGTGTGAGAGAGAGAGAGAGAGAGAGAGAGAGAGAGAGAGAGAGAGAGAGTTTGCATCCGTTGGTTGCCTCCACCTTTTTACTGCATCACCTGGCGCGTTTGTTTTTGCGAGCGAAGCCGCAACAGGTCATCTAGTGTGTGTTATTGGTTCTGGTGGCGAACTGAAAAAACTCCTCTCAGTCACAGTCATGGTCACCCCCTCTTCTTCTTTTGACGTACATTACATGCCTAATGTGTTTCTGATTACCGGCTCACGGGTTAATTGTTGATGTCTGATTCTGTCCTCATTGGTACAAGTATGTCGGAAGAATTATGCTGATAATCACGGAGCTTGGTTCTGTCCAGTGACACAGGTGTTTGCAGGTGTGAACATCCCAGTTTTACAGTTGTCAGTTGAGCTCTGAATCCGTTCTTTCCGGTATTCTCCGTCGTGTCCAATGATCAAAGTGACATGGGAACGGACATGCTTATGTGTTATTTGTGGTGATAACATCGGCTTGTGATGCAATTTGTTCTCGCTCTGTCTGAAAGAGTTTGCATGTTCTGTGGTGTTCCACGTGCTGTAAATTTGGGTAGGGCATGCAAGCAAGTAGCCCTTGCTCAAGCGCTTCGCCCACCTGTGTTTAGAGAATTTGTGGTTGTTGAGTCCGTCCTGAGGGAGTGTGCGTGTCGCACCAGAATCAAGTGAGTTCCTTGTCCAAATCTATTTCTGGGGCTGCATGAGTCCAGGAGGTTCTGGATGCTGCTTTTGCTCGGAAAATTTGAAGAACTCCTTTGATTGTCGCATAAATGAGAGATGTGGGTCATTTGTGCGGTGTGGCAATTCTTTGGATATGAGCTTATTCTATTGCGCCGTGATCACCTTGGTAGAGACCATACATGGAACAGTGATACATGAAACAAAGACAAAAAAAAATGAAGGAGGTAGTTTGTGCTAGCGTTCATGGTTCATCAGTGTATGACAGTGTATTGATACGAAGGGTCGTCTCTTCCGTCGGACTATTGGTGTGAAACCAGATTATAGTTGACACTCCAGAACCGTCCTTCAAAGTTATCAATGCTGCAAGAGATCAGAAAATCGAACTTTACGCCGGCCAGGTAGGGTTTCAATTCTTTGTCTTCCGCCTGGCTCCTCTGATGCCAATGTGGTGATAGTGTGCATGTGTGTGCAAGTGCCTGTGTGTGTGGGCGGGTGGGTCTGTGTGCATGTGTGTGTGTGTGTGTGTTGTTATGTGAGCGATACAGCTTCACAGAGAAAAACATGACTGTGCCAGACTGTTTCGTCGCATTTTCACCTACTCATCAGGTGTGTGTGTGTGTGTGTGCGCGTGTGTTCTGTGTGTGTGGGAGGGGGGACCAACAGGGATTTTTTTCTCAAATCACCTGTGGTAGTGAGTGTCATTGGAATGTAGAACTCGAGTCATGTCAAGATTCGGGAGTTCGATTGTAAGCAGGTCATGAAGTGGATTTCTCTGGAGTCCATGTTCGAACCCAAATGCATTGAATGATGTGAAAGTTGTATGTGTATTATTTCATCAGTGGGATTACCTTTTGGCTTTATCAGTGGATAGGTGCTCCGTATTATCTTTAGGGTAGGAAAATCTGTGTTGTGCCGTGGCAGGAGTTAGGCCAGGCAGTCATATTCCCTTTTGGCTTCGACGGCTGATAGATGATCCGTATTACCTGAGGAAAGGAAGTCTGTGTCATGCCATGTTTGGAGTAAGGCTAGTTTTATCACTGTTAGACCTTACAGATTAATCCACTTTTGTCACAAGTTTCGTGGTAAAAGTGCGACCTGTGGAAAAGCTGTTGCTGCTCATGCGACCTTGCATGCTGCTGCATTAGCCAAGGGTTTCCTCATCCGCTGAAAGAAGTAGATGCCTTCATTCAAACAAGGACTTCTTCTCCGTTGGCTTAACATAAGAGGCTCTGCTCCACGTTTTACAGAAGAAGACTGGAATTTGGATGTTCTTAAACACTGACCGTCAGTTATGGTCATTGCATTAATGTTGGCAATCAGGTTTTTGCCTTGTTGTATTGAGCTTGACTTGGGTTTTGTTGCTGCTATTGACTCTCACGCAATTCTGGCTGTATTAATGTGCTTCAATGTAAATTGTTGAATTTTTTGTTTTGTGTTCAGCTGTCACCTTCTGGCGAACTTCGAAACAGTGCTGGTCGCCGGATGGACCGGGGACCCCTACCCCATCCGCGGTCCTTCCGGTTGGACCGGCCGGTGGCCCGGGCCGGTCCCCTCCCGGTTGCCCCCAGCGCATTTTCGCTGGGGGCTGAAGTTTTTTTTTTGTCGGCGCGTATGTGTTCCCAAGGCCTCGTGGGGGCGGGCCCTGCCCCGCAATTTCGAAACCGGGTCCTGTAGGCCCGGATTTTTCAAGTACTGAAAGTCGCCAATCTTGGCCGCTGATCGTCGCAGATCAGCGGCAAAGATCGGCCAGGACCCCATTTCTATAAGAAAAACGAGCAGACGATATCCGCCGCTGATCTATGCAGATCAGCAATGGAGAACAGCCATGCGTTTTTCCTAAGATGTGGGTCGGGTAGGCCCCTAATCCAGTTTGTCATCTTGTGGTCCAATGAACCAGTTACCATTGGCAACATCTGATGCTCTTTCACCCTCAGCCACGAGGGGAACACTATGCTTCTGATGAGACTCTGCTGAGATTATATCCTTCTGCGACGTCCCTGCCATCTGTGGAAAAAGGTTATGGGTTCGGATTTTGGAATTGTGATTTCAGAGCCGCCCGAGGTGCAATCCCAAGAATGGACCTAAAATATAGGGCGTTGCTGCACTACTCTCGACATGCACAAAAGACAAAAATCTTGGCGGTGTATCTTCCCGAATTCTAGCGGAAGATTCACTCTCGTTTTGCACATTTCGAGAGTAGTGCAGCGACGCCCATATTCTTCTTTTTTTTTTTTTTTTTTTGGWGGCCCATMTTCTTCTCTCTATCTATCTCGAATGGACCTTGCTCCACYACATGTATCTGGACAGACTGCCAGACAAGATACTTCCGAGGTGCAATCCCAAGAATGGACCTAAAAKATAGGGCGTTGCTGCACTACTCTCGACATGCACAAAAGACAAAAATCTTGGCGGTGTATCTTTCCGAATTCTAACGGAAGATTCACTCTCGTTTTGCACATTTTGAGAGCAGTGCAGCGAGGCCCATATTCTTCTCTCTATCTATCTCAAATGGACCTTGCTCCACTACATGTATCTGGACAGACTGCCAGACAAGATACTTCCGGACTGACAACTCACCTTATGTAGAAACCAGCAAACAGAAAACGCTCTGCCTCCAGGAGCAGAAAGCTGGAACCATAACTTTTCTGCTGTCGAAATATACTCTGGACGAGCTATAATTTCGGGCAAGGACCTCCTCTCGTCATATCTGGTTCAGCTCGTGGGGTATCAATATCAAATGACATACTCCACGAAGTGCTCCAGCGACGGGGGGGTCGGATAAGTGAACTTGCTTACTTGACCCCTCCCTGAGGAAGCCGTAGTTGCCTGAATATGTCAATGATAACTCCCTGCCCCCCTCTCGAAGCCCCCTGAAAAATGTTGTACCTTGAAAATTTTATTGCGGATTTGGACAGCTCTTGAAGAGCGCAGTCAGAATCTGCCCAAGAAAAAAAAAAAAAAAAAGAAGATATTTGGGCACTTTTTTTTCAAAACCGGTTTCCCGGTTCACCCCCCCTGGTCTGGTCCGGCTCCGGTTGGACCGGGGTAGCTCAACCGGCCGGTTGCCGGCCCAGCACTGCTTCGAAAGCTACTTCAGCGTTTTTTAGTCCTCTTTGAGTGTTTTTTTTTTTGCCTGTTCTTTTTTTTTTTATGTGTGTATTTTGAGCCTGCATAGTTTGCTCGCAAAATTGTCGATGACATTGCTTGTAGTGATGCGGCGAACCCCCCCCGAATTTTGGGTCTTCTATTAACCATCTCTCTTAGCCATGCACGCCTGCTCACGCTAGGAGAGGAAAATTAGATTGAGAGGAAGGGAAGGGGGACTATTAGAATAATAAATAATAAATATGTGCATTGTGCATTCCTTTCCTTGGCAGACAATCCCGCTCGCTAACAATGGATGCAACTGTACATTTGTAATGTCTTATGTCTTCTTTTAATAATTGGCAGAAAGTGACACTAACAACAGATGCGACGGTTCCAGCATCTTCCCAAGTGCTTCCTGTGAATAGCCCTGATTTCATGAAGGTTAGCTCCCTCCCGCAAATGCCTTCCCTTCATTTGTGAAGTTGTGTTAATGGATCAAACATGTAAATGCTGTGCAATGCAGTAGACTTGTGTGGTCTACTCTCAATGTCCATGTCCGAGTCCACGTTTGTTATTTGCTCCTGTTGGCAGTGACCTGTTCCTTTTCCATGACTGTATTTATGCAGGGGCTGCTCGATCAAATCTATGACACCATTGACATGATTGGTTGCGTGTTGAAAGGTGTTGTGCTCTCCAAGCTTGTGTTGCGAGTTTTACGGTCAATCATATGTATAGTCTGTTTTTGTTTGTCTACGTGCTTTCCAAGCTTGTGTCATTTCACATTTGTTTGTCTACGTGGTCCACAACATGTGCATTGATTGCCAGCGATGTGATTGTCGTAGAGTGTACAATGTTCCCTCGTTCTGTTATCGGAATACCAGAATGGAAATTAGCGAAGTGAACAGCCTAATGGCAAATTTTCAGTAGACGTTAGCACACAGTCCTGCCCAGCTATACTAGAGCAGGTCGGTAGGCTTAAACCGCAAGTACACGGCCCCAGCCTTTCAGAAAGTTTTTGTTGCCACAAGCAAAACTCGGAGGGGCTGCGCGGTGTGGGGCGCCGTTGAAAAAAAAATCGGCGGCCTACAAAGTGGTGCAGGTTTCGTGCTGACACCCGCTGTCTGATGTGTGGTGTACTGGTGCTTTGATAGAACATGCCAAGGAAAAAAGAGCCCTACTCCCTCGTTGCATTCAGGTCGTTTTCTCCCACTCGTACCAACAGAGCAACTGTGGTTTGAGTACCAGAATTGCAACCCACGTAGTCATATAGCTTACCTTATGGATGAGACGAGTATCATCTTAGACAATGGCATCTGGACTGTGGATTGGCTGGCTTTCACCTCTTGCCTTAGCTCTGGAAAATGCTGAAAAGGTACATTCCATGCAAGAGCTGAATGGATGTCCCTCGTCAATTCCGTGAGTGCATTTTCTATGCAAGTATGCGATCCATCAAAGGTGGAGAGAAGGTCCTTGAGTGCATCTCCCCATTTTATCAGGAGTCCTTCTTTTTAATCCCTGACCGGCACTGTTGTTTTCAGCAGTCTGTGGAAAACAAATCCTGTTTGCTGTCTTTACTGACGATGCCGATAACATTTCCTTTTGTGGGTGTTCTGTGTGCAGTACGTTAAACTTGGGGAGAGACTTTTTGTGGGCATGTATCTTGCAACTGGAAGCGACAACTTTTCGGCTGTCCTTCAGGTAGGTGATTGGCTTTTGTCAGATTGCGGTAGATTGCGGTATTACCTCACAGAGATCGCCTTTTCTCCCGTTACCTTAATATGTCAGTTTTTGTCTTCTCATGCTTGTTCTGCTAGTGCAAGTTCTCATGCATGGCATCCTATTGTTGTTGAGCAGTTGCTTTGTTGGTCCGATTTCATTGCACTTGGCGTATCTTTCATACATTTCAATGATTTCAGTTTTTGGCTCTCGTTCCGTCCCGTGCATGTGTTCGTTTTTTTTATGGTATTATGTCAAGTGGAGAATCTCTGGAATGGACGAGGGGGACGGAAACACTGGTCTGGAGGGGCTAGTAGAAAGTAATGGAGGTGTGCAGGGGGGTCTAGCATAAATGCTGTGCAAATGAATGCCTTATTGCAACCTTTGGCTCCCATCTGTAGGGTGATGGTGATTTTTGTGTCCGTTTGTTGATGCCCCTCTCCTGCATATAAATGGAAGGGAGAGTTTTTTTTAACAGATTGGAAGCACAATTTTCATGGAAAACATTAAAAGCGCATTTTCAACCCTTCAAAAACTTATCAGGGTTGCTTGTCCTATTCTTTTACCTTGTTTACTTCTCGTTCTGCCAACACAACTCTGAATATCGAACACGTCTCTGGAAATGACGAGCTTGATCTCATTGTGAAAACTTTGGTTCCCATCTGTAGGGTGATGGTGAGTTCATGTCTGGTTGTTGATGCCCCTCTCCTGCACAAGGGTTGCTTGTCCTATTCTTTTACCTTGTGTATCTCTGTTCTGCCAACGCCCCATTGAATATCGAACGCATGTCTATGGTAATGATGATCTTGATCTGATTGTGGAAACCTTGTTCCTATCTGTAGGGTGATGGTCATTTCATGTCTGGTTGTTGATGCCCCTCTCCTGTGTAAGGGTTGCTTGACTTATTCTTTTACCTTATGTAGCTCTCTTTCCGCCAAAGCTGCTTTCAATATCGAACACATGTCTCTGGGAATGACGAGCTTGATCTGATTGTGGCAACTTTGGTTCCCATCTGTAGGGGTAATGGTGATTTTGTATCTGGTTGTTGATGCCCCTCTCCTGCATAAGGGTCGCTTGGCCTGTTCCTTTTACCTTTATGGAGCTCTCTTCTGCCCACGCTGCTGGTTGTTGATTCCCCTCTCCTGCACAAGGGTTGCTCGTCCTATTTCTACCTTATGTAGCTCTCTTCTGCCAACGCCGCTTTGAATACCGAGCTTGATCTGATTGTGGTGAGTCTTTTGTACAATGGGTATCCTCCAAGTGTCGCTTGATAGTTTACACTTTAAAGCACGGTTCGAAAATACGCGGCCTCCAAACTTTCAGGAGGCCGAAACGAAACGACAGCCGCCGATCAGATTGATCAACGTCGGGCTCGGCCTCCTGAAAGTTCGGGAGCTGGCAAGTACTTGTCGAAACCGGACGCCAAACGTACTAGTGGTTTAAGGTAACTCTACTCTTTTGTTTTTTGGTTCTTTAAAAGGGCGACGGCCTTGAGAGAGATTATTATTGAATGGATCGGTTTGAGGTAATTCAGAACAATTTTATTCTGGCCTTCTGATTGTATCTGGTGGAGTCAAACTTGGGTGTGAAGTTCAACAGTTTGTGAGTGTACCGACTGAGCTAGACCCGCTGGTAATGCGATCCTTTTGTGCCCCTGTTTGTGGGCACATCTCAAGTCTCTTCCAGTCGTTGACTCTTGGAGCTTGGCAGTTAGCTCAAAGGTCCATTTCTGTGCGTTGCTCTGTGTGCCTTGGTTTGTGCGTAAACTGTTGATGAAAGGTTGAAGAAGTGGAAGAGAAGTCTGTTGTCTGTCATTGCGTTGACCGTGCAACTCTTGAAAGTGGAGCAATTATGGTGCATGTGGCGAAGTACAGCTCAGAAATGCCGAGTATCTTTTCGCAGAAGGAAGTGGAGGTACGGTGGTACATGGATGGTATAATCTCTTGGCGTCTTGTTGCTACTGTTTGCACTGGATGTTTTAGAGTCGGTGTGTCTTGGCATCTTGTCGCTATTGTTTGCATCCACTGGATGTTTTAGAATCGGTCTGTGTATTACTACATGCATGCGTACACATGCTCAGCTCAGAGTGAAAGGGGAGGAGAGAAAGAAGAGGAACAATTGGTAAATGCTGGGATCTTTTAAAGACCGCGCAATTGAGCAGAGAATCAGTGATGCGATGTTTGCAAAGGGGGTTGTGTAATAGGAAGAGACGAGCAGAGAAAGACTGATGAACTCAAGCTCGCTGTGCAACACCTTCCCTCCTCTTTGGTTTGGGATCAAAATATTGTTTTTTTGCACCCTCTATACCCCATGGTGTATGTGTTCTCTTTTGCATGTACTGGTCTCTCTCTCTCCTTGTTCGCCTTCTCATGCAGCATCCTCAAGAGGCACACTTTTGGAGTAGGAGTCTGGTTGAGGGTACTTACGCATCTGTTGTGGTTAACCAGGGGTGTTATTTTCGGCAAATTCTCACCGAAACTAATGCATTGTGATGATTTTTTGCTTGTTTCTTGTTTTTCTTTTTGTGTGACATATATGTGCTTTAGGGTACGTCACGTGTCCAGTTTTAACATGTTTGGATCATTTATGAAAAAGTTGGCATTTCGTTGAATTCGTTGAATTCGTTGGACCCTTCGTTTTAACTCGGACAGTGTTTTTGTGTTGTAGTGCTTTTTGTCTTTTTTTTTTTCCGCTTTCGTTGGCCTGTTTTCTTTTTTGATGTTTGCACTATGGGCCCGTATCCTTTGTTTTGGAAATTTTCAATGAATTTCACACCGAAATTGCCAGCAAAATTGGCGGGGCCCGTATCCTTTGTTTTGGAATTTTTCAATGAATTTCACACCCAAATTGCCAGCAAAATCGGCGAATATTTGGACCCCCCCGTTAACCATCTCGCCTGTTCTGATGTTGAAATCCTGTTCTTTATTTCTCAACATTATGCACTGCTTTTCTAAGCATGTGATGTTGTGAGATTCCCTGACTGTTGGAGTAGTGGCAGGTAGGTAGAGTGAGGTGAAATTTGAGTTTAGAATGTGGCTTATTTGAAAAAAAAAAAAAAAAAAAAAGATTCCCTGACTGTTGGAGGTTTTTTTTGTTGCAGCAAGAGCTGAAAATATGGGACCAGCCTGATCTTGTGGACTTCGTTGAGGTTTCTTGCACCCGCACCGCGGATGATATAAAGCAGGTACAGGATACAGTGAAGAATTGGTGAAGATGCATTCCTGCTTGCTCATGTCTTCCTTATGTCTGCAGCCTGATCTCAACCGTGATTTGTACATTGAATGATTAGAAGAGCGTCGTCTAATAGTGATAGAATCGGATTAAATGACGTTGTCTCTGTCCTTGAAAATATTGTAAGGGATATCACAGCTGTGATTTCCATGGTTATTTATAACAGCTTGTGGCGATGGCCGTTTTGAGCTGTGAATGAAACTGTCTGTAGCATTCTCTCTACTTTGTGTTCACCTCTCTAATTTCTCTCTCCTGATGTTTTCACCTCTTCTTGTTTGATTGCACTTTTTGAAATCACGAAAAATGTTTTTTTAATGTCATAATGGGAGTGCTTTGTCTGGTCATAGTGTGATCCCATGTCTTGGCCCCAGGAGTTTTTTTGTGGGGGGAGTTTAACAGTAAAAGATGTGCGTTGCCAGCAATTTCACCCAGCCAGTTATGGCTAGCAATGTTCCCAGTATGGCTTTTTTCCAGTCACGCAGGGACATTCACAGATCTGTGTTGTGCAGATCATAGCCGGGTTCAGTGGGGAAGTCCCACCATCTCTACTCAGATAGATGGTCCAGTCATTCTAACTGCATTTGGCACATCTTTCAGTCCACATGTAGTGATAATTACCGGGATTTTTGAGTGAAGACAGTAGTGGAAGTACGTGCCCCAACTCCCGCAATATGATACGTACGAGCTGGGTTTGCGCCCTTCAGTTTGATTGAGAAAGGGGGGATGCAAAAGGTGGCTTGGTGGGGTTGTTCTTGTTATTCCCATGGAGTCAGTATCGAAGTGAGCCAGGAAGTGATTGAAAACAATATAAGTGATCGGGTAGGTGGTATGAGATATGCAATTGAAAAGCGACTTGCCGAGAGCATGAAGGGCAGCGACGGAAAATGAAATATTTAATAATATAATATTGAACGGAGGAGAATGGATGTCAACAGTGCAGTGATGGATGAAAGTGATCGTATGATCTGTCTGAACCTTGCAAATATGTCCATAGGATCCATGCCAGTCAAATTTGAAATCACACTTACATTCCGTCTAAACTATCTCAAGAGTCAAAAAGATGATGCTCGCTCTCTCCCAAAGCTTTTTGCCAGCAATCGAGGCCTTTACTAAAGCGGTGACCATCGCTACAGGGCTTCTTAAATCACCAGTACTTTTCCCGGCGATTTTGTACTGATGCGGTCGGTAGCATACCATGTCTTTCGGCCGCCATACCGTAATTGGTCTGGGGGCAGCTGGCAAAAAAAAGTGGAAAAATACACCCATCCCGGTTCATGTTTTAATGATGCAGTGCAAATCCGCATCAGTAAAAAGAGGCCCAGAAGTACTGGTGGTTTTGAAATGAACAACCAAGTACTTGTCAAGTTCAACCTCGCATTCATCGATGAACATTCACGTGAGAGGTTACACGTGAGAAGGCAAATCGAGATGCAATCAACTCTTGAAGATGTCGTCTCCAATATACAAGAATGTTAGTCTCCAGTGGCTCTGCCGCGCGCACACACACAAAACGGATCTCAACCAGATAGGGGCTATGGCTGCTCTCCTCTTTCTGTCTCTCTCTCTCTCTCTTAGTCTTGCTTCCCTCTCTCTCTCTCTCTCTCTCTCTCTCTCTCTCTCT
>BFEA01000252.1:1715821-1732454 GCA_003427395.1 Chara braunii
AATGAGGGCTGTTGGGTTGTTGCATCTTCATCGAGGTGTAGGTGCAGGCACAGCAGAAAATGGCATGTTGCCACCGATCAAGTGTATCGCTAAGTGATATGTCTGTTCCGTGGCTTGTGCTATGGTGGATGGCGACGAGGAAGCAGAAGATGTCGGGCAAACATCAAAGTGATGCACCGACATGCCGATAGAAGGGGCAAATATAGAGTAGTTGGGGGAGGGGGGAGGGGGGAGGGGGGCTGGGTGTGTTGGGGAGGGTGGCTGTTGGGTTGTTGCATCTTCATCGAGGTGTAGGTGCAGGCACAGCAGAAAATGGCATGTTGCCACCGAAGAAGTGTGTTGCTAAGTGACATGTCTGTTCCTTGGCTTGCGCGCTATGGTGGATGGCGACGAGGAAGCAGAAGATGTCGGGCAAACATCAAAGTGATGCACCGACATGCCAATAGAAGGGGCAAATGTAGAGTAGTTGGGGGAGGAAATGGGAGCGAAGTTTGAAAGCACGGCACTTTCTCTTGCTCGTGCTCTACTGGTACTCTCACAGAGTGGTACTACCAAAAGACATGCATGTCCCCTGGGACCCCTGGGACATCACAGTTGAAATTTCATGTAGGCGTTTGTAGGTTCTCGGCAGGTGTCATTTCATTTAGTCCATCAATCCAATGTCGTCTGCATCTGGGAATTTTGTATCGATTTTTGAGATATCGATGATGCAAGTGGCGTTATTCGTGTTCAGGTTGGCCGCATGCAATGCATATATGTGAGAGCATGAGAAGAGATTGGCTTTCGGGAAAGGAGCATATATGTGAGAGAGAGCATGGAAAGAGATTACCTTTCGGTCGAGCAGAAACGAGAACAGAGAGATTTTTTTGTCGGTTGTAATTGCGAGTTCACGTAGTCTAGACTGTGGCAGAGTTTCAGATCCCAGTATGGTCTGTAGTGCAGGCATACCTAAGTTCTGAGGTGTCGATTTTTTGCGATTGTTTGTGAATTTGCTGATCAAGATTTTATTCATGCGGAAGATTGCAGGAGGTCTTTGTTATCACCCTATAGGGAAGAAAAGCTCAAATCTTTTACGCACCTGGCAAGTGAATGGTTGTGGGGAAGCGGATCTTCTGTACAGTCTCCGGCAAGGTGGACTTCAGACGGAGTGAGAGGGTGGTAGGTTCCTCCAGAGAGCCGATTCGGCGATGCCGTGGTAGTTTTGTAGAGAGCTCAAAGATTGGGGGGTTGATTGTGCTCACCTCTGCCGCACGGGAGAAGAGTAGCTCTTAATCATTTGCAGAGTTCTAAGTCTTTTTTTGTTTTTTGGCGGAGTTCTGACTTTAAGTGTTGACTTCATAGAATTTTGAAAGAGGTATTCAATTTTGTCTGGGAAGAGGAGAGGAGGTTGGTGAAAGAGGTCGAGAAAGAGGTAGAGAGTAGTGTTTTGTTCGTCTCCTTCACTTCTCATGGATAGCGGGAAGCATTCGCAGGCAGGAGGAGGTCAGTGAAAGAGGCAGTGGTTTTGGAGTACACAAGTCAGTGGTGGAGTGTCTCTCTCCACCACGCCGGGAGAGTAGTGTGAATCGTTGGCAGCGTGCAAGTACTTGGCAACGAAATTTTGAGATAAAAAAAAGGAAATGAAAACAATTTTCTCCGGAAGTTTTCCGCCGTGGGCTGTGCATGTGGAGTCGATGGCTGCCTTGTTGTTTGAGATAGAAAAAAGGAAAAGAAAACAATTTTCTCTGGAAGTTTTCCGCCGTGGGCTGTACGTGTCAAGTCGATGGCTGGATTGTTGCAGGCCGTCGGTTACATCGGGGATGTTTGTCAGGATGATGTTGATTGTTGTTGTCCCCGGTTATGGACATTGTGAAAGGGTGTTGGTTATGTTTGCCTCTCGTTGTGGACTTGTCATTGAAAGGGACTGTGATCGTGTTTGGTATTATATGGTGGATTCATGTGGTTGTCGGGTTTTGTCCTCATGATGTGATGGCTTCATCTGGTTGTCTACGTGCGTGCCAAATTCTGCAGACTCGGCAGTACCGGTGATGAATACCGGGCATATACTCGACGAGGTGTGCACAGAACTGATAAATGCCTGCATGCATGTACAGTCCTGTCTCTGTATTATGCATAAAGGATTTCTGAGTCCAGCAGTGGTAGTGTACGGGTACTGGGTAGCTGTGGCAGGACGATCAATGAGGTGCACAGAACCCCTGCGTGCATGCATGTTCATCCCTGCAGAGATGAGCATTTTTTTTTTGAATTGGCACTTCACCCAACCCGCCCATAATTTTAAAGCACAGACCGCTCTAAAAATAATCAAGGTGACCCAACCCACCTGAGTGTTTTTTGAAAATCTCCTCCCACACACAACCCACCCGTTACCCATAAAAAACCTTCACCCTGACCCACCCACACCCGCGAGGAAGAAAAACACCCGCCCGCGCCCGGTACCTAATTTTTTCCGCCTGCACCCGCCCATTCCCCATTATTGGGTGCACCGTAGCGACATGACATCATTGGATGACGGCGCAAAACATTGAAGCATCTCTGCCTGTAGAAATTCGAATCGCTCCACAAGTTTGAAATTGGGCAGTGAACCTAAGGCTTGCCACTTGCTGTGGTTAGGTTCGATCCGCGTTGTTTTAATGGGAGCAAACATCCCGTTGTTTCGGCCGTGGTCCTGGTGCCACCAGTACGAAATTTTGGGTCCTTGAAGCGTGACACCTGTTTTCAAGGACCCCAAATTTCGATTTGCCTCTGTCGTGGCTCTTGTTTTTTTAGGACCACAACGTTTTTTCCCAGGGGCCCCAGGGTGGAAAGTTTCTGTTTCAAGGGCCTCCAACCTTTGAAGTCCACAGATGGACCGCAGGAATGCAGCTGGGAAATATGTATAAGGCGGGGTGGAGGGTTCTTATGGGTTGTCCTGGGTCTGTGGGTCGGGGGACCAAGGCCTAGCCCTCACCTGCTTGTCACCCACCCATTTGGGTGACCCTGGCCTAACATTGACCTGCCCGTCGCCCACCCAGGCTTGCTCGCCTAGACCCACCTTCATCCCACCCATGCCATTTTATTAAGACCCACACTTGTCCCTGGAGGGTGGGGGTGGGCGTGGGTCTGGTCACCCGTTGGTCATCTGTGCATCCCTGTGCCTGTGTGCTGTGTGCACCGCTACAAGTAAATTAATTAATTACCGCCTTTGGCTCCTAATAAGCCTCCTACAGTACAGGCTTCTATTGAATTGATTGCTCATACTAAATTTTCTGATAGCCCATGTGCAAGGGCTTTTCACTCGAAGGTTCGAAGTTGCACGCGAGATCATGGACGCATGATTATGCTTAGTGCCGTTTGGCACCTTTTGTCTTTTTGGGCTACTTGTGTAGTACTCTGCTTTGTACAGTGCTGGATTGGGATGATGGTGATGTCGTCCCAACTTCATGGTGATGCAAATGTGCAGGCATTAATTGAAACAAAGGCAAGCAAGCTTTTATACTGTTGCAAGTCAAAAAGACTGTGCTCCTCGGCCTATTTGTCGTACGGGCTTGAAAATTGAAACAGATTCATTTCTCAGTCGAGCACGGTTGCGCGTCACTCTGCGGACATAAGATGTCGGGCCGATGGCTCCTCAGAGCGACTCCCAATATATCTCATACGAAGTCGCTTGGCACCTCATCTTTTCGGGGTACTTGCACAGTAATGTACTGGTTCGAAACGGAATTTCGACCACATTTTGAAAATTAGCGGGTATTGGACTCGCGTGGTATGGTTGCCTGAACTCCATGCGGAAACCAAGGCTGCAAGCGACCTGGTTCTGGTATTGCAGCACGTAAACTCCGTGGTGCTGACACCAAGACTGCAGGCAACCTTGTATTTACAGTACAGGCGTCCAGTCTTATCTACTCAACATGGTTCACTAGCCGCAGGCTCTGACACCAAGACTGCAGGCAACCTTGTATTTACAGTACAGGTGTCCAGTCCTATCTACTCAACATACTGTGGTTCACTAGCCGCAGGCTCCGACACTCACGTTGTGGCCTTCTTTCATCTGCCTGACTGTTTAATTGTGCAGCTGAGATTTGCGCTCGAAAAATCGATGTTTGGTTCACACCTGGGGCTGTGAATGGTGGACAGGTCGATTGTGGGAAAGCCGTTGATAGGGAAACGGAAAATTGGAAAAAAAATTGGAAAAAAAAAAAACATTTTATTTCTAGGCTGGGCCGCCCGGGTCCCGGGTGGCCAGCCCGTGCAAGGACAAGGGAAAGTCCCAGCAAAAAAAAAAAAAAAAATCAAAAAAATCCGAAAAAAAACCTATGTTGTGCAGAAAAATAAACTGTACAACTTTTCCCTCAGGGTTACATCGAGATTCCTTAACAAAATTTAAAATATAAAATAATTTATTTGTTTTTAGTTTTTTTGTTTTTTTTGGCCCGGCCGGGCAAGTGACCCCGGGCCACTCTGGTAGCCTAGTTTTATTTCAAAAGAAATGTGCCCGCTTATCCGCTTGCCCGCCTGCCCGCCACCCACACATGCACTTTGCACTGCTGCAGAGCATGGGCTGTCTGTTGATGAAGGCGTGTTTGTTGTTGGCCTCGGTCTGTCGGGGCGGGAATGTTTGTTTGGAGTCGTGGCCATGGTATCTTCGGGAGGAGGCTCAGAGAGTCTTTGCTGTGGGTATGTGTCACTTCCACGAGCTGCCCTGTAGGTGCACATGGAAGATGGTAGTGCTTCCATGGTGTTTTAAGCAGTAGTGCTCATGCCCAGGGTGTTTTAAGCAGTATCCCTCCTGGTGTCGCATGAAGATGTTGTGGTCTTTGGTACTATGGTACTCTATACACTCCAGAGGCTAGACAGCTGATGGGGACTGTCCAGCCATGGAGTGAAAGAGGTAGTGGTGCTGTGAGTGAGTCGTGTGGGAGGAACAGGAGTGCTAGTGCTGCTGTACTTGTGGGCTGACTTGGAGGGCTCTCCATGTTTTTCTCGGGACCGTTGCTGGATTGGGTCGGTGCTTTTTTGCCGGTGAAGCCTTGTGTGTTAGAAATGTTCTAGAAATGTTCCCTTCTGCCCTTTACCTTTGTTTTTATGGATTGACAAAACTATATATATTTGTGCAAGTGTGCGGCTTCGACGCCAGACGGGTGAGTCTCGGTGCGCGCTTCCCGCTCAACCACACAGATGTGGGGAATCTTGCACCCTCTATTATATTGCTCCTCTATACGTTGTTTGCTTATGGATGGTTTGTGATGGTATGTGGATGGAATGAGAGTTTGGGGATGTTGACAAACACACACACAGCCAAAGCTACCTGCAACAGCATTTGCATCTCTCGCAGCACACTTTGAGCACAAGTGCGACTGATCGGCCTCTGCTTCCTGCGTTTGATCCGTCTATTCCTCGTCCACCTGACCCTGCATGCTCCCCCCGCCTCAAATGATAATGATCCACCTTGTGATCACCTGATGGACTCTCTGACTCGAGATGATCTCTCTCTGCAGCGCATACCGGATCTGATGGAGTTAATACCGCTCAGGAGGAACCTGACAGATTGTATTAACTCCATCAGGTCCGGTATGCTCTCTCTCTCTGCAGATCGTATCAACTCCATCAGATCCGGTATGCGTTCTCTCTCTGCAAATTGTATTAATCCAGCAGATCCGGTATGCGCTCAGGAGGAACCTGACCTGTTGACCTATAAACGCCGTAGGACGTGAAATGGTCGTTGCCCACGAAATGGACAACAATTGAAACCGGATGCAAGGCCTGCCTATGCTGCGATGCTCAGTAGACTCGCTCTCTCTCTGCAGATTGTATCAACTCCATCAGATCCGGTATGCGCTCGGGAGGAACCTGACAGTTAATACTGCTCAGGAGGAACCTGACAGATCTCTCTCTGGAGCGCATACTGGATCAGGTGATCTCTCTCAGGAGGAACCTGACAGAAACGGTTAAGACCGCAATGAATCTCCGCCTGCCGTGCAATCTGCAGAATCGGATCATGTCATAGTGCTGTGCCTAGTATGTCCATTAACGTACGTCTCCTTGCCTGCAAGTGCAGCCCTTCTGATTTTGCAGACGTTGTCTGCTGGATAGAAGAGCAACGAGTAGTCTGCCCGGAGGGCCAACGTGCTGTCCGCCCGGAGGATGACAGTGATGCACCTGGTGTGAACATAGAAGTCACTGTCTACGAGTCCTGCCTGCTCCGCAAAATCACGTGTCAGGCCTGGATCCGAATATATTCGGGCATTACATCTTGCATTTATGTCATTTCAGTGCTCTTACCTTCGCGGATAACACAGGACATACCCCTCAAGCACTACTCGCTCTCTACCCATCTAGTCTCCGACCAACCCGTCACCCCTCTGCCCAAGAAGAGTATCATGAACTCGTCCCTTATTCAGCCCTCTTCTTTCTCACAACAACCCAGTGTGCCCTCCACTGACATCCTCTCTCTCTCTCTCTCTCACATGTGTGTGTGTGTGTGCCCTCCACTGACATCCTCTCTCTCTCTCTCTCTCTCTCTCTCTCTCTCTCTCTCTCTCTCTCTCTCTCTCTCTCTCTCTCTCGTGTGTGTGTGAAAGCCTCTATGATCAGGAACAGGAATCCTCTCTGCTTCAAAATATCAAGGCAAGGCACTCGCAAAGGTACAGACGTAAAGAAAACACAAAAATATCAAGACTTGAAAACAGATCTCCGACAACACAGACCGGCAAACAGCTAATAGCCGGACAGGCAAACAAGAAGACAACTGGACAAGGAGACAGCAAACACACAGACTGGAATGCACAGAAAGAAAGACGGAAAGATGCACGAGCTCGTGAGCCAGTTAAGAGACTTAAGCGAAGTCCGATATCTAGATCTCATCACGCCAGTGGAGGCTGGACCATACATCCAGACAAACACACAGACGGGCAAAGACAGAGACACACAGATTGAAGCGACAGGCAAAACAAACCAAGCAAAGGACAGACTTATTGACAGATGAAATGGGCAAGAGAGACCTTTTCTTTTTTCCGTCTTTTGTAGGGATGTGCGACTTTGTATTACTCAGCAAAAAAGAAGGGGCCGGGGAACTTCACAATTCCCCAGCTTAGGCTTGTGCTGGAAAACAGGTCCAGCATTCTCATCGAGTCATCATTGCTTATGCTGAAAAACTGGTCCAGTGTCCGCTCTCATTTGAAAAGAGAAGGCCAATAGGATACTGTACTTTTTATTTTTCCTGCACCGTGCGACTCCTTTTTGTTGGTGCTGTTGTTGTTGTCATTGTTGTTGTTCTTAATTAAACCACCAGTACTTGGCCCAGCTATCGGCCGGGGGTTGTTGTCATTGTTGTTGTTCTTCTTAATTAAATCACCAGTACTTGGCCTAGCTATCGGCCACGGAAAGAAATAGAGTAGAAACGTTTCTAGATGGAAGAGCTTGGGCCCTCCTGTACTGGCCTGTACGTTTCTTGAAATTGTGGCTTGCTAATGGGCAGGACTTTAGGAAGTAATGGTGGTTTAAACCTGCAAGTTTGCAACTAGTAAAATGACAAAGTCCATTAAACTCCATTTACATACAAAGAGTGAGGGGAAAAAAGACTCTGCCTCCTGTAAAGGATTGAGTAGCCAAGCAATTGCGATCTTATCCGCTTGAACATTTTTGCCATCTTTTCCACTAGAACATTTCTGTCATCTTTTCCACTTGAACCAGGGTCGGTCCCCAGATGGACCGGGGACCCATACCCCATCCATGGTCCTCTTGGTTGGACCGGCCAGTGGCCCGAACCGGTTCCCTCCCGGTTGGCCCCAGTGCAATTTTGCTGGGGTCTGGAAAAAAAAAATTGGCGGCGCATACGTGTCGAGGAGGCCTCGTGGGGGCGGGCCCTGCCCCGCAATAAGGAAACCGGGTCCTGTAGGCCTGCATTTTCGAAGTCAGAAAATTGCCAATCTTGGTCGCCGATCGTCGTAGATCAGCGGCAAAGATCGGCCACTGTTGTAAATCTGTTCTGGTGGGACACCAATCGTGCAGCGGGGGAAAACGCATCGCGCGTCCAACCCCGCTCACCTCCAGTCTGTGCAGCCGCTCCGTCGTCGACTCTGGCAGCCAGCCGCACCATCGTCGCCACCGCCAACCAGCCGCGCCATCACTCGGTGCAGCTGCACCGTCGCCAGTAGGTGTCCACGGGGTGCAGCATCGCCATCGTCGCCTCCGCCAGCCAGCCGTGGCATTGCGGCCCCCTGCCAACGAGTCACTTCATCATGCCCCCAGGTTTGTTTCTTCTTCTTCTTCTTCCTCCGCTTCTCCTTCTTCTTCTAACTCCTCCTCCTCTTCTAGTCCTCCTCTCTGAGCCATTGGCTTTCTTCTTCTTCCTCCTCCTCCTCCTCATGAGGCTCCTCTTCTTCTCCTCCTCCTTCCTTGCTGCTTCAACTCCCTTGCATCCTTCCTTCTTCTTCTTCTTCTTCTTCCTCCTCCTCCTCCTCCTCCTCTTCTCCCCCCTCTTCTTCGTCATTCTCTTCCTCCTCCTCCTCCTCCTCCTCCTCCTCCTCCTCCTCTTCTTCTTCTCCTCCTCCCTCTTCTTCGCCATCTTCTTCTTCTCCCTTCTCCTCCTCCTCTTCATCTCCTCCTCGTCCGTTAGCCATAGCTGGTTTTTTTTGTTTTTTTTTCCGTTGCTGCTTCAGCTTCGTTGCATTCTTTTTTTTCTTCTTCTTCCTCCTCCTCATCTGCTCTCCCCTTCTCTTCGTCATTTTTCTTCCATCTCCTCCTCCTCCTCCTCTTCTTCTTCTCCTCCTCCTCCTTCGTCACCTTCTTCTTCTCCCTCCTCCTCCTGTTCTTCGCCTCCTCCGTTCCTCCGTTAGCCATAGCAGTTAAATTTTTTTATTTTGTTTTCGTTGCTCCTTCAACTCCCTTGCGCTCTTCTTCTTCTTCTTCTTCTTCTTCTTCTTGTTCTTCTTCTTCTTCTTCTCCTCCACCTCTTCTTCTCTCCCTTCTTCCTCATTTTCTTCTTCCTCTTCTTCTCTCCCTTTTTTTTTTTTTTTTTTTTTTGGTAATAGAGGGCCCAGTGCCCAAGGCTGATATTACCAATAAGAGGAATGAGGCCAGAGTCCTCACAGTCTGCCCGGAGAAACAAAACCGAACTTGCTGAGAACCAAGCTCAGCGTCCCTCATGTGGTGACTATGATGATGATGATCCTGATCATGATGATGATGATGATGCTGATGGAGATACAAAATTGTATTAACTGTAGTAAGCTATGCTATATCAACAATTCTGGTCTCCTAATCCTAGAGCAACTTCTAGCCCTCCCTGTACCAGGACATTGTAAAACAGAGACAATACCAACCTAATCAATGTCACCCATAGCTGATCTCTCCTTGCCACAGAGCAGCCCCCCCCGGTTCGCCAGTGGATTGCCTTCCCCCCTTGGCAACCCCCAGATCTCTCTACAAGGCCTCACGCTCCTGCCTGTGCAGGTTACAGGGCAATGCCCCAGCTCCGGCCAGCGTTGTTCTGGCATCGGCAAAACAGGGGCACAAAAAAGAACAACTCTGCAGATATCGGTCCGGGTTCGACCATCCCTGAAATCCTATATGATCCCGGATGTGGAAGAAAACTCGATGCTGCCCAAAAGTTCCAGAACACCAGAAATACTAATGATGATGATGATATCGGTGAAGATGGTTATGCTTTTTTTTTTTTTTTTTTGAGAATTCTAAAGAAATTGACTGCACCACCTTTATTAGATCTAAAGGATTGTGAATACTTATGCTATATCAGCTATTCCGGCTTCCTAATCCGAGAGCAACTCCTAGACCCCCCTACGGGACTTAAAGACAGTACCCACCAAAACAACATCAACCATAGCTGGCCTCTTCTCGCCCCCGAGACTATCCCAGGCCTCAGAGGGTGTCAAGGCGGCCCCCCCAATTCGCCACTGGATTGCCTTCCTCCCTCGGCAAACCACAGATCTCTCTACAAGGCCTCGCGCTCCTGCCGTGGCAGGTTACAGGGTAACACCCCAGCTCCGGCCAGCGTCGTTCTGGCATTGGCAAGTTGAGAGCATAGAACAGAGCAACCCTATTGATGTCAGTCCAAGTGCAACCATCTTTGAGGTCGAAGATCCTAATAAAGAGGTCGAAGATCCTAATAAAGAAGAAGACCCGATGCTGCTCTAGCTCTCAGAACCCCAGAACGCTGAAAATAACATGATTGGCCCAAAAAGCTTCCAATTGTCACCGCGCAGAGAAAAATTCCCCCTACACCACCACCGCTGTTCCACGCTGCCACCGTCGAGGAGATTCACCTTGGCCCCTACCTGGAACAGATCCCCTCCCTCCCCCCTCCACTAAGGCAGCCAATTCCCACCTAGAGGGTGCCTTCGCCCTCCCCTTTGTCCCTGTCTGCCCCTGCTGCGGTTGAAGGCGACCAACTCTCTCACCCAGGCCCCAGACAAGGACAAACCACAAATCTGCCCCGCCCCCGACAGAGCAGCCACCTCCCACCTTGCAGCGCCCCTGTAGAGTAAGGCTCCCCAACCCCCCCCCCACCCATTCCCCAAAACTCCCCACCGTGACCGCAGAAACCCTAGCCCGAAATCAAATGAAGCAGTCAATTATCCTCAATGAGGATCTCATGATGGAATACACGAAAAGGTAGATGAGATTTTTGGATTTTGTTGATGACGATGAACAACACCCTGAAGATGATGATGATGAGTATGATGGTGACGACCAACTCACCTGCTGTTTGAAAACAAACTGATGATGATGATGATGATAATGGTGAGGATGAAGACAGAATGATGATGTTGATCATAGTAAAGAGCAGCACCAACAGCCCGTATGATTGCAAACTGATGATGATGATGATGATGATGATGACGATGTCGGTAATGTGGTTGATGCTGATGATGATGATGCTGACGCACAGCGTCCTGTAATGACAACAGGATGATGATGGTGGTGAGGGCGAGCATCACTAATGATGATGATTTGATGATAACGATGATGATAGCGGTGATGGCGAGCATCACTAATGATGATGATCTGATGTTGACGATGATGATGATGATGATTATGACGCACAGCGCCCTGTGATGACCAAAGGATGATGATGGTATTGATGACTACCACCTTTTATGATAACCTGATGATGATGATGATGATGATGATGATGATGCAAATGATGGTGTTGATGACGAGCACCTTTGATGATAGTACCCTGATGACGATGATGGTGGTGACGAGCGGCACCCGGATGACGAAACATTATCATGGTGACGATGTCGATGATGATGATGAACCACGCCCTGTCGATGCTGCTGCTGCTGATGATGATGATGAGCAGCACCCTGACGATGATGATGCTAGCAAACCTTGATGATGATGATGACGAACATCAGCTTGATGACAAACTGCGCCCCGGATAACCTCGTTGTGATGGCGATAACAATGTCGAGTATACTTGATAACACGTCCAAGTTGCGCCCCTGACGACGAAAGCAGTAGTGATAGTGATGGCAAGGATGATGGCGAGCAGTACCCCAATGGCTGGCCGTTACTGTAATCACTCACACTTCGAGGTACCTAGGGCTAACTCCACTGTACTCCACAGACATCCACAAAGTCGACGCCTCTCAGGCCGAAAGACATGTGCAGCAACGCAGCGGCAATGGAGCAAAACGTGGAACTCCTAGAAATTGAACGCCACCGGGAGTCAGACCACCTGTCACATCAACTTGTGATATGGTGTGGTTAAGCGCCTGCGGTCTCCTGCTCGTGCGCTAAGCGCCAGGACTTCAAAAAAGGCTGCCATCGCCGCCGCGCGCCATCTCCTGGAACACGTAGCGTCGGGCGGGGCGCAACGCTCCCGGTAGCGCTGCGCCTCGCTCCCTGACCACGGCCGAAACCTGATTCCCGGCCACCCTTCTTCCTCATTTTCTTCTTCTTCTTCTTCTTCTTCTTTTTCTTCTTCTCCACCTCTTCTTCTCTCTCTTCTTCCTCATTTTCTTCTTCCTCTTCTTATCTCCCTTCTTCCTCATTTTCTTCTTCCTCCTCCTCCTCCTCCTCCTCCTCTTCTTTTTTTCCTCCCTCTTCTTCGTCATCTTCTTCTTTTCCTCCCTCCTCCTCCTCCTCCTCCTCTTCTTCTCCTCCTCCTCGGTTAGCCATAGCCGTTAATTTTTTATTTTTTTTTTCGTTGCTCCTTCAACTCCCTTGTGTTCATCATCATCTTCTTCTTCTTCTTCTTCTTCTTCTTCTTCTCCTCATCTTCTCTCCCCTCTTCTTCGTCATTTTCTTCCTCCTCCTCCTCCTGCTCCTCTTCTTCTTCTCCCCCCTCTTCTTTGTCATCGTCTTCTTTTCCTCCCTCCTCCTCCTCCTCCTCCTCTTCTTCTCCTCCTCCATTAACCATAGCCAATATTTATTTATTTATTTTTCGTTGCTGCTTCAACTCCCTTGCATTCGTCTTCTTCTTCTTCTCCCTCCTCCTCCTGTTCTTCTCTCCCCTCTTCTTCGTCATTTTCTTCCTCCTCCTCATCCTCCTCTTCTTATTCTCCTCCTCCCTCCTCTTTGTCATCTTCTTCTTCTCTCTCCTCCTCCTCCTCTTGTTCTCCTCCTCCTCCATTAGCCATAGCCGTTAATTTATTTTTTATTTTTTCCGTTGCTGCTTCAACTCCCTTGCGTTCTTCTTTTTCTTCTTTTTCTTCTTCTTCTTCTTCTTCTTCTTCTTCTTCTTCTTCTCATCATCATCTTCTCTCCCCTCTTCTTCGTCATTTTCTTCCTCCCTTCTTCTTCTCCCTCCTCCTCCTCCTCTTTTTCTCCTCCTCCGTTAGCCATGGCTGTTAATTTTTTTTTTTTTCCGTTGTTGCTTCAACTCTCTTGCCTTCTTCTTCTTCTTCTCCCTCCTCCTCCTCCCTCCCCTCTTCTTCGTCATTTTCTTCTTCCACCTCCTCCTCCTCCTTCTCCTCCCTCTTGTTCGCCGTCTTTCACTTCCTTCTCCTCCTCCTTCTCCTCCCTCTTCTTCGCCAATCTTCTTCTTTTTCTCCCTCCTCCTCCTCCTCCTCTTCTCCTCCGTCATTTTCTTCTACTTCTTCCTCCTCCTCTTCTTCTTGTCTCCCCTCTTCTTCATCATTTTCGTACTCCTCCTCCTCCTCCTCTTTTTCTCCTCCCTTTTCTTCGTCACCGTCCTTCGTTAGCCATAGCCGTTGTTTTTTTTTTTCCGAAGCTGATTCATCTTCCCGTTTTTTTTTTTCTTCCCGAAGCTGATTCATCTTCCTTGTGTACTTCGTCTTCTTCTTCTTCTTCTTCTACTTCCCCATCGTACTCTTCTCCTCCGTCTTTTTCATCATCTTCTTCTTCCTCCTCCTCTTCTTTTCGTCCTCGTCCATTAGCTATAGCTGTTTTTTTTTATTTTCCCACACACCGCTTCTTCTCTCCCCTCTTCTTCGTCATTTTCTTCTTCCGAAGCTGATTCATCTTCCTTGCGTACTTCGTCTTCTTCGTCTTCGTCTTCTTCTTCTTCTTCTTCTTCTTCTTCTTCTTCTACTTCCTCATCCTACTCTTCTCCTCCGTTTTTTCGTCATCATCTTCTGCCTCCTCCTCTTCTTCTCGTCCTCCTCCATTAGCCATGGTTGTTCTTTTTATTTTCCCACACACCGCTTCTTCTCTCCCCTCTTCTTCGTCATTTTCTTCTTCCTCGTCCTCCTCCATTTTATTTTTTTTCGTTGCTTCTCCTCCGTCTTTTTCGTCATCATCTTCTACCTCCTCCTCTTCTTCTCGTCCTCCTCCATTAGCCATGGCTGTTCTTTTTATTTTCCCACACACCGCTTCTTATCTCCCCTCTTCTTCGTCATTTTCTTCTTCCTCGTCCTCCTCCATTTTATTTTTTTTCGTTGCTACTTCTTCCCCCTCCTCCTCTTCTTGTTTCCCCTCTTCTTCATCATTTTCACCGTCCTTCGTTAGCCATAGCCGTTTTTTTTTTTTTTTTTTTTTCCGAAGCTGATTCATCTTCCTTGCGTACTTCTTCTTCTTCTTCTTCCTCCTCTACTTCCTCATCCTACTCTTCTCCTCCTCTTCTTCTCGTCCTCCTCCATTAACCATAGCTGGTTTTTTATTTTCTTACACACTGCGGGAGACATGATGGTGGGTCACGGCAGTGGCGGGGCTGGGCCGACGAGACACAGGCTAGGCAGCACCGATGCACCTCCTCCATTAACCATAGCTGTTTTTTTATTTTCTTACACACTGCAGGAGACATCATGGTGGGTCACGGCAGTGGCGGGGCTGGGCCGAAGAGACAGGCTAGGCAGCACGATGCAGGCAAAAGGAAAGAGAAAGTGCAACCTATTTCCGATAAGCCTTTGTCAAGCAAGTCAGCGCAGTCAACAACGACGGCCATCAACAAGGAGGCAACACCTGTCACTGATCCTGATCTCTTTCAGGCTAAGGACGAGAACGAGCATAAAAAGTTGTTGAAGAAGAGTGCAGCCTGGAAGTGGGTCAAACAGGGGCAGGAGGCAGTCTCGACAGGACGTGGGAGTATTGGCTGAATTGTTGCCTTTGTTCCATGGTGTTCAGGGACTCATCTACACAGGCAGTGGAGCATTTCTTGAAAGTGCAGAAACTGTGTCCTTTTCGGACGGGATGAGCTTGTCACTCAGAGAAGCAAGGTCAACCCCAAAGACAAGAACACCCAGTACTTGTTGCAAAACTTCAGAGGACTCGCCAGGGGCGCAGAGAGGGACGAGGAGGCTGCGGAGGATGGATCAGATGCGGACAATCCTTCGTCTTGGCCGGTTCGCCTGTTCGAGGGCCTGTTCCACAATTTGCTGCACCGATCGCAACAATAGATGACGAAACTACACTTAAGGCCCTGAAGGGTGATGATGGCACCAGTGGAGGGGCGACCTGTGCTGTGCTGGCGAAGATGCAGACCACAATAAGAAAGTGGATTGACAACGACGAGCAAAAGAAGTTGGACAACTTCGACACCACGCAGACTCTTCACGATGCTTGCTTGGAGGTTGCCAATGCGAAGCCGAAGGTGAAGTTGCCTACCTACAAGCGTATGCGGACTGTCATGTTGGACTACATTTTCCTGAAGGTCCAAAAGTCAATCAACCCCTTGACTGTTTGTTGGGACAAAACCGGCTTCACATTCATCATAGACGGATCGACAGATCGCAAAGAACCAGCCGGTCATGAATTTCCTAGCAGCGGGGGAGAAAGGAGCAGTTTTCGTGACCATGCAACAACATTGGCGAAGTTGTGGGAACAGGTGATGCGGGAGGTCAGGTTCAAACGAATCAACGCGATCTACACAGAGAATGTTGAGGTCGACAAGAAGGCAGTGCAGATCTTGGAGAGGCGGACCGAAAGAGACGTTGCAAGGATACCGCGGGTGTCATCATCACTGTCATGTGGAGCGCATTGCTGCGGTCTGTTGTTGAAGGACCTCAGTAGTTTGCCTTGGGTGAAGGACACAGTGAAGACGACGGACATGATCGTGAAGTGCATCAGGAACCATCACGCCACGCACGGTCTCATGATATCCATCGATGACTCGTTGTCATTGTTGCGCCCGACAAAGGTCAAGTTCGGGTCGGTGTACCAGATGTTGCAGAGGCTGGCGGGCAGGGAGGAAGTGTTGAATGAGATGGTGGACGGAGGTTGTGCAGTGACGTGGCGGGCATTGAGATGGTCGGGACAAAAGCTGCAGAAAAAAAACGACCTTGTCTACTACATTGTCAGGTCAGAGAGTTGGTGGGACACAGTCAGGAAAATTGTGGCAATTATGGAGGCAGTGTACAACCTCCTGAAGAGGATGGACAGGGAAGGAGTTTCTCCCACCATCCTTGTGGAGTTTGGCGATCTCATTGCGAGGAAATTAGCAAACGGCGTACTCACGAAAAAGGAGAAGGAGGATGTGATGGACAAGGTCAAGAACCGCGTGCAGACTATGTAACACCCGTGGACGCGTCCGCGGGTCCAATCTCGGATGGCGGACGCAGACGGGTCCGCGTCCGCGGCCGACGTGGTCCGCGCCGCGGACCTGATTTTACCAGAATTTTCCTGAACTAAATAATCGGCAAAAAAAAAAAAAAAAATGGGCTTGTAGGGAATTTTAAGCCCTACAACCTCATATTTTTTGTTTTGGAATCCGACTTTGTTTAGAATTTAAAAAAAATCAAAAAATAAATTCGATTTAAAAAAAATAAAAAAATATATATATAAAGAAAAGCTGGATTTTTTTTTTGTCATTTTTTATCATCAGATATATGGTCCCTGAGTTCACCTGTATTTTTTAGAAATCAATTTCTGTTTTTTGCAGGGGTATGATGTGTTTTAGAAAAATAAAGATGCAAAATTTGAAAATAAATAAACAAAAAACTTGAAAAAAAAAGGTTTGATTGATTGATTGATTGATTGATTGATTGCGTGTGTGTGTGTGTGTGTGTGTGCGCGCGCGCGCGCGCGCCGGGGAAAGGTGCGGGGAGGTGCGGGGAGGTGCAGGAAGGTGCGGGGAGGTGCGAGGAAGTGTGTGTGTGTGTGTGTGCACGCGCGTGCGCACACACACGAGAGCGCACGAGAGAGAGAGAGAGAGAGAGAGAGAGAGAGAGAGAGAGAGAGAGAGAGAGAGAGAGAGAGAGAAAGAGAAAGAGAGAGAGAGAGAGATGTGTGT
>BFEA01000252.1:1732864-1760986 GCA_003427395.1 Chara braunii
ATAATGCAAATCCCTTCCTGTTGTGTGCGTCCGGCTTCGAGCGAGACCCTTCAATTACGGTCTTCGCCGGTCCCCGGTCTTAGGAATCTTTTATTCTGATTCGGAACAGCAGAGAATTATGCAAATAATAATCATAAAAAATATGGGGTGTTATGCGTGCATCAATTATGTCAATCTGATTTTGAGAACTGTAACAAAACATCCGCAAAGGCAATTATCAAGCAAGAATAATGCAGAAAATAAAACTGACTGACTCGAGCAAAGACAGGAGCAATTGAGTGAGGGAAGAATGATAATTCATAATAATCTCAGAAAGTACACATAAATGAGCGTAGTCAGCACCTCTCAAGAGTCCTCACTCATCCCTCTAGTCAGTCTCTCTCAATCTCTCTTTTCACTGATCTTCTCTGGTGTCGTGACCCACGCCCACGTACAATCTGGGACTAAGGCTTCGTGACAAAATGCCACCTGTAGCCAGCAAGTTCTGAGCATGTCCATCCGAGGCACATGACACGATAGTTAACCATGGAGCAGAACTCCTCCCACAAAGTAGTCAGTCCGTGCACCGAAAAGACTCCTCGCCTGAGGTAGGGGTACTCGGTGGGCTCAGTCAATGCCTCAATGTCGATCACCGCCGGAGAGATGTATCTCTTTGCCAAACCGATCACATCCAGCCAACTCGTGCCATCGGTGAAAAGAGAAGGGACCGGCGGCCTGGGATAGTCAGTATAAAGCATTGGCCCGAAGCTGCGGATCAACGTAGTGCCACTCTCATCGAGCTCCCTCTCTCTCTGCTCAAGGTATTCAGTGGCTGAGATCCAGACCGGATCGAAAAACTCATGAGTCTCCTTGCCCTTCTTCAGATATGGCCTCAAGTCGTGGATAGTACCATCAGGGAAACTGGTCTGGACCACGAAGATCGACAGATCTCAGTGTCTGAAGACAATGCCGTTAACATACTGATAACGGAATGCCTCTTTGCACGAAATCCGGTTGAGGCTGGTCAGCACTGACTCACTGACCGGCGTAGACTCAACTGCGCTCATGAGAAATCTTGCCAGCACAAAACAACCAGACGGTCCCGGAGGACTGATTACCGAGCTGATTGCAGAAAACCGACTGCCGAAAACTAATTGCTGGGAACTGACTGCTAGGAACTGATTGCCGAAAACTGATCACCGACCCGGTCGCTGACCTAATTACTGGCCTGGTCGCTTGCTGCAGGACTGGCTACTGTTGGAATTGATGGCTACTGAGTTAAATGCTGATTATTTTCTGAATTGCTTATTCGTCGGTGATTACCGTGTCATAACTGGTTGTTTTTTTTACTCTTGTGTCTTGCAGGTTTACAATACTTCCCATAGCCACTAGCTCCCAACCTGATCCACTCTTCTTCTACTCATGTTCTGTCTGGCGCAGTTTCGCACTACTTGCACCTGCAAATGGTTCTCCGTGCCTCCTCAACGGAACCCACGGATGAGGTGATTGCACACAGTTTTCCGCTCTTGTCATACAGGTAGTAGATATATTCAATTTTTGTATGGTTTCTCACGAGTGTCAGCGCATGCGCGATCATGATGGTAGTCTGGTAGTTATAGTCATTGGTTGCCGTCTCCCTCCAATCTCTTGTTGTGGCTTGATGCAACGAACAAGTCACTCTAATTGTATCACAGTCCCCCATTCCTCCCCTGGGTTTTCCACTGTTTGGTTATCAGTTAACTGCTGCTGTTAAGGCTGCCACTTCAAAGTGTTGTTCCTAATTACTGCTGGTTGCTGGACGTCGATTAAACAGATGGCCGAGTAGTGATTAATATAATTATCAAGTAACGGCTGGATAGCAGCTGAACATTGTTCTGAGCTCTGTCCAGAGCACTGCTCTGAATACTGCTTTGGGCACTGAATGTTGCCCTTAGTACTGTTCAACGTACGGTTCTGAACACTGTCAGAACCCTTTTCGTGTACTGTTCCAGATACTGTTCCTGGAGGTCGTTTCAAAAGAAACTTTTCTCACGTTGTTGTTTCCGAATAAATTGATTGTTGCTTGCAATTAAATGTCTGCTACTGTTCAAATGCCATATAATGACTGATTAAGTGCTAGTCAGATGTTGTTGAGTTCATGCAAGTTTCACCAATGCCTGTCCCACGCTCTCTAGCGAGGAGATGGTAATATGCAATTTACCATCGTGACTGTGGAAGTAAATTACATATTCGATGTATCTTTCTCCCTTTACCATCTGGACTGCATGTTCACGTTGAGCTTCCTTAAAAGACTCCATAACCCGATATGCCTCTTCTTCCCATCCTTCTCCCTTATCCCTATTTGACCTGCACTTTACAATCAGAACCTCTCCTTCCTTCATGATCCCTTTTTGTTGCACTCAGACTCAAGCCATGGCCTGATCAGCTCACAGACAAAAGTGAGACTTGCCTACCCCCGAGTGTAAGGGCTATCTTCTGCAGCGCCCTCCGAGTTAGTACGGCCCTTTGGTGACTACTGGGGAGGGAAGAAGGTAATTTAGCAAGGGGGCTCTCAATATCGCCCTGTATGATTGTCCATAAACGATGAGGTAACTGTTACGAAAGGCAAACGCTAGAATCAGACACTAGGTGAAATTATAATCATACTGATTGAAGAAGGTTGTGGAATATTTATCCTTAACTGTTGATCGACACCTGGTGCATGGGGCAACTCCTTCTGTGAATATACCTGCTGGTATCCATGTGTGCCAGATCACTGTTCACGTGGGTACACCGGCTCTGCCAGCGCCAGATTACGTCGATTGTCTATTTCTTCTAATAACACCTTGTCAATTTTGTTGCTCTGATGAAAGCCCCAGCACGCCGAGATCAACTCGCTTCGTGCGGCACTCCAGGTAGGGCAAAACTCAACTGTCTAAATAGCAAGTTGAGTCAGGCAGGCGGCTCCTGGTGAAACGGGTCGTAAAATGTCCATGTAGTGCACGGTTTTCCCTGTGTTCGTGCTACTGTTGATTGCTCAAGAGACAGCTGAAGGCAGTGGGGGCACACATAACGCATTTTCACGGTATAACCAAGGTCACGTTAATAGTGACGAGGAATACAAACAACTTTCCTTCAGTTCAAATCTTGCCCCAACTTTTCTAAGTAGATTCTCAGTCACCATCAAGTAGGAACTTAGCAAGAACATAAAATATTTTTCTCAGAGCCACCTTTCTTTTTCCCATCTAATCGAAAGTCAAGGCATAGATTCACCAGCCAATAGAAATCACCTCCACAGTCCCTTTTGACATAGTAGCGGAAATAAGCTTAGAATATTCGACCAAGTACCCGCCTGTAATCGCCAGGCCAACAAGTGCATTCAACCAAGCATTCGCCCACACACACACGTTTCTGTAGGGTTGTAGTCTCGCACCCAGTTTCTGTCTGGGCACGAACGAACTCACAGCATTGTGGGTAACCACTCAATTAGAACGAACACATACGAGCCTACGCTCTCATGCACCCATACTGCAACTCAGCGTAATCACAAAATACAGTCACGCAACGCAGTCACAGTATGCAATCATGAGATGTAGTCACGCGATGCAGTCACACTTGTGCAGTCAGGCAAAGCGATCATGCACCCATGCAGTCACTCGATACAGTCACACTTGTGCAGTCAGGCAAAGCGATCATGCACCCATGCAGTCACTCGATGCAGTCACACCTTTGCAGCCAGGCAAAGCGATCATGCACCCATGCAGTCACTCAGTGCAATGCAATTGTGTGATGCAGTCGTGCGATGCGGTCATATGGAACCAAACGCATAATGCGGCCGCATAAGACGAAAACTCACGATGCTACCACACAAAATAATCACTTGGATGCAGTCACTTGGAACAGTCGATGCAGCCACACAGGTACAATCGCAGACGCGCAATAATACGACACAGGACACGCAAGAAGAAGACTAAGCTTCTCCTTGACGTTGCCCTGTGATCTGACAAGCCACTCAAACATAGGGAAAATGTACCCAACAAACAAGTGTAAAGTCACGTTGTCGGCGCGAATACCCTTACAAGGGTATCCGCCCTGGTTTTTGCAAGTGACAGAAAATAAGTTGAAAGTTTAAGTATACCGCGCTAGGCGCGGCTGCGTCTGTGATTTACGTTGACCAAATGGTTGACTATAATAGAGAGTGCGTGAGCGCGCAGGTTTAAGGCGCGCATGATTCTTTTTTTTTTGTTATTGATCATAAAGTCGGCGCGAACATCGGTCGTTCTGTCTAATGATATTATTATCATTTTTTTTAAGAAGGAAGTAAGGATATCTTCCTTTGATTGGTACGTTTGACCGAGTCGAGCGCATGCGTACGAAGGACGACCTCAACGGAGGCGACGAAGGTGACAGTGTGACCGCGGTAGGTTTTGGCACGTGGAGTGGCGTGAGTGGCGGCCGGGGTACAACTTGCTAAGTCGGCGCAGATGCTGGGCAGTTGCGCGCACGGCTGTAGGCAGGGGAGGGGCTCAGGCCAATTTCCCTGGCCCTGAGCGCAGCACCGCACCGCCTTATATGGCGCTCCTCGGATATTGGTCTCAGGCTTGGGCTTAGCCCTATAGGTTATGATACTGGGTTGGTGCGGCGGAGGTTCGAGGATCAAGGCCAGCGGGCGTCCGCGCAGAAACAACGGAGCAGCGTGGAGCGAAACCTGAGAGGTTGAGGGCCCTATGGGGCTATCCCCCTCGGTTTTGTTTACGGGCGCAGCGGCGGGCGCAATCCGTGGGCTGGTAAGGTGCCAGCAGCCCCGCGGTTCCCCGACGTTTACACTTAGTTTATTTACACTTAGTTTATTTTATTTCCCTTTTGTTTACTGTTCTTGGTCCCTTTGTTATCGCGTCCCGTTTTGGGACGCAAGACTGCGATAGGAGTGCGTGGGGGTGTGTTGTATTTGCGGGGTCGCCTGAAGTGCAATTACAAACGGTTTTCGTAGCTACGCCAGAGCCGCGCCCGACACCGTTTTGCCTAGGGCGCAGCGCCGTGGGTGTGGCAGACACCCAAGAGCATAGCTCGGTGGGTACACCCCTGAACTGTTGGAATGCGGGCCAGTGTCGGACTCAAAGGGGCCGGGTGATTTCTCCAAGGAGCCGCGGGGCGCCGCACCGGTCGGAGTCCTTCGGGACATCCGTTAGAATCGGTACGATACATAAAAGATTAGCACGGTCCCAGCGTGGGGGCGGCCCGTATAAGAGGAAGGAGGCCCGACGGCCGAACGCTTTTCCTCAGCGGTAGCCGTCGGGCTGCACAGTTCGGGGAGCCAATATCGGCCGTGGTAGCGGGTGATCAGACACGGGAAGAAAGCAAGGCGGGGCAGGGCGCAGCAGTGAGAGGATGAGCCAAAGAGAAGATGGACCTGGCGCGAATTCGCGCCCGGTACATCCGAGGATTGGAACGACGGATTGGAGCATCGCGGGTGAGGCAGCGTGATAGTGACCAAGGCAGTGAGGCACAACGCTGCAGCGGAGTAGGGGGCGACGGGCGCTGGGGGAGATAGTGGAAAAGAGGACGCACCCGGATGGATAACCGCGATAGGTGCATGCGGGGTAGGGGGAGGCTGGTGATGGCGGATAGGCGGGTGAGGCGCAGCGGGAGCGGGGCTGCTTGCGCGATACTGGGTGAAAACGGGCTGGGGGAGAGTGTAGTAGGGGGTTTTTAGATATGGCGAGTTCAATGGTACAGTTAGTTCTGTGGTTAGTTGAGTAGAATAGCGGGGTAGTGAAGAAGGGGGTGCGCTGAGATGGCTATGGTAGAAATAGAGGAAAGCGATATTTCGCTCGATTCCTAACGGAATCGAGCGAAATAAAGTCGTAGACTGTGTTTTCGTGGCACTGCGACTTAGACTGTGGAGTTAGTTCTTGCAATAGGTTCGTAGAAAGGTAGGTAGATGAGAGAAGATGGTGCGCGGGCTATGGCGGAGGGGAGGAAAACCAGAAAGAAGAAGTTGAAAGAGCACTCGATTCTTGGTGGAGTCGAGTGGGGAAGGCACTATAGTTGAGATTTGAGGGTAGGGCGAGTCGGATCATGCGGTTAGTTTGCGTGTTAGAATGTTGTGTAGTGAAGCAGGAGTGAGTGTGCCTGCGAGGAGGGTGTAGAGGAAGGAGGAAGATGGGTGAATGAACCTAGTGCGGATTCGCGCCAGGTGCGCCCAAGGATGGGGATGGTGGAAAAACGTTCCACTTCGGCCGATAGTTGATGAAGGCGGGCAGGAGAAGGGGCTAGACAGGTGTTTTTAGGTATGGTGAATCCGAATCTGTCGTCGGACAGGGGTAAAAGTTAGTAATAAGAAAGTTAATAAGAAAAGTCAGTGAGCCAAAGATATGGCCAAGTGGGGAGAGAAGCGAGGGTGAAGAAGGTCATTCCCACCCGTTTCTGAGTGAGAACGGGCAAACCAAGGAGCAAGTCGGGGGTTTTTGGACGCCGCGAGTTCCATGATGCAGTCGGTTTCAGCGATGAGGGAGTGGATTGGGCGCTCTACGAACTATGGGCTGCGTGGAGCTATGGAGTAGGAAGAAGAAAGGGGGACGAAGCAAACTTACCTTGCTTACCTTTGAGCGGATTCAAAGGAAAGGAGTGTGTGCATAGGGGTTTTGGCGAGCACGAGCAAGATGGCTTCGGGAGATATCGCAATAAGGCTTTTGATTTAGCAATGCAGTAGTCTGAGGTCGCGCCTGGTATATTGGCTTTGCAAATAAGCCTGGCCATGGTGTTGGCCAGGTACCTTCGCCACTGGGAACGGCTACGCGGGGAGTAGGTGAGGAGGTAACGCTTTCGAGTGCACAGTGACGGGAGGCGACTACCAACTCTGGTACTTACCTACGGGCTGCAGGTTGCTTACCTCAATAGGTCGGTGGAGTAGCAAAACGGGGAGTCAAGGAGTTGCGGAGCTATCCGTTTGACTGACCCATTGTGACCCCATCAAAGCTCAGCAGCGAGAGACGGCCGTAGAGTTTGGAGCTTCACCTACGGAGCGAAGTCGTTGTCGGTTCAAGTAAGCGGAGTAATGGGGAGCAAACTATGGTGGGTCGATGGTCAGCCCACCTCCCGTCCCACCAGCTTGAGCGGTAGCAGGCCTATCGTGTAAACTGCAGGCTCATCTGCCGGTTGGTGCGCTGTTCGTTTCACAGGCCGAGCCGTCGGCAGTGGACCACAAATTGCAAGATTACCTATGGCAAGCGGGAAGGTTCTGAGAGAGGGAGGACGAGTGGGATATACGTGACGGATTGGCGGCGGCCGTAGAGGTTGCGGGCTTATCCATTGGCCATAATATTGCCTGCGTTATTAGCCTGCGCATGTGGGGAGATTGGTCGTGGGAAGCTGCAGGTTACTTGTTGACCGGCAGGGGGCAGAGGTGTGGTGTGAGGTGAGGGGATGAACTACAAGGGAGGCGTTGCTGCGAGTTGGAGGCTCGTCGGGGGGGGGGGGGGTCATTTCAGCAGTCTGACTCTGTTGACCAAGCTGACAGTTGGCCGCCGTTGCGGGGCCCTCAGGCGATTGAAGGTAACAAGGCCCTCTCCTGCGAGTCTGAGTGCGCCCTCCTTGTATTTGAGAGACTAAATACTTCTTCTTCTGCCCCTCTTCCTCTAAGTCTGGTCCATTGGTTCTGAGAGGAAGGCGGCAGGCGGGATTGCAACCCGTAACCCGCGTCAAGACTCTATGGGAAGTCAGCCCACCGATTGTGGGAGCCCTGCCGGAACTCAGGAGGAGTTCTGGAGGCAGGGAACTGAAAGGTAATCATTGCTTTCCCTCTATAAACCCAGATTATAACCGCTACCTGTATACCTTGCTATGTTTGACTGAGTATACTGCGTGTGTCCCTACTTTGACTTTTGGTTTGACCTTCGGCACACCAGTCAGACTAAGTAAAGGAATGTGTGCGCAATCTCAGTTTCAGTCTTTGTTGATTGCCTGAAGGCAGAGTGTGAACACAAGGGGTTGCATCTGGGGGAAGGGTGGGTGAAAGGTGGTTTTGCCTGAGGCTGACAGGGTCCCATGGGGTCAGACCAGTTTCCATAAGATTGGACGACCTGACCGCTGTGGTTATTTTTGAATTGCATGGAGCGTCAGACCAGTAACATAAGATTGGACGGTCCGATTGCTCTGAATTGTGAGGGTTTGACTGTCGCTGACTTTTCAAGGGCCAAACCTGTACCATAAGATTGGAGGGTTTGGTTGCCATTTTTGATTGTGGTTTGTTCTATTTCTTTTGTTTTTGATCGAGGAGGTCGGAGCAAGTCCATAAGATTGGACAGCTCAGCCCCTTCCTGTTTCATTCTGAGGGAGTAATTCTCGCTGAGGGCAGGGCACGTCCATAAGATTGGACGGCCTTGAACTCATGCCGCACACAGTGGATCAGAGAGAAACGAACCTGGCAGAGGACCAGATATGTTCCATAAGATTGGACGGTCTGGCCCAATGCCTCGCACATGCTGGAACCCAAAAGGTTAAAATTTGGCTATATTCTATACTATCCTATGTATGAACAGGCTAGCCAGGCATGGGTTCCATAAGATTGGACGGTCTGGCTATAGCTTATTATGAAATGAAGAAAGTATAACTAAGAGTATAATTGAGGGTAAGACTTCGCAGGCCGGGCCTTGTTCTAAGATCAACAGCTCAGTCCTACGCCCAAGTTTTGAACACCAAGCTTAGAGAGGTATATATAATTTTGGATATTAAACAGTTCGGGGCGGCTGAGCCTTGTTCTAAGATGAACGGCTTAGTCATATGCCCGAAAGGAAGAGAGAAGTAGTTGTGCAACCTGTTCGTGTATACTCAATGGCTGAGTCAGGCAAGTTCCATAAAATTGCACGGCTTGACTTTATGCCATATGTAAGCTGGGTATAAGGGAATAAGGCATCAAGAGATTACGAACTATTATCTGCCAAGTTGGCTTGGGGATGGTGAGAGTACTTACCTTTGTGGTTTGGCATTGCATGTGGCTGAGTGAGGCTACTACTTGGTTTGAGTTTCAGGTTGACAGGTAGTTGCTTTAGAGGCTCGCCTCGTGCTAGAGCGATAGGAATTAGTTCAATTTTTGCATTTCCTGAGCTAAGTTTTTTTTACTTAGATCGATTTTGCATTTTCTGGGATCTTTTGTTAAACTTGGCTTTGTATAAATTTTGGTAAGCTACTTTCTCTACGGGAAGCGCTGCCGGAATTTCTGCAAATCCAAGGAGTTAGTCAAAATTTGACTTGTCAAAGTTCAGCTTGTCTAAAGTTTATATATGACTTAGTAAAAATATGAAAAGTCTCATTTTCTAAAGGGAGTGCTGACCATATTTTTGCTAATTCAAGGAGTTAGACAAAATTGGACTTTGGAAAGTCAAAGACTATTTTGGTTTTCATATTCGGGCGGATACAAATTTTGAAAAGACACTTTTCCTACGGGAAGCGCTGCCGAAATTTTCTTGATTTAGAGGAGTTAGATTATATTTTGACAGGTGGCGATTCTCGCGATCTACGCTGTATAGGGAAGATTGTGTCAGGGTCTACCTTTGCTTCGGGCACTGTTTAGAGGTAGACCTGGGCTTAGTTAATTGGGATGATTTGAGTGAGATCGTGATATAGGGATTATTCTCCATGGACTTATAGGTTTAGCCTAGGGATTGACTTGTCTTGTGTTACAGGTCCTCTTGATCGTATTGACTCAGGATTTGGACTAGTTTCAGCTTGATCCTACGAGGATCATCTTCTGTTATCACTGATAACAGGTCGGTTGCCGATTCGTCGGTTTACGATTCAACTCCAATTCACCCCTGCCACTCAACCTAAAGGCTTTAGCCTTGTGATTGAACTGTTTTGTTGTGTTTTCACCCGGACTTTATTGAATGATCATCCAACAAAAGTACTGAGTATTTATTTAAGAGTTGCACGAGTGAGGTTTGTATGGCTAAAGCGAGGGGTATGAGTGCAAGGAATGGTTGAAGTTGACCCCATGTAGAGGGTGGACTTCTCGATGAATCTTTGATGTGATTGCAGGTGCGTTCGTGGTTCGAACTCTGGATGTGATTGTCTGCGATTACATACGTATATGGCTGAGAGGAGCCCCACTGTGACTGTGAGAAATGATCGTCCTATATAAATAAACCTAAGTACGTATTTGTAAGTGCCCTGAGTATTTAAGAGGCCTACTGTGAGTGTGAATAAGGGTTAACCGGATTATGCCTCGAGAGGAAAGGAAGGTTCCCCTTTCACCCTTGCTTTTTAAAGTGTGTATGGTTGGACGTTGTAGTCCGTGGCAGCCGTCAAAGTCAAACCCATTGACTTTCGCCCAGGCCCGGAGTGGGATTTATCTCCAGGGCAGTAAGAGGCGACTGTCACCACAGATATGGACCTGTGTACCACCCGCTCTGCACAGAGTGCAGAGGAGGGTGTGCCGTCTTCAACCGCGCATGGCGGTTGTCCAGCGCCGAGAGATTAACCCTCAAGGCGCGTGTCAGCCGACACTTGAGTGTCGAATGCGACCCTCGAGATTAACGAGGACCGCGCGAGTACGGGTACTACATGGTACGCCATCATCGCGACTGCTTGCGTTCGTTTGCATTGCTAGTCGATATGAGTTAGCCCTGCGTCCGCGCGGTTTTATATCAAGTCTCGCGCGCGACGCCTATCCAATTTCCGTCGGGAAGTTATGGGACGGCTACTGAAGGGACTATGAGTGTTGTCGCGTTATTCGATGTGTGTGCGTGCGTGTGTTTTATTTTTTTGTTTGTTAGAGTGGTGTGCGGGTGGTGTGTGGGATGCGTCCTAGTCGACCGACGACGAGCCGCGCTTGGGACTTCAGCTCCCCCCAGATGTTGGTTCGCGTGCGGGTCCGATAGACATATTACCGCGCGTAGCCCCTATGCTACAGCGAACGAGAAACGCCCTCGGCTGGTCCACCTCTGCGATTGCAACCGAGTACCTTTCGTACTGTGGACTGGTAGCTCGGCGGGGATACGCCCACCGAAGGGAGGTGACAACTCCCGTAAGGTGGAGGTAAGTTGTNGCCCACCGAAGGGAGGTGACAACTCCCGTAAGGTGGAGGTAAGTTGTGCCTCACGTAGGCCCTATCCTGTCGTAGGGGTTCGCGAGAGGTATGGCAGGCGCACTCGGCCGGAGCGGCCTATGGAAGCTCCATTTGCGCGTTCGTGACGAGGTTGGTCCAACTCCTGCGTGACGCGGCCGAGAGGGTCCCGCACTGCCGCGTGCAGTGCCGGACCGATGCGCCCGACAGGTGGCGCCGTTGCCGGGGATAACGGTTGCCTACCGTTGTCCCTGGTGGAACGACATCCGGATACTGGATTGCGAGGAAATAGGCAAAGTGAGAAGGTTGATCAAGCGTCTACGGATTAATCGGTTGATGGTATTGGATAGTGACCAAGTGAGGAGTAATTGTGCGAGCTCGTTTTGTTCGGTGCAGTAAGGATGGCGCGAAGGGAATGAGTTTGACTATGCGCCCACGTACGTTGACTATGCGCGCACGTACTTCGATTATACACCTGCGTACCCTGAGTAGTACGATGGTTGTTGGAGTTGATACCCTTTCTGACCCCGATAGTTGATGGGTTTGGGCGATGATTTGCATGTTTGACACTACTAAGGTAGGATGAGGTGGTATCAGCAAAACAAAGTGTGGATTGTGGGAGTTGGCCGTGTAAGGTGCCCATAATGGCTAAGGGAAGTTACCCGAGCGGTCAGGGATGCAATACAGCACTTTGGCTTTAGGGCGAGGCATAGAATGAGTAAAGAAGCCTACTGTGTTAGAAGCCGTTACGGGACTTCGAGGAGAGTTAGGCTAGGGATATTGAGAGTCTGTACGAGTATGAATTGGGATCCTGGAATTTGGGTTCTACGTATTTGCTCGAGTTGTGTAGCCATAAAAGTCTGAGGCTTGCTCCGCATGGTATGTTTGCAATTAGCCGTATAAGGCAGTAAAGAGATGCAGTGAGCACCGTGGTAAGGCCCCAATAGAAAGGGCTACGGGAAGTAGTAGACTTGTATGGCGCCTAATAGTGGAGGGTATACCATGTTATTTATGGTAGACCATTGCTTTGAGCCCCTCCTAGGGTCGGACCATCCACTGGAATCTATGAGTTGGAACTAAGGACCTTAGACTAATCGTGTGAGGGCACTTCTATTTGAGTTATATGTTGAACTCAGTCCTACATGCCGGATACTGTCTGAGTAAGCTTGCCTAGTGTCTGATCGTGTGAGGCTAAGTTCTTGGTGATTATAGTCCTTTGATAATTATCATTGTCAGAGATATTTATATAGGTTATGCATCTGAGGTATGCATTTGAATTATCAGTCTGCCAGGATTTATGTGAGCATCTGGAGTCCAATTATTAACCTATGGGCGTTTATATGTGTTTGGACTGCTCCTCAAATAAGGGTAGAAATGCTAGAACGCGATTATTAGCGTGGTAACTGAAAGCGTATGCTGGACATTTTTTATGTGATGGGCAGAACCCAGACCAGAGCGAAGGCAACTCAAGATGCCTTATGCTAAAGAAGATCCCAGTGTGAATTGCCTGTCAAGAAGGGAGATGGGTTTGAGATTTCCTTGCCAAGGCGTGTCAAGGAGGGAGAGTATATCTCTTCCTGGTGGGGCGCATTGATAGGCAAATATATTTTCGCCTGGATCGAGTCCGGTCTCGATGATGATCAGGGATGCGCGATCGTCAGGGTGACTCTGTACGCCTCTTCCTCATTCTGGGTCGGGCATGGGGTTGAGTTGGCACTTGGGCACGGGAGCCTGCTCGCGAGGTCTTTGAGAGTGGTTGAGGCAGCCACAGTGAAGTGGGCGAAGGAAGTGTCTTGCGATGGAGAAGAGCAAGTGCTGACCCGTATAAAGATCAAGCGTGTTGAGGAGTTTGTGCTTCCGTCAGCGCCACTACGGGTCATCCTACCCGAATTTCTCATTGAGAAATGTTTTGGTGGACAGGCGAGGATAGTGGTAGCAGCTGACGCCGCTTTGAAAACACGGGAATGGGGGAGTGGGTGCTATAATGCGAGCTGGTATACGGATTGTATCTGGACCTCAGGTTTTCTCCTCCTAGTCAGTGGCTCAGGAGCATGGCTAATATGGTCGACGTATATGCTAGTTCCCATGACCCAGATGAGGGAGTAAGAGACTGGGATGAGATTCGGGTAGCAGTAGTTAGGTAGCGAATGCCTTCTCTCCTACTAAATGCGCTTCCTTTGGCTTGGTTGTGGTCGTCTCTCTATCCATTATCGCAGTTATAAAGGTAAGCGTCAGGGTAACTAGGGGTTGAGGCCTAATTGCGTGAGTGAAAGGGTAGATAGCGTGATTTAAGTGTTAGCAGTTTGCCCTTATCTGCCTGAGCTTACTTAAATTTTTGTTTGATGATCTATTGTCCGCTTTGCGTATCAGACGACCATCAGCATCATGGCGGAAGAGAGCGGCTTCGCCAAGATCCTGCGTTGGAGGAATTCGTGTCAGATGAAGGTGTTGTTGTGCGAAGCACTGCGAGAGTCAATGCTGCCAGACCTCCGTGCTTTGTTGTTCCAAGGAAGGAACTTGTCTGACTTCCTACATGACTTTCAGGGCTTCATCCTTATGAAGAAGTGGGACGAGAGGGCAATGAGGTGCATGTTTCTGCTGTTTGTTTGTGAAAGACTAAGTGAGGAGGTATATACCCTCAAGCAGGAGTCGAAAACGTGGGATGAATTGGTGCGTTCCTTAAGGCTAAGATTCCCAGAAGATGGAATAGAAGGCCCACGTGGGGAATGCTCTGTGCCACCAGTTGCGGGCGCACCATCGCAGGCGGAGTTAAGTGGGTTACAAAGACAAGTAGGGGTATTGGAGGAGAGGTTAGAACAACTGGAAGAGGCAAGGAAGGGTAAGCGGAAGGTTTTAGAAGACTCCCCAAGTAAGCCGGCTGGCCAGCGTGAAGGAGGAGTGGAAAAGGGTGGCCAGGAATCGCCCCTCTCGATAGGAACCCCAAAGAAGCAAGCCAGTGTTCAGGCGAGGGACAAAGGCAAGAGAGAGGATAAGATAAAGGAGGAGCATGGACCTCTCAAGTTAACAAAGGCGCAGCGGAAAGTGAGGAACCTCGCTCAGGGCAGTCAAGGTACCGAAAAGGGACAGAGTTCGCAGCGAGTAGCGGCTACACCGCAAGAGAGGGAAGGCGAGGCAAGACCAAGGGGGCCTCCTCTGATCGAGCAAGCATTACATTGGCAGTGGACGTCGGGTAACCGAATGAACTTGTGGCCGGCACACAGTCCTTATATGCCCTGGGCGCAAAGCAATTATATGGGCCCTTGGACGAACATGATGCCCCGTGGGCCCCCGCCAGTCCAAATCCAACCCGTCGGACCGTCGTGGCCACCGATACAGCACGCTTCGCAGGACAGTATGACAGGTGGAAGGGGCCAAAGGCAGGCAGTTGGAAGGGGCCGAGGGGATGGCGGGCGTGGCACTATGGGTCGATGAGATGGTGGGCGTGGCAATACGGGCTGTAGAGATGGTGGACGCGGCAATAAAGGTCGTGGGAATGACAGGCAAGGCGCCGAAGGTCGCGACAGGGGCCAGCGAAACCATAAGTGGGGCTCAAAGAAGAAAGGGGCATGATGGTGCCGAATGAGATGGTCATTGGAATGAGCCAAGTGATTAATGGTGCGGAGAGGGTAGATGAGACGACTAGGGCAGAGAAAGTATAGTAGGACGTAATGGGGATTCACCCTAACTCCTCGGTTGGGGAGTTTCTGTCAGTTGCCTGCCCTGGATTTTTGGATTCGTGTTGGTAGAGGCTAGTTGTGCATGTATTGATCTGGAAACTGGAGTACCAGGCTAACCATTGCGTGACCCTAACCCCATACTAATTGGTAAAGGCTAGTTGCATATTATCTGCGTCGGGGCAGACATATACTTGGGTGTGTGTATGTGCATAGGTTAGATCCGGGGAGAGGTTTCGCAATAATGGTCCGGTAAAGTAACTTAGGCTGTAGATAGCCCAACCGTATAGGTGAAACCAGAGGGGGCAGTGAGTGAGTGGGGACTGGTTCGCCTGTACGTCAGTAGGACCAAGGTTTTTTGTATATAGGAACGGAGCTAGATATGTGCATATCTAGGGGTAGTCACGATTAGCTTGTCCATCTGTACATATGCAGATTGTAGTGCTGGACGAATCTTTGTTTTTTCTTTTTGGTGTGATTTAGGTGATTGTGTCCTGATGTGTGACATGTTGGCGTGTACAGTTGGGATATATTTGTGTGATTTGGGTCTCTGCGTACATTGGGTATATTCCGAGGTATTCGTGTGTTAGGGACGTGGACCACTTGGTAGGATGGGGCAAGGAGTGACCCTGACGGCATTGTTACGAAATAAGGGTCTGTTCCACTAGGCCTACTGACTGAGAGAATAAGGTATGGGACCCACGTCGTGTCCATGCCTGAATGGTTGCATAGGTGTGAGTGGTAAGAGAGGCTTGGGAAGAAGCCTCAGCATGTGGGAGATAGGCTCTCTAGCCTAGGAAAACAGTTGTAAGACTCGTGTATGAATGCCTTCTAGTCTTACCTTTCCTAGGGTATATGGATACGTCTTGAGTTACTTGGGTCCCTCTGACTTGAAGGGGTATGGCTACGTCGTGATCAATCTGTTCTAGCTTTAGTTTTGGCCAGGGAAACTGCTTAGTTCTTGTGTGATACCAGTGACGATTTGAGTTGAGATTGTTCAACTCCGAATGTACATATGTAATTTGAGACATTTAGCTCACGGTTGAGTTGGGGTATTGTACCCTTGTGTATATATTGAGTTGAGGCCTTATCCGAGACTGTCCTTTGTATATGACGATCACAATCACTCTCATATGTGTGGTTTTATCCTGATGTATGATGGCTTTGTGTGAGTGATGTGCGAGATACTTCTCATGTGTATTGGATTGTGTGGATTTCATGAGAATGAATGAATGTGAACTGTCTACTCTTCGGTATACTCGTGCGGCCTGCCTATAGGCAGGACAGGGCCGAGTGTAAGGAGAGGGAGTGCAGTCTGTCATTGTGAAAGTGTGAGAATCTTAAGGGATTCTGTGAGTCTTTGGGACTCGAGTACTTACCATGCCGGATGTTTTATGATTAAGTAGCGAAAAGGGCCCATAATTAGACCCCTCAGTTGAATTGGTTCGTGGTTGAGTTGTGGAGAGGACCCATAAGTAGGCCTCTCAGTTTGAGTTGTTCTATGGTTGAGTTGTTCTATGGTTGAGACCCCTTCAGATTAAGGAAGGTGGTAATGTTTATTTATCGAAAGACTCATCCCCAAAAAGGGGGGGTGTTTTAAAAAGGGTCGTGTGATAGCGCATCCTAAAAAGAGAGGGATGACTGGGAGACCTATTGAGAGAGACCTCCTTCGTGTGAAAGGTGGTTAATGGATTTAAGGGCATGGTAAGCAGTGCTTGGGTTGATAAAGTCTGACGAAGAGGGACCACGTTTGCTTGAGATGTTTGAGAAAGTCGCAAAAGAGTGCAGGGCGAGAGACGTCTCAGTATGGGTGGTTGCTGACTCTGATCAAGTCAGGGGTCACGGCCTTGTGGACCTAGCAGATTTTGTTTGTGATTGTGCGAAGGATGCCATGCCTTTCGTGGGAGAGCTGGTAAATGTCTTCAGACCCCTGCGTAATCTTGTAGTGGGTCCGTGATTGGTTTTGCGACGCTCCGTCTGACCACTTGTGCTAGTTCTGGGATATAGTAGGGGAATACCAAGCTAAGCGGTAAAGATTAACACCTCTAGGGCGTAACCCCAGTGGATGGCTGCTAGCCAGCGCAACCTGGCTGCGGGACCGCGGAATAAGAGTTTAAGGGGAGTTGCCCGCCCGAGGGAAATTACTCCGTGGGGTAGTAGATGTTGATAATTTTTGGAAAATCCTGATGGAATGCTTATCAGGAGAAAACCTATCGTTGCGTAACCAACGAGGGTACTGGCGCTAAAATAACAATGCGGTGGGTCGTAGTCCTGGTCCGATCAGCCAGTCTACGGTGGGCCAAGATGGAGACCTAGCCTTTCTGTACTAGACTGCAGAAAGAGCCGAGTGGATATTAAGTATACAAATATACGTATGTGTATTTGATTGCGAGAGATTCTATGAGAAGGAAGGCGAGAGTGCCTTCAAAGGTCTCGGTTAGGGCCCGTGTCCCTAGTTTTGGCCAGGACTAGGGACACCCAACGAGAAGTCGAAGGTTGTCTAGGACCGGGGAGAGGATGATTGGGAAGGTCTTTGGAACTTATGTTGTCAGCGTCCTAATGTCGGGGCGGCGGGAGCCCGGGTTAGAAACTTGGTAGCATATAGTTGTGGAGGCATGGTTTGATGGAGGCCTCTACCCTGTGTTTGTCGGCTAATCGGATTGGTTCCTTTTTCGTCAGCATCTTGGGTAATCTGATAGCTTTTCGATTTTGCGAAGCGACGGGGACGTCGCTTAATATGGTCCGGTAAGCTGTCGGCGCGAATACCCTTACAAGGGTATCCGCCCTAGTTTTTGCAAGTGACAGAAAATAAGTTAAAAGTTTAAGTATACCGCGCTAGGCGCAGTTGCATCTGTGATTTACGTTGACCAAATGGTTGACTATAATAGAGAGTGCGTGAGCGCGCAGGTTTAAGGCGCGCATGATTCTTTTTTTTCTGTTATTGATCATAAAGTCGACGCGAACATCGGTCGTTCTGTCTAATGATATTATTATCATTTTTTTTAAGAAGGAAGTAAGGATATTTTCCTTTGATTGGTACGTTTGACCGAGTCGCGCGCATGCGTACGGAGGACGACCTCGACGGAGGCGACAAAGGTGACAGTGTGACTGCGGTAGGTTTTGGCACGTGGAGTGGCGTGAGTGGCGGCCGGGGTACAACTTGGTAAGTCGACGCAGACGCTGGGCGGTTGCGCGCACGACTGTAGGCAGGGGAGGGGCTCAGGCCAATTTCCCTGGCCCTGAGCGCAGCACCGCACCGCCTTATATGGCGCTCCGCGGATATTGGTCTCAGGCTTGGGCTTAGCCCTATAGGTTATGATACTGGGTTGGCGCGGCGGAGGTTCGGGGATCGAGGCCAGCGAGCGTCGGCGCAGCAACAGAGGAGCATCGTGGAGCGAAACCTGAGAGGTTGAGGGCCCTGTGGGGCTATCGCCCTCGGTTTTGTTTACGGGCGCGGCGGCGGGCCCAATCCGCGGGGTGGCAAGGTGCAAGCAGCCCCGCGGTTCCCCGACGTTTCCACTTAGTTTATTTTATTTCCATTTTGTTTACTGTTCTTGGTCCCTTTGTTATCGCGTCCCGTTTTGGGACGCGAGACTGCGATAGGAGTGCGTGGGGGTGTGTTGTATTTGCGGGGTCGCCTGAAGTGCAATTACAAACGGTTTTCGTAGCTACACCGGAGCCGCGCCTGACACCGTTTTGCCTAGGGCGCAGCGCCGTGGGTGTGGCAGGCACCCAAGAGCATAGCTTGGTGGGTACACCCCTGAACTGTTGGAATGCGGGCCAGTATCGGACTTAGAGGGGCCGGGTGATTTCTCCAAGGAGCCGCGGGGCGCCGCACCGGTCGGAGTCCTTCGAGACATCCGTTAGAATCGGTACGATACAGAAAAGATTAGCACGGTCCCAGCGTGGGGGCGGCCCGTATAAGAGGAAGGAGGCCCGACGGCCGAACGCTTTTCCTCAGCGGTAGCCGTCGGGCTGCACAGTTCGGGGAGCCAATATCGGCCGTGGTAGCGGGTGATCAGACACGGGAAGAAAGCAAGGCGGGGCAGGGCGCAGCAGTGAGAGGATGAGCCAAAGAGAAGATGGACCTGGCGCGAATTCGCGCCCGGTACATCCGAGGATTGGAACGACGGATTGGAGCATCGCGGGTGAGGCAGCGTGATAGTGACCAAGGCAGTGAGGCACAACGCTGCAGCGGAGTAGGGGGCGACGGGCGCTGGGGGAGATAGTGGAAAAGAGGACGCACCCGGATGGATAACCGCGATAGGTGCATGCGGGGTAGGGGGAGGCTGGTGATGGCGGATAGGCGGGTGAGGCGCAGCGGGAGCGGGGCTGCTTGCGCGATACTGGGTGAAAACGGGCTGGGGGAGAGTGTAGTAGGGGGTTTTTAGATATGGCGAGTTCAATGGTACAGTTAGTTCTGTGGTTAGTTGAGTAGAATAGCGGGGTAGTGAAGAAGGGGGTGCGCTGAGATGGCTATGGTAGAAATAGAGGAAAGCGATATTTCGCTCGATTCCTAACGGAATCGAGCGAAATAAAGTCGTAGACTGTGTTTTCGTGGCACTGCGACTTAGACTGTGGAGTTAGTTCTTGCAATAGGTTCGTAGAAAGGTAGGTAGATGAGAGAAGATGGTGCGCGGGCTATGGCGGAGGGGAGGAAAACCAGAAAGAAGAAGTTGAAAGAGCACTCGATTCTTGGTGGAGTCGAGTGGGGAAGGCACTATAGTTGAGATTTGAGGGTAGGGCGAGTCGGATCATGCGGTTAGTTTGCGTGTTAGAATGTTGTGTAGTGAAGCAGGAGTGAGTGTGCCTGCGAGGAGGGTGTAGAGGAAGGAGGAAGATGGGTGAATGAACCTAGTGCGGATTCGCGCCAGGTGCGCCCAAGGATGGGGATGGTGGAAAAACGTTCCACTTCGGCCGATAGTTGATGAAGGCGGGCAGGAGAAGGGGCTAGACAGGTGTTTTTAGGTATGGTGAATCCGAATCTGTCGTCGGACAGGGGTAAAAGTTAGTAATAAGAAAGTTAATAAGAAAAGTCAGTGAGCCAAAGATATGGCCAAGTGGGGAGAGAAGCGAGGGTGAAGAAGGTCATTCCCACCCGTTTCTGAGTGAGAACGGGCAAACCAAGGAGCAAGTCGGGGGTTTTTGGACGCCGCGAGTTCCATGATGCAGTCGGTTTCAGCGATGAGGGAGTGGATTGGGCGCTCTACGAACTATGGGCTGCGTGGAGCTATGGAGTAGGAAGAAGAAAGGGGGACGAAGCAAACTTACCTTGCTTACCTTTGAGCGGATTCAAAGGAAAGGAGTGTGTGCATAGGGGTTTTGGCGAGCACGAGCAAGATGGCTTCGGGAGATATCGCAATAAGGCTTTTGATTTAGCAATGCAGTAGTCTGAGGTCGCGCCTGGTATATTGGCTTTGCAAATAAGCCTGGCCATGGTGTTGGCCAGGTACCTTCGCCACTGGGAACGGCTACGCGGGGAGTAGGTGAGGAGGTAACGCTTTCGAGTGCACAGTGACGGGAGGCGACTACCAACTCTGGTACTTACCTACGGGCTGCAGGTTGCTTACCTCAATAGGTCGGTGGAGTAGCAAAACGGGGAGTCAAGGAGTTGCGGAGCTATCCGTTTGACTGACCCATTGTGACCCCATCAAAGCTCAGCAGCGAGAGACGGCCGTAGAGTTTGGAGCTTCACCTACGGAGCGAAGTCGTTGTCGGTTCAAGTAAGCGGAGTAATGGGGAGCAAACTATGGTGGGTCGATGGTCAGCCCACCTCCCGTCCCACCAGCTTGAGCGGTAGCAGGCCTATCGTGTAAACTGCAGGCTCATCTGCCGGTTGGTGCGCTGTTCGTTTCACAGGCCGAGCCGTCGGCAGTGGACCACAAATTGCAAGATTACCTATGGCAAGCGGGAAGGTTCTGAGAGAGGGAGGACGAGTGGGATATACGTGACGGATTGGCGGCGGCCGTAGAGGTTGCGGGCTTATCCATTGGCCATAATATTGCCTGCGTTATTAGCCTGCGCATGTGGGGAGATTGGTCGTGGGAAGCTGCAGGTTACTTGTTGACCGGCAGGGGGCAGAGGTGTGGTGTGAGGTGAGGGGATGAACTACAAGGGAGGCGTTGCTGCGAGTTGGAGGCTCGTCGGGGGGGGGGGGGGTCATTTCAGCAGTCTGACTCTGTTGACCAAGCTGACAGTTGGCCGCCGTTGCGGGGCCCTCAGGCGATTGAAGGTAACAAGGCCCTCTCCTGCGAGTCTGAGTGCGCCCTCCTTGTATTTGAGAGACTAAATACTTCTTCTTCTGCCCCTCTTCCTCTAAGTCTGGTCCATTGGTTCTGAGAGGAAGGCGGCAGGCGGGATTGCAACCCGTAACCCGCGTCAAGACTCTATGGGAAGTCAGCCCACCGATTGTGGGAGCCCTGCCGGAACTCAGGAGGAGTTCTGGAGGCAGGGAACTGAAAGGTAATCATTGCTTTCCCTCTATAAACCCAGATTATAACCGCTACCTGTATACCTTGCTATGTTTGACTGAGTATACTGCGTGTGTCCCTACTTTGACTTTTGGTTTGACCTTCGGCACACCAGTCAGACTAAGTAAAGGAATGTGTGCGCAATCTCAGTTTCAGTCTTTGTTGATTGCCTGAAGGCAGAGTGTGAACACAAGGGGTTGCATCTGGGGGAAGGGTGGGTGAAAGGTGGTTTTGCCTGAGGCTGACAGGGTCCCATGGGGTCAGACCAGTTTCCATAAGATTGGACGACCTGACCGCTGTGGTTATTTTTGAATTGCATGGAGCGTCAGACCAGTAACATAAGATTGGACGGTCCGATTGCTCTGAATTGTGAGGGTTTGACTGTCGCTGACTTTTCAAGGGCCAAACCTGTACCATAAGATTGGAGGGTTTGGTTGCCATTTTTGATTGTGGTTTGTTCTATTTCTTTTGTTTTTGATCGAGGAGGTCGGAGCAAGTCCATAAGATTGGACAGCTCAGCCCCTTCCTGTTTCATTCTGAGGGAGTAATTCTCGCTGAGGGCAGGGCACGTCCATAAGATTGGACGGCCTTGAACTCATGCCGCACACAGTGGATCAGAGAGAAACGAACCTGGCAGAGGACCAGATATGTTCCATAAGATTGGACGGTCTGGCCCAATGCCTCGCACATGCTGGAACCCAAAAGGTTAAAATTTGGCTATATTCTATACTATCCTATGTATGAACAGGCTAGCCAGGCATGGGTTCCATAAGATTGGACGGTCTGGCTATAGCTTATTATGAAATGAAGAAAGTATAACTAAGAGTATAATTGAGGGTAAGACTTCGCAGGCCGGGCCTTGTTCTAAGATCAACAGCTCAGTCCTACGCCCAAGTTTTGAACACCAAGCTTAGAGAGGTATATATAATTTTGGATATTAAACAGTTCGGGGCGGCTGAGCCTTGTTCTAAGATGAACGGCTTAGTCATATGCCCGAAAGGAAGAGAGAAGTAGTTGTGCAACCTGTTCGTGTATACTCAATGGCTGAGTCAGGCAAGTTCCATAAAATTGCACGGCTTGACTTTATGCCATATGTAAGCTGGGTATAAGGGAATAAGGCATCAAGAGATTACGAACTATTATCTGCCAAGTTGGCTTGGGGATGGTGAGAGTACTTACCTTTGTGGTTTGGCATTGCATGTGGCTGAGTGAGGCTACTACTTGGTTTGAGTTTCAGGTTGACAGGTAGTTGCTTTAGAGGCTCGCCTCGTGCTAGAGCGATAGGAATTAGTTCAATTTTTGCATTTCCTGAGCTAAGTTTTTTTTACTTAGATCGATTTTGCATTTTCTGGGATCTTTTGTTAAACTTGGCTTTGTATAAATTTTGGTAAGCTACTTTCTCTACGGGAAGCGCTGCCGGAATTTCTGCAAATCCAAGGAGTTAGTCAAAATTTGACTTGTCAAAGTTCAGCTTGTCTAAAGTTTATATATGACTTAGTAAAAATATGAAAAGTCTCATTTTCTAAAGGGAGTGCTGACCATATTTTTGCTAATTCAAGGAGTTAGACAAAATTGGACTTTGGAAAGTCAAAGACTATTTTGGTTTTCATATTCGGGCGGATACAAATTTTGAAAAGACACTTTTCCTACGGGAAGCGCTGCCGAAATTTTCTTGATTTAGAGGAGTTAGATTATATTTTGACAGGTGGCGATTCTCGCGATCTACGCTGTATAGGGAAGATTGTGTCAGGGTCTACCTTTGCTTCGGGCACTGTTTAGAGGTAGACCTGGGCTTAGTTAATTGGGATGATTTGAGTGAGATCGTGATATAGGGATTATTCTCCATGGACTTATAGGTTTAGCCTAGGGATTGACTTGTCTTGTGTTACAGGTCCTCTTGATCGTATTGACTCAGGATTTGGACTAGTTTCAGCTTGATCCTACGAGGATCATCTTCTGTTATCACTGATAACAGGTCGGTTGCCGATTCGTCGGTTTACGATTCAACTCCAATTCACCCCTGCCACTCAACCTAAAGGCTTTAGCCTTGTGATTGAACTGTTTTGTTGTGTTTTCACCCGGACTTTATTGAATGGTCATCCAACAAAAGTACTGAGTATTTGTTTAAGAGTTGCACGAGTGAGGTTTGTATGGCTAAAGTGAGGGGTATGAGTGCAAGGAATGGTTGAAGTTGACCCCATGTAGTGCGTAGACTTCTAGATGAATCTTTGATGTGATTGCAGGTGCGTTTGTGGTTCGAACTCTGGATGTGATTATCTGCGATTACATACGTATATGGCTGAGAGGAGCCCCACTGTGACTGTAAGAAATGATCGTCCTATATAAATAAACCTAAGTACGTATTTATAAGTGCCCTGAGTATTTAAGAGGCCTACTGTGAGTGTGAATAAGGGTTAACCGGATTATGCCTCGAGAGGAAAGGGAGGCTCCCCTTTCACCCTTGTTTTTTAAAGTGTGTATGGTTTGACGTTGTAGTCCGTGACAGCCGTCAAAATCAAACCCCTTGACTTTCGCCCAGGCCCGGAGTGAGACTTATCTCCAGGGCAGTAAGAGGCGACTGCCACCACAAGTATGGACCTGTGTACCACCCGCTCTGCACAGAGTGCAGAAGAGGGTGTGTGATCTTCAACCGCGCATGGCGGTTGTCCAGCGCCGAGAGATTAACCCTCAAGGCGCGTGTCAGCCGACACTTGAGTATCGAATGCGACCCTCGAGATTAACGAGGACCGCGCGAGTACGGGTACTACATGGTACGCCATCATCGCGACTGCTTGCGTACGTTTGCATTGCTAGTCGATATGAGTTAGCCCTGCGTCYGCGCGGTTTTATATCAAGTYTCGCGYGCGACGYCTATCCAATTTCCGTCGGRAAGTTAYGGGACGGCTRCTGAAGGGACTAGGAGTGTTGTCGCGTTGTTCGATGTGTGTGCGTGCGTGTGTTTTATTTTTGTGTTTGTTAGAGTGGTGTGCGCGTGGTGTGTGGGATGCGTCCTAGTCGACCGACGACGAGCCGCGCTTGGGACTTCAGCTCCCCCCAGATGTCAGTTCGTGTGCGAGTATGATATACGTATTACCGCGCGTAGCCCCTATGCTACAACGAACGAGAAACGCCCTCGGCTGGTCCACCCATGCGATTGCAACCGAGTAGCTTTCGTACTGTGGACTGGTAGCTCGGCGGGGATACGCCCACCGAAGGGAGGTGACAGCTCCCGTAAGGTGGAGGTAAGTTGTACCTCGCGTAGACCCTATCTTGTCGTAGGGGCTCGCGAGAGGTATGGCAGGCGCACTCGGCCGGAGCGGCCTAAGGAAGCTCCATTTGCGCGTTCCTGACGAGGTTGGTCCAACTCCTGCGTGACGCGGCCGAAAGGGTCCCGCGCTGCCGCATGCGGTGCCGGACCGATGCGCCCGACAACGCCAATGTCAAAAATATTCGATTTCTTCAATCTCACCAGTCACTCAAGTTGGTAACCTGTACGCTAGACTCCCCCCCGAGCTCGTAAGTTTTGAATCGCTATTATGAGTTAGGACTAATCCCCTGTCCACCAGCTTTCACTGTCTGCGGCTTATTCTGTGTCACAACGCAGCATGCTTGGATAGCAACGATTAGTCACACTGATTAATCAAACTAAGAAAGAACCTGAAATTAATGGGAAGGGAAAGTGGTTACTTTGCAACAGTCAGCGTCTTATCTGAAAACTTAGCCAAGACGACCATGATGAAGCGCGTTATTGACCCTCAGCAGCAATGCTCATTACAGGCTAAAAGTCGAATGGAGATGGCAAAGCAGGCTATCGTCAGAGTTGATGCGACAAAAGGTAAGTAAATCGCCTTCAGAGAGCGAGAGACCCCTCCCACTTGTCGGTCTCGCGGCCCTCAACCCTTTCTCACGCGTCCTCATAACTCGAGCGTCTATTCTGATATAGGGCCCCAACATCTGTCTCATCGAGCATCTGGCTCAGTCATGAGCTGCCGTTTGCTTGGACCCGTTGGCGTAGACGGCGAGATTACACACATTGATCTCTTTGACTTATCCTGTTCGCTCCTTTCCCCGCACTCTCACATCCTTGCTCAGGTCCCCTTTCTTGTTTATTCCTTCACGACTCCCTCCGCAACTAGCTCATGGCCAAAGCAGATCATGCATACACCGATCGTAGTGGATGCGCTGAGCTTCTCATTGCTTACACAAAAAGAGAGGGGTCTCTCACTGATCTCGTACTAATTAGCGAGTAATTACAGTCCACACTCCAATGAAAAGGTTGCTGATCTAAGTCCCAGACAGGGAGGGACCGTGCTCAGTGCGAGGCAAGCGGACCAGGTAGCAATTACACCACGCCCCGCAGACTAGCCTCTCTTGATGGTTACTTCTCACGCTGTCCCGGCGGGTTTTTCCTCTTTCCTCATCTTTTCGTCATTACTGCAGGTGCAGGCACACCGCGCGAGCGTGTGAGCGGTGGTTGACGTCAACTATCTCTCTCTAGGGTAGCCATATACGTTAGCCTCCTCTCGCTCTCCCGGACTGCCGCGTCCCTCTCTCCTCTCAGTTTCGCGGGGTCTAAACGGGACGTCGTGCAAGTCTGTGCAAAAAAAAAAAAAAGTTGGCATCAGTCGTACACCGTCCCGTTCCCGCTCATACTTCGTCCCTCTTCTTCGTTAATAGCCCTCTAGTTCTCCTGGCCTTACCACGTGCAGTCCGCACATGTGTCCAACTGCCCACACTCCTCATTCTTGTGCATCGCCTGCAGTGCTGACGACAACCTTTTCTCTCTCCCTTTACGCGTTGACCTTCTGTCTCTTTTTCGCACGACACCTGTCAAAAAAAAAAAAAAAGGAATCGCGTGCCCCACGTCCTTGCCTCAGCCTCTTCGCTGCTGGCCTTCTCGCCTTGCATGTCGATTCTCTCTCGCTTCACACATGTTTCTTCCCCTTGCTCTGCTTTTCTCCGGTCCCGCGGCCTCTGGGCGTCAGTTGTCGTGAGCTGGCCTCAGATCCCTCTTCCATCGGCTTTGCAGCCCGGTGATGCCTCTGGATCTCGCCTGGTCTGATCCAGGACCTGAGGTCCGTCTCCCGGTCCTCCGCCTCGCTCATCTCGCTCTCCCCACCTGAGTCTCGTTCCAGGTGGGCCAGCTCCCAGTCCGCCATGTCCATCGAGGTCTCGGTCTCATGATATGAGACTGTTACCTGCATTTTCGCCGTCATCCCATCTCTTCTGCAGCGCCTCTCCACACGGTCTTTCGTCTCCGTGATAGCGTCTTGCAGCCTTCCATCAGTCCGCATCTCCTCCTCTTTTCCTTCCTCCACATTGATCCTCAGTCTCAGCTCGTCACTCCCATCATAATTGAGTATAGTCGTGATCCAGGGCCCCTCCCCGGACATAGGCTTCCATCGAATCTGGTGGTACCAATAGCTGGGTCTATACCCATGCAACGCCATAGCCACCCAGAGATAGCCACGCCCACTATAGCCAACGCTCAGAACGTTACTTGCCTGTACCGCACTAGAGGCATAGGACAGAACAGGACTCAAACCGCTGGGAGAATACAGCCTCAGCGTTTCCTCTCTATTCGCAGCACGTCAGGCTCACACGCTCACTCAAAAACCCAGCAGCAATCTCCCTTTTATAACACCCGGTGAGGCCGCGACCCCTGTATTCTAAACGAGAGTCTCGAGTATCCCTTTTTAGACTTCTGCACTCTGGTTTTCTATAACTTCTATACTAATTAATTTAAAGAAAAATAGTCTTCACAAAARGAAAATGAAAAGYRAGGCGCCAATGRTCAAATCTCATTACCACAGGCTGGACACAGTAATCCCATACTGTAATATCGACGGAGCACCTTTTCGCTTCAAAAGCAGACCACCGACCTACTCCTACCGGGTGCCCGTATCCGATGGTAAGGAGGGGGCTTATGACCCTCCATAAGGGGGTGATAAGTCTCCTACCGATGCGGCCGCGGGTCGCCCTTCTTTTGAGGCCCGATCACGCAGCACTCAGTCGGCACATATTCTCAGACGGAATAAGAGGGGTCGGCCAATTCGGGCCACTGTTCCAAATTCGAACCGTTGGCTTCCCCTCGATGTGACAAGGAAGGTAAAGGAGGGCCGCACCTGAAAACCGGTAAAGTAATAATAAGAAAATTAATAATAATAATAATATAAAAAAAATCGCAGAAAAGAAAAGATGACAGTTCAAATTTCCTCCGCGAAGCAACCTCTCCTGAAGACTGTATCTGCCTCTTAACCTGGCCATCGGGGACCCACCGCGAGGTTCGAACGAACGGATCTGATACAGGCGATATACAAGGGGTAGGTAGAGCCCCAGACCATAAGACCGCAGTTGAAGTTCGAAAACCCGAATCGGCGGCCTTCCCTGCAAAGTGACTGGTCGACAGGCGGGAAACTGAAAAATAGGAAAATTAAGTAGTAACATTAATAATGATAAAAATGATGACAATCAGCAAGCAAAAAATGGAAAGAGAACTGTAACATCACAGTGGCCCGAAGCCACTGAATTTTCCCCAAACCATTGTGAGATCAAATTCGGCGCTTTGTTTTCGCTTTTCTCTTTTTCCTTTTTATCAGCGACCTCTATTTCGTACACCTAACCCATAACCCTGTAGAGCGAATCTCAGCGCGCGACAGAAAAGACCGCGCCAGTCCTGTCACTTTCGCGTCCGAGGGCGAACCCGGCGGCTACCACGGTCACAGGTCGGTTGTGCTCTGCTGTACAGCAGGGCGCCGAGCCTTCGTGGACCAATGGAAGTCCTGTGGCGCACCACTTTTGCTGAGGGCTACGCCACCGGGACTGGTCCACACCATACTACAGCCCAGGTACCAAGCGTCAAAGTGTTTCGGGAGTAGCTACAGATCGCAGCACTAAACTAAGGGTGGTACCAAGTAGGGACTTGGTACACAGAGGAGGGCCGGGACACCGCGCCCTC
>BFEA01000252.1:1761516-1774852 GCA_003427395.1 Chara braunii
AAAAAAAAAAAAAACGTGTTTTTTTTTTCCTATTTTCTTCGATTTCGCCCTTACCCCCCCAACCAAAAATTTGATTTTTTTCGTTTTTTTTTGCCTGATGGGGTGGGGCTGGGGTTGCGCCGCCACGTGGCGCTCCCCGATTCCTCAACCTCCCTCCCCAGCAGCCGCCACTCGTCCGCGCGGACGCATCCGCGGGCTTCGCGGCCTGGCCGCGGCCGCGGACTTGGCCACGCCTGTCCGCCGCTGCCAGGGGGATACATAGCGTGCAGATGATGCAGAGGCCCGTTTATGCAACTGCGTTTTAGTTGGATCCACGGAGGAGAGACTCAGGCTGGCTCATCGATCCGAACAGCGCCCTCGTGCAAAACGCAATGCGCTTCTTCTGTAGGCAGATTGGAGCAGAGTGAGATTCGTGCCGCACATGGACATGTGGGATCATCTGTATAAGTTTTTGAGAGAGCCTGTGGAAGGGGAAGTCATGACAGATGAACACATGTGGACATTGATTGCCATCAAGCAAGCAACACAACATACGTCTGCAGACTGGTGGACCTTGTACGGTGGGGATGTTCCACATCTGCAGCAGATCGCCATCAACGTGTTGGGAATGTGGAGCATGGTGACACCCACGGAGCGGAACTGGGCATCGGTGGACTTTGTCCATTCGAAGCGCAGAAACAGTCTCTCGCCAGAGTCCTTGGAGAAGCTGGTTTACATTCACTGGAACATGCAGTTGTTGCGTGTTCCAAATAGCAAGGACAATGGCTACGTGGACGTGTGGGGATCCTTCTTCGAGCCGTCGAGGGAGCCGGCAACGGAAGGTGGAGTTGTCGAGGACGCCACGGAGGATGAGACAACCGACAATATCGAGGAGGAAAAGAGGCAAAAGAGACTGAAGAAGACTCCAAAGGACCTGATTCCGAAGAGCCTGCTGGATGACGATTCAAGCGGGAGCAGCTATCTTGAGGATCTCGTGTGGAAGGGGAAGTATTGGAACGAATTCACTTCCGAGGAGAGTGACGGTGAGGATAACATTGGGGAGGACTCAGATTTCGAGTTGGGGGGCAATCTGGCGGTGTCAGCCACTACGTACATCGGTCGGAGGCTTAGGAGGCGAGAGAAGGAGGCAGAGGTGCTGCCTTCCGAGGCCATCGACAAACTGGACACTAATATGGAGTTCTTGGCACACCCTACGCCTGATGCAGACGAGGAGGAAGCAGCTCGGGCCAAGGCTATGGCAGATAGGGATATCGCTTTGGTTCAGAGGCGGATGTGTGAGGAAGAGGCTCGTCCTGCTGGTGTCCCCACCTGGAGGGAGAGAGAGAGAGACAAAGCAAATAAGTCAACCAACATGAGGAGCAACATATTGATGAAAAGGATGAAAGGGTGGACAATATGGAGGTAGATAAGGTTGACGTGCGTGCAGAACATGAAGGGAGTTTGCAGCATGAGGGAATGGATATTGGAGCACATGGAGAAAAAAATGTGCAGCAACAAGGAGAAAATCGTTTGCCGCAAGAGGGGGGTGATATGAAGGAGGATGAGGAAAAAACTCAGCAGCAAGACGGAGAGGAACTGCAGCAACCAGCACCACCAACGGTTTACGCACGAAGACCCCGCCCACCGACACAGCAGCAGCCTGCATCGCAAGAGCCGCGGGAGAACCAACAGGCTGTGGCTGCGGAGCAGTCATAAAAACTCGGATCAACGGTGAGAGGAGCAGCCGCCTCAGCAGCGGTCCACTTCGGCATACCCCCGTACCCAGCACAGAATGAGGATGCCGAACACGATAATATCTGGAAAAGCTAGGCGGGGCGAAAGAGGAAGGCTCCGGTGAATGAAGTCCCCACACCACGTCGTCGCCGTGGGAGACCCCGCAAGGAGAAGACGGGGCACAAAGCTGCACCAAAGTCAGAATGTGGTCATGATAGGCCCCGCAAAGTGCAAGTCTCGGAGGATGACCCCGACTCAGATGGTGGAGGTGCAGAGTCGTCGGACGACGAGATTAGCCAAGAGAATTCCAAATGTGTGTGTGTGTGTGTGTGTGTGTGTGTGTGTGAGAGAGAGAGAGAGAGAGAGAGAGAAGGAGAGTGTGTGTTTCACCGTGAACATGACAAACTGCTGCAGATCTTCATCTTTATTTAATTTTATGTCACGAGTTTCATTTTTCCGTTCTTCTTCTTCTTTTTCTTCTTCTTCTTCCCTCTTTTCTTCTTCTGCTATTCTTTTTTTTTTTTTTTTTTTTACCCTCCTGTTCTTCACAATTTTTTGCCTTATAGTATTGTCTGGCTTCACTTTCATTTTGTATGCATGATGTTGTTTGCAGGCCTGCAAACCGCGACCGCAACACCCTCCTTTCCACTCTTGACCTCGACCCCTCCTCCCTCCCGGCACAAAAAACAAAAAAAATCCAACATTCAAAGTTTTATTGCGGAATCCGATAGATCGCGGCAAGCACCATCCGATCCCGCGAAAAAAAAAAAAAAAAAAAAAAAAATTGGGCATTTTTTTGGGGCATTCGGTATGCCGGTTGACCCCCCCGGCCCAGTCCGGCCAGGGTTGGACCGGGCCAGCTCGACCGACCGGTTGTCGGCCAAACCCTGACTTGAACATTTTTGCCATCTTATCCACTTGAACATTTTCCTCGCTTATGGACAATAATATTCAAGACCGCGGTGACATCCAGTCCACAAGATTGTGAGTTAAAACTTTCAGTATGGTTTGAAGTTACAACCAATACCACCATGTTGGCACTTGCAAGGCAAAAAGTTGTGAAGAAGACGGTCCACAATCTTCAAATGGGTATGTCCACGCTACAACGGGTACACCTTCACTAGATGCTTCTAGACGGGCTAGCAGTCATAATTAATACGAAGGAAGAGGTGGATTCCTCTTTTACCTCTCAATGCTAGCAGTACCTCGCTGGCAGCTCCAACATCCTGGCATTGCGTTCCTTTGGCTTTTGACTTCTTAACCCAGAGTCCGAACCTCCATAGTTGATGATGGGTACTAGTTTCTCTTCAATCCCTTAGTGGCAGCTCCTAGAGTCCTAACCTTCTTTCCCTTCCCTTTTGACTTTTTATCCCAGGTTCTGATTTCTTGTCCCAGAGTTTGAACCTCCATATGTGAGATGGTGTATCTGAGATGGTGGCCACTGACCACACTCTTTCCATAAGCGGAAAAACACCATTTACTTTGCACTCACCCCTGATACTCAATCCTTGGGGACTGGAAGGGGGAAGTGATGTGAGCATCTTCTCTTGGCCCATCCCGGGATTGGTGGTGAGGAACACTTGCTGGAAATCAGGTTCATCAACACATTCATTCCAACCCATACTCCAGGGTCATTCCCTAGGGAGCAACACTTGCTGGAAATCAGGTTCAGCATCCCCTAGCACATTCATTCATTCCAACCTATATTGTGGGGTCATTCCCTGGACCGCCAAATAGACAGCAATGGCCCTGACCGGGTTTTGTCCCCCTCCTCTGCTTTTCAGCCACTGTGCCACTGCAGGTTCACCAACGCAAGCCAATAGGGTGGGAAGAGATCCAGAAACTCCGAAGGGGGCTGCATCCAAATAAACGAGCTCAATGGGGTGGGAGAGATCCAAAAACTATGAAGGGGGCTGCATTGAAATAAATGATTTCATAACGATGAAGGCATAAATTACAAAGTCAAGTTAACGAAGTCGTAAGAACCTGTGTAGCACATCGAACATGTTCGGAGCTTTTCTGAACGTCCGAACTTGTTCGGGTGTTCGGCCGAACGCCTCCCCCACGAGTTCGGTGGAATATATATATATATATATATATATATATATATATATATTCAGCCTCCTGATGAGTCGATGAAACTTCGACGAAATAGTTTGCCACAGCCCCTCGTTTGTTGTCCTCTTCTCCCTCTTTGCTTACAGTTTACCGGGCAGCTCTGAATATATATATATATATATACAGGGTCACCAGCCCGTACGTACGGAGGTCCCCGGGCAGACCTCCGTACGTACGGGCGTTCGGGGTCCCATACGGGGTCCGAACCCGACGGCGTTTGGCCCCCGCCAAAAAATATTTCGGGGCCTAAAACTAATTATTTTTTTCAGAGTTTTGTTTTGTGAGTTCTCTATGACGTGAGGTACATGCCTGTAAATTTTCAAGTCATTTGGCTACGCCAAATAAGAATTAAAAATCGCCAAAGATGGTGGTGTCAAAACGTGCTCGCCCACGTATTTGTTCACTTTTTACTTTTTGTTTTCACTTTAGTTCGGGGTTTAAACAATTTTATTAATTTTTGAAACTTTTTTAGTGGGTTTTGTATTATGTAAAGTACACATCTGTAAATTTTCAGGGCATTTAGCTATCCCAAAAAAAAAATGAAAAATCGCCAAAGATGGCGGTGTCGATGCTCGCACACTCACTAAATTTAATTCTCTTTTTATTTTTGTTTATTTTTATTACTAGTATTTGTTTTCCGTACTTTATTTTTATTTCCAATTTGGTAACGAATTCGGATGTAATGCTCAGGCAAATCTTGTTTAATTTATTTTTCTCCATAACATACCTTGTTTTCATATTTTTTTGATCACTTTTTTTTTTTTTTTTGGGTCCGCGTTCGGCCCGAACGGCCGAACACATCCCCAAGGGGTCCCATACGTTCGGGCGTTCAGCCCGTCCCGAACGCTGGTTACCCTTTACATATATATATATATAAACATTTTTTTAAGGTTTTTGATTTTTAACTCAAATTTGGTTACGAATTTGAGCATACCTCCAAGGCAAACATTGTTTGTATTATTACTTTGCATAACATATAATGTCATATATTGTTTTCCTAAGTAACAAATCCGGATATCCGGACACCCTTGAATCATCCGGATTTGCAGACCGGATAATACTGCCCGGATGAAACCGGATTAAGCATATCCGAAGGGTCCAAATAGGGTATTTTTCCAAAAAAATAAAACATCTAAAAAAATTCTGAAAAAAAAATAGTTTGTAGATTATAACAATACCAACAACTTTTGGCTGGAGGTCACTTTAAAATTCTTATCCAATCTGGAGATAAAAAATAAAAACAAAAAAACATAATTAAATTTTTTATTTTTTATTGTCCGGATTTTATCCAGAAATTCCGGATAAACATTTTGAATCCCCGGATGTTCCGGCCAGATACTCCGGAGAGTTAATCCGCCTGTTTTTTTTTATATTTTTATGTTCGCGTTCGAAGGGTTTTGACACTCGTTTGCGTTCGGTCCTGAACGTTCGGGTCCGATTACCGAACCCGAACACAATGCTACACAGGTAAGAACCTATTATGAGGTCAAACATGCTTACTTTTATTATATCAATATATTGAATAAAGTTCTTTGCTTACTTCTTTTATATCAATATATTGAGTTAGGTCATTTGGCAGATACTTTGCGGGTTATATAAGAAGACCGCGTCAAAGATCGAAGAATTTGTTCTCTGTAACGATTGAGTCACAGTTTCTTTTCAACTTTTAAAAGTTGTCAATCGAACCTTTTGGTTCTGTCTGTTGTACTTCCCTGAGAATCAAACTTGGTTTGGTTTTCACGGTAAGAAATACCGAGACAATTTGGTTTTTTATGACATGCGTGGCCTAAGAAATACCGAGACAACTGGTTTTGTACGACTCTTACATGTCCAAGGCCGTGAAGTGGCGGCGACACCATTTCAATTTCATTCGAACAAAGTACCGAACGGGTGCGTAACGCGCGGGGATCTACCAAATAGTTTGAAAAAATCCGAAACAGTCTGGATAGTCAATTTAGCGTGATATTCAAAGTTTTCACGATGTTTGATGAGCCTGCGTAGTATAAGGTAGTTGGTTAGGTAAAGGTTGATCAAGATGATGATGCTTATGTGGTTTCAACAGGTTTTTAGTTGGTTCTTACATCTCTTTCGAGATGAATAAATAAAAAAAAGACCCTGGCGACTCTTGGATCAGTCATATTAAATTCATGTTCGTAGTCTCTTTTGATCGTTCGTTCTTCTGCTTGGTGGCAATCTAGCCCCTTTGGTGACCCGTGTTACAAGTGCATCTCGTTTAACTGCCAGTACTTGGCCCACCTTGAAAAAAAATATGCGCCTTGTTTATGGGTGTGCTTTTTCGGGGGTTGGCCAAATTAAAGGTCAGTCACCACTCGACACAACTCCTATATAGAGGGGGGACCCCTGCAAGGTAAAAAAAGAATAAAGTGTTGTAATAATATTCACAACTCCTATATCGCATGTTCATACGTTAATAGAGATGACAAAAGAGAAGAAGATAGTGTTATAATAATATTCATAACTAATGTATCGCATGTTCATACGTTTATAGAGATGACACAATAGTCGTGTGGTTGTAAAGCATCAAGGTACCTTTGCAAGGTAAGAAAGGAACATAGTGTTGTAATGATATTCACAACTCATGTGTCGCATGTTCATACGTTTATAGAGATGACACAATAATCGTGTGGTTGTAAAGCATCAATGGACCTTTGCAAGGTAAGAAAGGAACATAGTGTTGTAATGATATTCACAACTCATGTGTCGCATGTTCATACGTTTATAGAGATGACACAATAATCGTGTGGTTGTAAAGCATCAATGGTATGATTATGATTGGACAATAAAGTGATTCAGTTCGCATAGGTCCTGAATAATTGATAAACAAGAACTCAACATATAGAGTCGTGTCGCATGTTTATACGTTTATAGAGATGACACAATAGTCATGTGGTTGGAAAGCATCAATGACCCGATTCGAATTGGACAATAAAGTGATTCAGTTTGCATTGGTCATGAGTAATTAATAAATTGGAACTCAACATATAGAGTCGTGTGGTTGTAAAGCATCAATGGCATAATGTCAATTGGACAATAAAGTGATTCTGTTTGCATCGGTCCTGAGTAATTGAATAAACTGAAACTCAACATATAGACACATCACACATGCTAATGGTGGGTTAGAGGACCTATCCATGCGTGGTGGAGCAGTCTCAATAATTGGTTCGCCTCCAAAAATGCTGCATTGTTAAGTTGGAACTCGGTAACGGACGAACTTCGACACTGCTTCACCATACGACGTACTAGAAGTAACAATTCTCTTGTGTTAATTACGATCAATGTGATACATTTTTTTGCAAAGAGTTCCACATGTGGTAGTTGGGTAAGGATGTCCTTTATGCAGTAGAGACAAAAAGGTAAGGTTAGCTTGTAGTTTAAGATGTGGTAGTCGGGTAAGGATGTCATTTATGTAGTAGAGACAAAAAGGTAAGGTTAGTTTGCCTAACTCTTTGGTTAATCAACACAATAGTTTTCTTTATATCCCCTTATTGCTCTGAAATTAACGTGCAAGAATGTAACCTTTTTAAACAGTCAATTCTTAAGGATATACATAACTTATAAGGTAACCTTAAGACTAGGCTGCCAGTCACCCTAAACTTCTCTGGGGGACATAACCCGTGAGGTAACCCTAAAACCAGGTTGCCAGCCCCCCTTAGACGTCTCTGAAAGATAGCCAGGGGGAGTTGTTCTTTTTGCCCTCCCCCAAAAAAAAGAAAAAAAGAAAAAAAAATCAGGGGGGGGTTGCACACCACTAGGGAACCTTCCAAAAAGAAATTCAGTCCATTCTGAGCAAAAACGAAAAAAAAATGGTAAAAAAGGGGAGAGGGGTGGGGGTTAATGGAGGGGCCGTTGTTGCAGACAAGGAGGAGGACGAGGACGAAGAAGAAGAGGAGGAGGAGGGCAACAAGAAGGAGGAGGAGGAAAAAGAAGAGGAGGAGGAATATGAGGGGCACAGGTGATGCAGGAAGAGGAAGAGGAGGAAGAGGAGGAGGAAGAAGAGGAGGAGGAGAAGAAGGAGGAGGAGGAAGAGGAAGAACACAACAAACTTTGATGATTTTTCTTTATATATAACCAAAAACTTACAAGGGTAAGAGGAGGAAGAAGAATAAGAGGAGGAGGAGGAAGAAGAGGAGGAAGAGGAAGAAGACAGCAAACTTTGATGATTTTGTTTTTTTAATTGAAAACTTACAAGGGTAAGACGAGGAAGAAGAATAAGATGAGGAGGAGGAAGAAGAGGAGGAGGAAAAAGTACCCAAATAAGGGGAGGAGGAAGAGGAAGAAGACTGCAGACTTTGATAAAAAAGACCGCAAACTTTGATAAATTTTATTTTTATAACTGAAAAATTACAAAGGTATACCTCACTTCTCAAAGAACCAACAAAAAAAATATTAAGCCCTAATATAGAAAGAAATAGGGAAATAAAAAGTTATTAAAAACACAAAAACTTCAAAAAACGAAATAGGGACTTGGAGAGTATACCGCCATTTTTGACAATTTTTATTTTTTTAATTTATTTTCCTACTTATCAAAATGCCACAAAAATGAATGGGCATATGCCTTATCTGTAGAAGATATTTTTATGTAGGTTCAGACAGAGCCATAAGATCAAACATTTGGCCCGACTGGTTTAAGCCTCGGGTCGGACATGCGGCCCGGTCGCTTTAAGCCTCAGGTCGGACATGTGGCCTGGTCCGTTTAGTCTTATATTTTTCCTTAGGCATTGATATAAGTATGTTCTAAGTCATTTTTCTATCTCATTAAACAATCTCATCAAAGCTAGCATTTTATATTTTGTTTTCATATTTATAAGCAGTTGTATTTTATCCACCTTGATTGACACACAGTTGTCATTTTTCGAAAATATTTGGTTCAAACTTTCTTCATATAGCTCAGTGCATTCAATCCATTTTTCATTATGATTTCAGCTCAAAGTGGAAGAAACAAGCCAAATGAAGGACTGTTTCAGCCCCATAACATTCGCCTTGGATTTTATCCACCTTGATTGACACACAGTTGTCATTTTTCAAAAATAAGCAATTGTATTTTATCCACCTTGATTGACACACAGTTGTCATTTTTCGAAAATATTTGGTTCAAACTTTCTTCATATAGCTCAACGCATTCAATCCATTTTTCATTATGATTTCAGCTCAAAGTGGAAGAAACAAGCCAAATGAATGACTGTTTCAGCCCCATAACATCTACCTTGGATTTTATCCACCTTGATTGACACACAGTTGTCATTTTTCGAAAATATTTAGTTCAAACTCTCTTCATACAACTCAGTGCATTCAATCCATGTTTCATTCTCAAAGAGGAAGAAACAAGCCAAATGAAGGATTGTTTCAACCCCATAGAAAGGAGAGAAGCCTAATGAGTATCTCATTTAACAATCTCATAAAAAACTAACATTTTATATTTTGTTTGCATATTTATAAGCAGTTGGATTCTCTCCATCTTAATTGACATATAGTTGTCATTTTTCAAAAATATCTTGTTTAGACTCTCTTCATCATTTCAGCCCCATAACATCCGTCCTCAATACCCATTAGGCTTCTCAGACTTTCCTCTTCCTCAAAATATATTTATATAAATCCGCATCACGTTCTTAGCCACGTTGATTTTTCTCTAGCTATCTCTAACGCCTCTTTGCACGCACAACGAATCGTTAATGGAATATTCATCACACCCAAAAAATGAACGTTCTTTGAATTGAAGACAAATTGTTTAAGCCAGTTGATGCACTCGTTTTGACCACTACATGCGCATTTCTCCTAGGCGATTTGAAGTGAGCACAACAACACTCACAACTATTACATTGCGTAAATGACTTGTGATTACACAAAATATTGTCAACCGGTTTGACTTTTAGGCAGATAGTTTTTGGGTCGGCACAACAATACTCACAGTTATTACATTGCGTTAATGAATTGTGGTTACACATAACCGGTTTGACTTTTAACCAGATAGGTTTTTTCTTTTTCTCTGGCTATCTCTGATGCCTCATTGTACGCACAACGAATCGTTAATTGAATATCCATCACACCCAAAAAAATGAACGTTATTTGAATTGAAGACAAATGATTTAAGTTAATTGATACACTCGTTTTGACCGCTACATGCGCATTTCTCCTAGGCGATTTGAAGTCAGCACAACAACACTCACAGTTATTACATTGTGTAAATGACTTGTGGTTACACAGAATATCAGTTTTTGTTTTTGTCACCCCTGAAAAATAAACATTTTTTGAATTGAACACGAAGGAGTGAGCCCATCAATGTCATTGGTCTTGATAGCTACATGCCTATTTGTCCTGGGCAAGTCAAAGTGATCACAACAACACTCAAGGTTACTATATTACGCAATTGATTTTTTGTTATTTTGTTATCCTCCCATACAGATTAGCAAGTATCTCGGGTTGGACATTACCCCGAATCCACATTTTAACCTCATTTTTCATTTTTTCTTTGTTAAACCACTAGTACCTTTGTCGGTTCAAAAAATAGCAAGCCTCCAACCTTTCAGGAGACCGCAACGAAACGACGGTCGTCAATCAGATTTAACAATGACAACCGTTGTCGGACCCGGCCTCCTAAAAGTTTGAGAGCTGACGAAAACTTGTGAAAACCGGATGTTATTATTATTATTATTATTATTATGGTTGTAGAAGTTACCATTGCCATTACCGTATCTATATGTGTTTTTTCGCAAGCCGGAACCGGAGACAGAGTGTGAGAAGCAACGAATAAAACGAAGGGGGGGAACAACGGAGAGAGGGGGGAGGGTGTTTCTTGCAGTGAAAACTAGAAAAAGTATGTGAGAAGCAACAAACAAAACGAACGGGGGAGGGAGAAAAGCAGGGTTAGAGAAGCAGCATCGACCAAAACGTAAGTGCTCCATGATAAGGTGAGTGGATTTCCCCTCTTACGCCACTTTTTGCTTAGATACGACTGGAGGGGGTTACGCGTGTGTGGGATCGTACAAATTGTCGAGGAAAAGAAGGAGTGGAGCAAAGAAGGGGTAGAGATGACAGAGACAGGAAGATAGGGACAAAAGGCGTGAAGAAGATGATTGCACTTTGAGGAAAAAGAGAGAAACCAATAGGGAACAACGCCGAATTGGGGAAGAGGAAGGACACGGGGAGGAGCAGGAGGTAAGGAAAGGCCGGAAAAGAGAGCCTAAGGGAAAGGAGAAAGAAAACGGACAAGGAAGGACAGTGAGGTACGACGGCAGGAGGAGACACGACGACAGATGCAGATGCAACTCCTGGTTTAAACACTCGATGTTATTCTATAGTGGTGCGATGAGGCAACTCCTGGTTCAGAAAATAGCCCCCCTCACATGTACTAGTGGTTTAACAAAGAAAAAATGAAAAATGAGATTAAAATGTGGATTCGGGGTAATGTCCAACCCGAGATACATAAGAGATTGGTGCGATGAGGCAACTCCTGGTTCAGAAAATAGCAACTCCTGGTTCAGAAAATAGCAAGCCTCCATCATTATGCGGCCAAACAGATTGCAACGAGCACATAAGAGATTGGACTCGATGTTATTCTATAGTGGTGCGATGAGGCAACTAGCAGATGAGCGCCTCCGGCATAAACAATGGTCCCATCAACAAAACGCCCCAAAGAACTTTGCTCCATAGCCCCCCTCACATGTGGAGTCAGTCTTGAGCAGGGAAGGGAAGCAAATGGTGGACACAGGGGTCCTGACGGAGGAGGAGAAAGAAGCAGAGTTACGAGGGAAAACGCAACATAAGGAGAAGGACCCCTCCCAAACCCAGGGCTCGTGTATAGGCCAGCCGCAACTGACCGGGGCGGACAAACTAAAAAAAACCCACCAGGGTCAAGCCCTGACTATCCATCGGGGCCATGGCAGCCCGCGGACTGGGAATCTCGAGATCCCCCTGGACGGGGTGCCACAAGCACATACTTTTTTCATGAGAAAATTTTTACTTCCCTCAAAAATCCGCGTGGTGATGCACGGGGGTAAGCAGGTCATGGTGAAGGCATATCCTAAAAGTGGCATGGCCTGCCGGGACGAGGTCTACATGAAACATGCCAGTAACTGGGACATTTTCTCATTCAACCATTCTCCAACTCGCTGTTCAAAATCCTGAGCCTGCATGAATCAAATAAACGAACAATTGATGGGTGAAAGCGTCTTCGTTGTGAGCGGTCGGAGGTCCGGATTCACCCGTGGGCGCCACATCGTCGACTGGGGCCGGAAGAGAGGAGGGCACAACTCATGCAAGATTTCTACTGGGTGGAGTTTCGTCACATCCCAGTTGAAATTCACGCGGCATTTGTATACAATTTCGGACTGATGTATGTCATTGTAGCGTTCACTCCCCTCCTACGTAGCCAAAAGGGATGATTACTTAATGTTGGCTCTTGACTTCCCCCAAGGTCACCCGTTCTCCATCGACAACGTGATTCCATATCAAGTTGGGGGAAAGGAGTACATGATCCACATGACACACAAACTAAGGCCGTGGTGCCAGTAATATAGGGCATACGGCCACTTGAGTACTGAGTATGTCTGTCCACTCCATCCACAAAAAAAAAAACTGACAACGGGGAGATTGTTGAGGGATCCAATTAAGGTGACCCATTGGAGGACAATGGACCCACGACATGAAGGATGGGTTTATATTGAGGACATTTCAATCGGATGGAAATGAGAAAGATCTGGGGGACCAGACTGGGGGTCGCGCCCTCCAAACACATGGACCCCCCCTGCCTCGGTGGAGAAGAGAGCGCATGAGCAACAGGTACGCCTCTCGCAAGAAGCACATGAGGCACAGGCACGCCCCCCGCAGGGTGACCCGGGAACCTCAGGTTGGAGAACGGTGGGCAGGAAAGGAGGAAAATAAATTTGGATTAAAAAACAACAGGCGGAACCCGGTCCGTGGCAAAAGGAAAATGATAGCCCCAGCGGTACCCCTGGCCCCGCTGCCAAGTTGTACCTTCAGGAGGAAGGTACAAATGGAACCAAGGAAGCTCCCGGGGACCTCCCCTCACAACAGATACAACAGAGCGGGGGAGGAAACAACATAGGGGAGGAGGACACAACAACACAGGCAGATAAGCGGCAAGGAAAAGTGGAGGCAAAGGGTCAGTCGGAGGTTGGAAGTATGGAGGTGGAGGTGGGTCTGCCAGGGGTTGAGAAGTAGGAACAGTTAAGGATGACGGCAGGAGAGATTAATATAGACCCTTTTCCAGGCTGCGTTTGATTCAGAACCGATGGAGGTGGACCCGCTCCCGGCCAACGTCAACTCGTCACCGGAGGTCTTGGTCCCGGAATGTGACCCGGTAGGTGAGGAGGAGGGGGTGCCGCCACCACATCTACCGGTAGAACAGAAACTGGTCCCATCGCAGACTAGCTGATGGGGAATTTGAAAGTTAAATATGGTCCCCTCACTGATGATTTCTGGTACAAGACATACTTAGAATTATTCCCCATGCTACACACGAGCGCCT
>BFEA01000252.1:1792420-1818330 GCA_003427395.1 Chara braunii
GAGAGAGAGAGAGAGAGAGAGAGAGAGAGAGAGAGAGAGAGAGAGAGAGAGAGAGAGAGAGAGAGAGAGATTGGATTCTCTCTCATAGTGAGCGATAGACATGCAGTTCCGTTAGTTTACGAAGAAAACTGAAGTCCCTTTCTTCCACTGAGCATTCTCATATCATTCATTATTTGTTGAATACTCCAACAAGAGGTCAAAGAAAACAAACCCATTGTTCTGTGATCTCATGTTGGCGGGAATCGGCAAGCATCGTTTCCAATCGCCACTCCCAATTCTGAAAGGTCGTGGTTTTTCAAGTATCCCACGAAGCTTTTGTGCCACATGTGGAGCTACTACACAGCCTGATCGTGCTCAGTCGCTTCGACTGACACTGGCCAGCATCAACAACCCCCCCACGCCCCCAGATGCTCTCTGAACACTGCACCCACCAAACCCACCCATTCCCCTCCATATCACCTACCTAACCTATTACCAACCACCCTTCCTATGATTACTCTATGTCTACATTCTCTTCTACCCCCTCTGCCCATCGTCATGTCCCTGCTGCTGCTGCTGCTGCTGCTGCTGCTGCTGCTGCTGCTGCTGCTGCTGCTGGTGTGGCAATTGTTGTCTTGTCACTGTTCCCCTAAAACAATGCTTGTCCTGGAAGAATACAACGAAGTATCAGTCCATCAGCTAATCGTTTGCCCAGCAGATTGTGAGGATAATGCACTTGTAAGCATTCAGCCCTCGCTCTCAATAGACACATGAACCCTTTTCTTCCCGCAGCATATAACACACACACACACACACCCTTCCCCCGACCCCAACCTCACACCCCACCCACCCCACACACCCTCCTCACCCCTCCTTCCCTTGCAGAGCCGCAGTCCTTTCCCCTCCTCTGGCTTCAACACTGTGCCCCTCCTTTCAACATATAGACCACGTTCGCTTTGCAGAGCACCACTTCTAGCACCTTTACCTATTGCATGTATCAGACTAAAATATGAGATCTCTCGCGGGAGTCTCACCAACTTCAGAACACAAAGTGGCCCATAACCTAAAACAGCAGATCCCCCCACACCCATAACCTACCCGACCACAACCAAACCTTAACCGTACAGGCAAACTCGTATTCCCTGTTCACCAGCTGTGTGTTCGAACAAACTGCCTGCCCTCTCTCATCCGTTCGATTTTTCTAAAAATCACAACAATACATTTATGCGTTCAGACTGCTACATCCAAACTAAAGAACACCATTAAAAATAAAAAAAAAAAAAAAAAAAAAAAAAAAAAAAAAAAAAAAAAAAAAAAAAAAAAAGGGGGAAGCACAACAGAAAAAACTACTTTGACAAAGTTTGTATCGCCAATCATTCTGCAAACATTTGTGTCCGATGCACCCTCTATCATTCAGCAAACTCAACTGACAACATGGCGTTGCACGAAAGCAGGAGAATTGAGGGCATACCCACACTAGCACTAAATGGATCTAATCACATTTACGGACAGACCTGGATGCATCTGACCCGCAATTACGTCCAGAAATAAGTAAAAAGTCCTAGTGTGAGTATGCCCTAAGGAGGTATTTGCTACGCACAAACAGGAGGTACAGTCGTCGGTCTACATTCATCGCAAACAACCACCCATGAAAGGCTTTCATTGAGAGCTGTTAACAAGATGATGAATACAAGAGCACAAGTGCTCAAGAAAAAAAAAAAAAAAAAAAAAATGTTCCGTTCCTGACGTGATGACCATGGAACTAAGTCAAGGTAACCCAAATACAAATATAGAAGTTAGAACTTAAACACAACCTGCTGTCAGCATTCAACAATGTGAAGCTGCATTATACAACTCATCTCTCAGGCAAGAATGGGTACTCGATTTCGCTGCCTCCTCTCCGTAACTGTCCCCTCTCCATCACAGTCCCCTCTCCATAACAGTCCCTTGGAAATCTGGATCACCCCTCCCTGCCCCTTCCCTCCCTGCCCCTCCCCCTCCCTCCTCCTCTGTTCACCCTCTCCTCCAGCTTACCTCCCCCCCTCCAAACCCCTGCTTCCCTTAACCCCAGCTCAACCTCTCTGTCAGTCCTACCATATCCTGTCGTAGCCCCCACTTTCAAGGAGCACGAACATGAAATGAAGTCGTCGAACATTCCATGACTGAGCTGCAAACTGCAGTTTTTCCGTGACGAGAAACCGGAGTCAACCGATCGCGGTTAGGTCAATAACCGAGTTCTATTCATCTGCCAAACTACCACCCTCTTCATTTAATCATTCTCTCTAAATGTATAGGTACGATACTTTGTGGTGTACATAAAATGAAACCAGTCAAATGCTAGCGGCATAATCTCACAAATGTGGCATATGCATGTCTCCGGAATAAGCGAACAATCAAAGGGAGAGGAAGAATCAATCAACAGAGTGAAGGCTTCTGTCATCGTGAGCTCAACAGAAAATAGACACACCGACCAAAGGCTTGAGAGTGCATGCAGGCTAAGCGAAAAGAGGAAGATCACACATGCACAAAGAGAGCGAGAGCGAGAGCGAGCGAACAAGAGAGAGAGAGAGAGAGAGAGAGAGAGAGAGAGAGAGAGAGAGAGAGAGAGAGAGAGAGAGAGGAATGACAAGGGGAGGGGAGCATTCTCAGAATACCATAACGAGTGAGAAAGGAGCAGGCTAAGGCAACAAAGCTTCGAATGATTCGGGTGAGCAACAAACAACTGACCACAACTGCCTGTTACAGCTATGGTACTTATGCAAGGGGGATCAAGGAATGTGCTGATGCCTAGAGAAGGATGGAATGGAGGATACACATGACAATGAGAAAAGAACTTCCTGCGGAGATGGCACAGAGGACGAAGGCAGATTACCAATTCATGAGGAAGCTAGAAGAAATTTTAACATGCTTGATAAGGGATCGAAGTGAGTCGGCAAGAAAACGATTCAATTACTAATTCGCCACGTTGGTCGAGACGCGCCCCTAACACCCCTCTCCACTAAGGAATGACCCCTGCCACGCCTATCCATCATCAGCCCCTCATCCGCCCTCTGCCCGTTCTGCATTTGCACTTCCGGCAATTGCATCTGCGCCATCCTTGCGGGCATCATGTAGATTCTATGCTGTACCTGCGACTGCACCTGCGCTTTCAACTGTGCCTGCCGGTGTGCGCGATGCTGTGCTTGTGTGTGATCGAACTGCTTCAGCTTCTGCGCAAAGTGGATGGCTGGCAGGCCATTCGTCAAATCGGCGCCCAGCGTGCTACCGTCCTCTGGATTAGCATGAATTGCTTGCGACGACTCGTGGGAAAGCATTTGTGCAGGAGATGCTCGGCGGATCAGGGGTATGGGATGCAAAGTCACTGGAGCGGACGGTGCTGACGACTGTTCCGGGGGATGCACCGGCGGAGCACTCTGAAGAAGCATCTGGGTAGGGACGCTCTTCAGCCTGGTGCGCAGAATCTTGAACGCATTGCTTTGCTGTGGGAGGAGCATGAGAATCCCATAGAGAGTCTTCATCAAGGAAGCGTTCCTGGATGGGTCTAACAACTGTAACCTCAAGTAAGCGAATATAGGTGTCTCAAGCAACTGAACGAGCTTATCGAGCTGAACTAGAAGATTGACATCTATGTCAGTCTCCCCAAGACTGGATATAACAGCGCTAGCGTGTGAGTAAGCCTGCGAGAGAAGGCAAACGCTTATTGTGGCAACAGGAGAATGACACCATGAAGGGTACAGAGTGTTAAAGAGGTCCTTGCCTTCGGTGCTGAACAAAGTCTGTTTCAGAAGTGCCCGCAAGCCAGCCAGCTCTGTTGCTGTCAAGAGGATGAGATTCAATGCCTGCACCATGATGCTCGCAAACTCCAGGTCAGCCTCTGCTTCTAGAATCTGTGCAAGTTCCCGATAAACCCTCTCTGCGTCAAGCAAAGCGCACAACCTTCGCAGTGCTAAGCTGCCGCGCCTCTCTAGCAACCCCCGTTCCTGATTGAACCGCAACATAAGAAAAACCATCAAGCGGCGGAACTCCTGGGTATCCCTCGCGATGCATGCCTGGACCTCAAGCACCAGCATGACCACCTCATCGGAATTGTCGGACAACGACTGGAGCAAAGCGGGAAATATCACATCCAGAAACGATAACACTTCCGTGCGATGCCTTTCCAATAACACAGCAATCCACTGCAACGCTTCCAGCCGTGTGGCTTCATGTTCGCTTTTTTCTAGTTCTTTCCGAGCAACAGTCAAGACAGCTCCAACGTCAAACCCATCGGCAGGTTCCGGTTTGAAGTCCCTCAATGCTGAATTGGTTTCGCTCGCAAAAAGCCTAATTTTATCCTCCCTGTCCGATATGCACGGCAACACGGCCCCAAGTATCTTGTCATAGTACGGCACTAACGACTCCTTGGCGAGCTTCACAAACTCCGAAATCCAGATCATGGCCGTCTGTCGTGCAAACTCGTCGTTTGACGCCGCTCTCTTCACCAGAATCTCCGCCATCCTCCCGTACTCCACCGAGGGTGCACTCTTGATCTCCGCGAGAAACTCCGACAGCGCAGTGTCTGCCTGCTGTCGGATCTCGTGGTTGGAATCTGTCAACATATTGAACAATCCATCGAGGAAGTCCGGTAGAAAACCCAGCATATCGATCTCCGGGACGCTGTCCAAGACCGTGATCCATCCCACCAGGAATTGCCTGACGTACGGGTTGATCATACTCAGCCGTTCCCGGAGCAAGGGTATGAACTGTTCGATGCTAAATTGGTCGCTCTCGGTAACAATATCCTTGACAAGCCGATCGAGTAAATGCACCGCATTTTGGACGTTCGGATCCGTGTCGGCGGACAATTTACACAACGCATCGAAGACCTCATTGAAGAAGACGATAAAATCCCCTCGTGCAACCTTCGCGATATTGTACAGGGCCTCACACGCATAGTACCGAACACGGCTGTCCTGGTCCGCGAACGCCTTCAAAACGGGCGGCACTATCCTCTCTAAGTGCTGGTTCGTCTCCGCAGCCAATCCCACAGTTGCCGCAGCAAGCCCGATGAGTCCGCCCTTCCTATGATTTGCGGACGAGGTTGATATCGCAAAATCATTGATCAGAACTGTAATCACGTGCGAAATCCTTTCGTGATCGTTGTTGTTTGCAAGCGTCTTCACAACGCTTTCGACCTCCAAAGCCGCATTCTTTCGTTTCTCGTACGCCTTGTCAGAGAGGTTCCGGAGAACGCCTGTACTCAACAATGATGTAACATCCGCCATATAGGGCGATGATGACAGAACGGAAAACCAATCCCTTTCACAAAACAGCTTGGGAGATCCTTCACCCACCAGTAGACCCACACACCCAATTTAATGAGCAGCAGCCCGTGCCAATCTCCCATAATCATTTCCAACAACACCTTCCAATGTACATATGACTTCCCCCTGCCAACAAAGTCTCCATCTGATGCCCTCAGCCCCCTCAGCCCCCCCCCCCCCCCCCCCCCCCCCCCCCCCCCCGCCCCCACCCCGTCTTTCACAACCGAGTCACCAAAACGTTTCGCCTAGCCTTGTCACGCACTCCCGCTGCTCATCGACGTCAGTCCGAGTCCCGCAGCCCTTGCTCTCCCCCTCAACCCTTCCCCTATCCCACACACTGCTCACCGCAACCCTTCCCCCTATCCCACTCCCTGCTCACCACAACCCTTTCCCCTCCACACCCTGCTCACCAAAAAGTCCCCCCCTCCATGCCTTTAAGCCTTGCCTTACTGCCCCTCCTGTTCATCTAGAAAGACATAAATTTATATCTACCAACAATCCATCAAAACCATGGCTTCCCCACCTTACTTCGCGAGATTAACCTTCCGCCTAAGAGCTTCACCAGAGTCGCTTCCTCGGTGTCACTCCACTGGTCACCACACTCATCACAACATTTGTTGCCACATTGGTACCCGCATTTCTTTTCAAGACACAGGTGCATACTGCAAGGCAGCCCCCACTTTTGCCTTGTCGAGAAGCAGAAGGGGGTTCTACATGATGCCAGCCACCAATCTATCAAGACATGCCAACCGAATCAAAAGTGACTTCCGGTGTAATAGAACAGAGAAGGGTCGGTCTACTCTACACATTTCCTCAACTTGAAGAAAACCCACCCCACCCTTGTTCAAGAAGGTTTCTCAGATGGTCCGGATCTCACAGGAGGGCAAAGTAATAAGGCCAGTCAGCCCGTTGCAGCAATTGCAACCTTAGGATTCGCACATGCACCATGCAGTGGCTCTACCAACGACAGGTGTCCCAAGTATCTCCTCGCTAGAGTGAGAGGTACACGCACTTTGCTGTATTTGGGAGACGAAAAAGCATAAAGGAGCAAAGAGTGAAACGCAGAACCAAACAACCGAGCACCGATTTACATATCTCATGGCCTGAAAAACAGAACCCTCTATTCAAATGATCAACACCCCGCTCCTTGGAGAGTACGCACCAGCCAGGAAGTCGTTTACCATTGATCGTAGTCTTGTGAAGGATCCAACAGGCCCCGCCCTGGCCTGCTCCGCACGATCCGATACTTCTGCAGAATTGTGCACACATCATAAATGTGTCCGAACCGATTCCATAGCTGTTAGATTGTCGTCTGTCTACGATCGTCAAACAGCTGAGAAGCAGTGGAACTTCACACACACACACACACACACACACACACACAGAGAGAGAGAGAGACACACACACACACACACACACACACACACACACAGAGAGAGAGAGAGAGAGAGAGAGAGAGAGAGAGAGAGAGAGAGAGAGAGAGAGAGAGAGAGAGGAGGCAGGAGAGCAACGGAGCGAGGGGGGGAGATGTGTCATGAAAAGGGGGAAAACAGAACTCTTTATCCATGCCCATAGGTTAGGAGATTTCTGGGTTCAGAACAAGAGTGCTTGATTGCAAAGCCTCCTCAATTCCTACCATATCAATAAACCTGAGCCAGTAAATTGAAAAAGAAAAAGAATAATCAGCAACACAAACAACAAGGGTCGCAAACAGAATGGAATAGAGTAGCATTTAGTATGCTAAAGAAATGAAGACCTGCACAGGATCCGTGTGCTGCGGGACAAAGATGTGTGGATCGCATATCCACCAAATATCCCCGTAGCAGAGCTCCCCTTTGACCCCGAGGAATGGCAGCGGGCCCCTACGGAAAAACGCAGGTCGGGGGAGAATCTAAAGTCGCATACCTTAACGGTGAAGGCTACTTACCGTCTGTTGCGACCAGAGGTGAACACAAAAGAAACGGTGAAGGCTCGATGGAGGTCTCACCACTTGAATGTAGGAACTGAGGCAATCCGCCCTATCCGATGGTTCACCGCCACAAGGTCTAGGCCAGCGAAGATGGCCTCGTTGCAGTGGCAGATAGAACATCACTGCCTGCCCACCAACGACTGGTTGATAGATCGTGCATATCTAGAGCAGAAGGGGTGGGCGCTACCGTGGTGCAAATCGTGCCACACCATCTTCCCCTCCCGCAGAATTCCGGATACCGTAGAGCATATATTCATGCAGTGTCCGGGCGCTGTTCTTACATGGCGATGGCGGGATAGGATCTGGACACTGTTGGGCACTGGGTCCAACTGGCCATGGGATTGGAGGGCCATATTATCCGAGGCATGGACCTCCCCCACAGACAACACTTTTGAAAACAACAAGTTCAAGTTAGGAAGGAGAGCGGTCATGTGGACTCTCTGGAGAAACGCTGTACCCATGCTACCGAGGGGGGCCGCATAGCTGGGGAAGAGGTGACAGACATGATAAAATAATAAATTCAACAAGAACTCATGGTACAGTGGCAAAATGTTAAAAACCAACTTGAGCGGTTTCATTCATCAAAGGACATAACACAAGCAATTCATCAATTCTCTAGGGACGGGTTGGGCAGTGAAGACAGGGGCTGGATCGCATCTGTCTGATGGGATGGCAGGCCCGCCCGCCCAGGAGAGTAACCAGGAGGAATTCAGGAGGGACTACCGTATTTGCTTCAGAGACTGGACTACATTGGGCCAGGAGATCCCGCTGCGACCATCCACAGAATTTCCCGACCCCTTCCCACCCCACCAGCTGGCAATGGTCGATATGGAATGGTGAGGAGCAGAGTGAGCATGACCACAGGGAAGACCACATGCTGAGGGGACCAAGTAAGGAAACAGCGGGTCAACGAACAGGACACCGAAGGTATCGGCAGGTATTCAGAAGAAGTAGGAAGTAGCCGCCAGGGAAACATGAGTGATCTGGTGGTCTGGTGCACACTGAAGAGGCGGCGCCCTGAAGTGTACTGTTGTCCAAAACACTTATCATTAACCCTGCACAGTTCATCCCCTGGAAACAGGGCAATCAATGCTGGCAGGCGGTCGGATGTACAATGGGACGCTGGACCGCTTTCCAGCAGGTGCTGCTCCCCACCAATAGACCGGAGCACGCAGGTCTCTTGCTAGGAGGGGGTGCTCTGATCACCTCTCCTAGCAAAGACACTGGGGTATTAAGTTTGCGGGGGGGGGAAGAAGGGAAAGGAGTGTTTCAAAGAGAACGGGACAGGACAGTACAAAGTGCAAGATGAAAGATGGAACCACCACACAGGATAGACTAGCTGATGAGCAGGCGGGAAGAATAGGTAATAAATCCAATCACACACATCATGTGGGGCACGGCGAGAAATCCGCAAACGAGATTTCGGAAAATATAAACACCGTGAATTGGTAAGTGGCCATAAGACATAGCGAGTGAGCTAGCTAAACAAACAAAAAAAAAAAAAAAAAAAGAAAGAAAGAAAGATCCCGTATCAGGTGACAAGAAGGGACGTGCAAGATGGACGGAGAGGAGAGGAGAGGAGAGGAGCTCAGAGGAAAAAGTCAACGTAGACAAGAGAGAAAAGGGATTGCAAGAACGCTGGCATATGAAGACAGGCAAGTGCATACTATACAGATATTACGGAAGAAGAGCAGCGACGTCTTCCCTGGAAACAGGAATCAGAGAAATGCATGATTCATCAGATGCAATGAATTAGGTGAAACACAATCGGGAGAGCAACAAAGAACGAATCTTCCCTGTAGGACGCAATTCGTTCTGGATGTCAACAGGAACTGCATTCCACCAACCAACCCACTTTGTACTTGCAAAGTTTGCACCTCCTCCGGAAACCGCAAGAGATACAAATCAATGTCTTTAGACTCCTTTCAGAGTCATGAAGAAGGGGGATACAAATTTACAGAACAAACAACACAGAAAGGTTTGCATGCGTTCTTAACCTCGTGTTTGTACTTTGGTTGCTACTGTTTTCCAAAAAGAATCTCCTTGGGCTCCCCAAGGACTACAGAGCCAGAAAGTTCATAGCATGGTTTGCGCAAAACTTCCCAGCTAAAGCTGAAAGTGATACTGCTGTTCGGTGGGGCTGAGGAACCATACGCGTTCAGTTTGCGATGGAGCAGGGAGAGGAAGTTCCCAGCAAAAGCTGAAAGTGATACTGCTGTTCGGCGAGGATGAGCAACCATACGCATTCAGTTTGCGATGGAGCGGGGAGAGGAAAGGGGGGGGGGGGGGGGGGGGGGGGGGATGGATATCGCAGTTCGCCAGTTTTTTTTTTTTCACCTGATATTATCCCCTTACACAGTCCAACCTACCCTACATCCATTACTTTCTTTCGAAAGTTATTATTGGAAGCAGACGAGGGTTAAAAACCGCCAAACTGGGCACTCGCGCTTTTATGCAACCTTCAGCACCCCCCTTGCATCCAGTACCTTTTCTGCTGCATCTGTGTGCACAGCCGCAAAAGTCACAAGGCCCTTGTACTAACTAGTGGTACAAGAGCCCGCAGAACACTCAACTACCGTAGAGCTGATAAGGTTTAAACTTCTCGACTACCACAACTATCACCGCCACCACTGGTGGCTTAACAGTCTGCAGAGTCCTCCACCGGCACTTCAAACTATCACTCTCTGATGTTACCTGCCGAACACAGAAGTCCATACGGCAGGCCATGAGTTGCAGCCTAGAAAGCAAAATCAATCTCCAGCTGCAGTCCGCTGCAGTAAAAGATAATAACGGTCTTCACAGCCGGCTGCCACAACTGAAAATTTGTGACGACAAAGGTGGACGTTGAGCACCCACCCCAGGATTGGGAAAAACAACCGGTTGGATATAACAGACTTCTGGGAACAGTGGTTATCTAAGCAATAGAGTTGTCTATCCAAACAGACAGAAAAATAAAGGGAAAAGAAAGATGAGGTAAAAATTATTCGCTGCACCCGATTTCCAGCAGGTGATGCTCCCCACCAATAGATGGAGCCTCGCCCCCGGTGCAAGTACTGTGTCTGCTCTTACCAGAGCTACCAGCACGGGAAGGTACGTTATGGGGAAAAAAAAAAAAAAAAAAAAAAAAAAAAACGTAGAAAGGAATACAGCTAGGCTCAATAGTAAAACCCTGCCCTGGGCATCCTGAACAGAAGGCGTGTTGACATATGCGTATTATGATTTATCTCAGTCGCACATGATCACAGAGATCATCCCTACACCTACACTCTATCACTAGCTTGTCCGTAACGATATCCGAAAGCCAATCATGCCTTGAAGGAAGCAATCAATGCTATTATTAGCTCACGAGTCGAGACACGTGGTGGTGCCAGATAGCTCTACAGCTGGGTCTTACTGTCTAGCTGCTGGTACTCCGTGACGGAGACACGAGGGCGGTCGTTACACTATTCATGAAGGACGCTACTGATGGAACACAATTTTTGCGCTAATTGAAATGAATGTCAAACCTCATTTCAATGAGGCCTTCCTCCTTTGTGTCGCCACAACGTTCGGATTACATCATCATCCCAAGAAGGGATGTAAAGATTGTAAAGATTATCTATCTGAATGTTCAGATGGGTGAGAGGAGTGATTAAGATTTTGCCAGGGGTGGAGCAGCCAGTAAGTTTGCCCAGCAGCCCGCGGGTAGAGCGGTTTAAAGGGCGGTGCCTTAGTGTGATTCTGTTATTTTAATATTTTCTTTTTTTATCTCCGATTTTGTGAGGAATTCTGATGTGACCCTTGCCCAAAAGTCGTTTGTATTGGAAGTTTCTTTTTCACCCCCCGGAAGTTTTTGACTTTTTTTTTTTTTTTTTTTTTGGGCACTGGGGCTACCCGAAAAACCCTGCCCGGGGGTCATGCCTGGCCGGGCACCTGGGCGTGTATCCAGGCACAAGTTGGGTGCCCGGGCGCCCAAAAAAACAGCCTAGGGTTTATTTATAGCCTCCTTTTAAGGAACATCCGTAACCCCTTGGACTCTGAATCCCAGCATACAGGAAAAGACATATGACCTGTGATGTGATCCCCCCCTAGCATTTCCTAGGGTTCACAGTCTCCCTTTTCGGTACATCTGTAATCCCTTGCACTTACTGAGGACCCGGCGGGTTAAAACACCAGTACATGGCCCCACGCCCCCAGGCAAGTTGAGGAAACGAGAGAGCCTCTCCAAAAAGTTCAGAGGCTCGCGGCAACCGGACCAAGATGGCTGGCAGCGGAAGCCAAATCGAAAACAAAAGCACCATGCTGCCGTTTAGGCGAAGCTTGGCGTGCAGGGGGAAGCTGCCAGCCTTGGATGTGATGGTTGGCTTACGGATCCACATTTTCTGACGCCAGTCCATGAATGCTCAGAGCTTAGATTGGGTATCTGACAGCATATATACAATAAAGCTCGGGGTATTTCATAGGAAGACAAACAGTATTTGAGAAAGTTGGTGGGAGGGGGAGGAGGGACTGCAGGAAGGACGGGAGGGGGAGGAGGGGGTGCAGGGAAGGGCGGATCCACAATTTCGAACATATGTTCTTTCACAGCGTCTTCTTTTCCGCCTTCAAAACTCCTTTTCCATATTACCCATTCTTGCCTTGCCTTGCCCACCTTTTCAACCTCTGTCGGCACAATGGCTTAAAAGGAAGCAGGCACATCTGCAATATCACAGGATCATCGAAAGATAGGGCCTCAACTCCACTACTCATCAAATGCGCAAATCGAGAATAGATCTTCCACTAGAACAGGAGAAGATATACCACCATATTTCTATCTTTTGTGCATGTGGTGTTAGTGGAGTGAGGCCCATAGTGGAGCAGTATCAACTTGAGCAGAGCGGATATTATACAATTAGACACAGGAAAGTCACTTAGAGGGGAAAGGCAGGGAAGGGGGGGGAGGGGGGGCTAAGGCAAGGCAACCCCCACACCCCATTCCCACAATGGCCCCAAGTTTTTCAAAGTTCTTGGTAGTCCACTTTGGAAAGGGAAGAGATGAGACTGGAGCAAGAAATCGAAGAAAGAAGTCGAAGCATGATGGAAACGAGATCTGAATGAGTGGGATGAAACAGAAAGAAAGAGAAATAAAACAGAGAGAACGAGTCCCGTGCACTGTCTGCAGGCCGAATATTACACACCTAGGAATGACAGCTAGCACGCTCAAGGTTGAGATAGTCAAGCGACACGCCGCTATGATGAGAAAGTACGAAAAAAATATCAAGAGAGAGAGATAGAGAGATAGGAAGGGGGAGAGAACCCGTCTCACAACATCCTTCTGACACCCATCGATATCAGGAATGGCACAAAGAGGAAGAGACTAGCATGGCCCCTGCGTAAGGACGACACGCAACAATCAACAAATATACGTCTGTTTTGACTCTGTTTATATCTTTCCAACACTTTCGCCGCGATGTAAGAGAAGACGTGAAATCTGTGACAACATAAGAAAATTTTATCCATTCATTTCCAAAACTCCACCATAATCGTTTCAAAAATAGTCCAGCTATGGCAGAGCACAGAGTGCTCTGCGCGGTAATCTGTAATGCTACTCGGTACAGAATGAACGTTAAAAAAGGGTTGAATTCGTCTGCAAACCAACTTTTCAATCGCATACCAGACATGTCAGCCTGTCGCAAAGACAGACAGACAGACATTTGGACGCCTAACGAAAGAATAATCAAGGAAATTCTTTCTCGTTCGGAGCCCTTCCGATGGTTTGCATGGAAGGCGAACACACAAGCAAGCAAACTAGCCCAACCTTCGAGTTTGAAATCAAAGTGTTTAAGAATAGGAGTCCAAGGAAACACGAAAATTCCTCCCACTGGTTTCGCCACATCTCTGTCACAGATAGACACACCGGCGCCAGCCAGCAGGACTCGTCCGTCAGCGAGCATCAAGAAGCCCGGCCACCTGATGGTTCTCTTCTCCTACTGACAGAACAGAATCTACAGTGGACTTGGGTTAGGCTGCATAATAATAATAAAGCTCTCACCCCTCCCGTCATCCCGTATCCTAGAACCCCATCACTCTAAATGCCTGCCTGGTTCTCTGCCAGCCTGGGAGTCCTATGTTCCAGTCAGAGATTGGTTGCAGAGTAAAGACAAAAACTTGACTTTACATGCACGCTCCCCCGTGCCCTTTGCATTCTCGCACATCGAAGGAGAGCTGAACAATCATTAAGAAAAAGTCTGAAGGAGTGTGACGGTCGATAGAACACAATTTTGCATGCACAACAGGCTGATGCAGCTTATTACGAGCCGGTCATTGACAGGCAGCTTTTTATCCCGCCTGCAGCCACCATGCCGAGTGTAGACTTGCACACCGCCCAGCGTAGGTAGCTTCTTGTCTCGGATGCATTTCAATACACCTTTGCTGACACAGTACCATTTGGTATTCTGGTCAGCAACCGGTTATAATTTTTGTGGAACAGCAATCAAGCCAGAGCACCTCAAGCTTTTTTGGACCCTGAGAAGCACCAGCAGGAACCAGGACACATTCATTGCAGGGCAGAGCATTGAGATCTATCAAGAAAAACAACGCTCTGCAGCATTTACATGCCACCTGTTAAATAGTCTTCTGGCCAAGCCCTGGCAATAGATGGCATGCATTGAAATGTGCAAGCCACCGCCATGCCCATACTCGCACAGTTCAGTCCCGAAAGAGCAAACACACAGCTCTCTGGCACTACACCATAAGATCAGGCACTGACGGCACAGCCCTTGCAACAGAGGCACAAATTGAAGCGAGGAGTCGGCAAGCATCCCCCCACTCACACACTCGGGTCCCCTGAAGAGCAAAGAAATTGCTCTCACGCACAAAATCAAACGCTACTGACGACCGCAAACAAGGCCTGCAATCCACAGCTTGAATTAGGAGATGATATCTGCTCCTCAGAGTCACCACATATAGCACATCGCACTTCCTCTCTTCCATCTCATACACATTACTGCTGTGCTACCCAAAACAGGCTCTGGCTATACATTTATGCTACCACCTTCCGACTGGCTTCCTCACTATATCCCGAACGAGTTTTCGAGTACACTCACCACAACACCATTGTAAATGACATGGTGGAGCATTCCCTACCGCGATAAGCCAATAGACGAGATGACACTTGCTCCCGTGCAGACATGGTCCCACTACACCTGGTGTGTGTACCTCACCGGTCCTCACGTCATTGGATCACCACTCAGCCACCAGATTCTCAGTCTCGTAACTCATTCAACAAGCGCCATAGCAGCCTCAGAAATATTACTCGCCAGCACTAACCTACCACAAGAAACTAGTACTGCTGCCTGGGATGATCCTTGTTACCTGTCGACTGAAAGCCACGGAAGGGGAGGTTGCGCCGATGCCTCAGCGTCTCATCAGACATTTAGACAAAGCATGGTCCCCATCGCAGCATGCTTTGCCATCCTTGTGATGATCCGTAACCCTAAGGATCTTGCACTCAGAAGCTTCCACCAAGCTCTGCAATCCGTCGCTGCGAATCTGCTTGGAGTGCATCTAAGCGAGAGCCCGTTTCCAGCACAACTAACGATGAAAGGAGAAACTTACAAGAAAGAAATGCATCCCATTACCACCAATCCAATGCCCAGGGATCAAATCCACTACCTCATGCACCCAACATGGGGTCACGAGAATCAAACTGCACTGCTAGCGCATACATTGGGCAACCCTGCACAAAACAGGCGCATCCCATCACCTATCCATTGCCTGGCGATCCAGTCGATTACCCCAGGAACTTCCTATGGAGTTCGGAGGACCAGAGTGCTCTGTTAGCAAACAAAACTAGGCAACCCTGCACAAACAGCAAAGTCCCTCTCTACTTCAGGCACGGCCTGGCTGGCTCCTATCAACTTCACCGGGATGCTGTACATCGCCATGACGAAAGATCATTTCAAACTCTTCGTCGGTTGACTCCTCACGCAACAGCATTGCAAACTCGGTGTCACCAGGTCCTTTTTCAACTGCCTTCTCCCCGTTCACCTCTTCCAACCCTTTTCCTCGCCCTGCATTACCCCCTAGTCGAATGGCATTCACGTATGCAACTCCACAGACGGCAACAAAGAACCCAAACACCATGCGGACTCGTAATGGTGCGTCGTGCAGGATGATGACAGCACCGACCACAGCAAACAAATCCTTCACGATTCCAGCAATGCCCATTGTTAATGCGCTCATCTCCTGAATCAGCTTCAGTTCTGCACCTACCATGCAAAGCGCAATCAGACCACCAAGTGTCATGATACCCATACTCTGGAGCGCGTGGGCCGACGTGTCAAAAAAATGTGTGTGACCCAGTTCGGCCCACGGCTCAAGAACCAAAGAGAACAGACCCATGAAAACAGCCATGACTGGGGAGAGGTAAAACATCGCTTCTACCTTTCCAAGTTTCTTCTCTTTCAAAATTATTTCTGTGAGCACCCAGCGAAGACCAGATAGTGCCGCAGATGACACAGTCATCACCAAACCTACAATCCTCACTGGACCACCTCCTGTGACTGTCAATCCTACGCCGGCAAAGATGACAAGGACGGCAACAAATAGCTTCAAATTCGGTCTCTCAAGGCCAAGGATAACCCCAAATATCAGCACAAAGACAGGACCAGTTGACTTGACAAGAATGTGCAAGCTGAGAGGGAAGCTGACAATCGCCATGTTCGACAGGCCTATGTCCACCGATGCAGCAACTCCCGCAGGCACAGCTTTTGTTAGGTAGTCATACCATGACAGCTCAGGGTCCCTCTTACCTTCTCCATCATTGCCATACAGAGCAGACCTGCGAAGCAGCAGAGCGGCACAGCAAAACTGCATAAAGAAGTGCATTGTTGTCATCAACAGAGGCGCTGGAAACTTTCCGTACTTGTCGCCAAGAACCTCCTTGTTATACAAATTCAGCAGCGAGCTGAACGTGTACCACAACAACAGGTAGAACAGATTCTTCAAGTAGTACGTTCGAAGCTCTGACCGCGACTCTGACCACCAATCTCGCCAGGGCACGTGGCCTGGTTTGGATTCTTCTCTTGTATGACCCCAGAGAGGCCTTGCATGAAATAAACTCATTTTCGACAGCTCTTCTATGACGAAACTTCAGTAAGCAAAAATCTTACGTCGTTATGCTCCTGTACTGCTGCTCTGAAGAGATCCGAGAAATCCAACCACAGGGACGGCTCCGCCAGCCCACTGACATCCCTTATCCTTGCCAAGGACTGGAAAGGTGTGACGAAAAAGTATGATGGAAAGGTGGACAGACAGGCTCCTGACAACAACCGAGGGAGGCTACTGATAATAACTGAGAGAACTCGATAACAAGGTTAGCACGAAAAGGAGGAGATCATAGACATCTAAGCATAGGACGCAACTGTATCCCCCTGTCAATTCATCACCAATGTCAATCAAGGGAGGTCACATGCAGGTCAACATGAAACAATCTCCTGATCAATGCAACAATTTGGGGGAATATCTGTATTCGTCAATGCACGGAACTTATCTGTAGCTGATGAAGTTGAATGCAACTGTTGACTTATACAGCTAGAGGGCAGCTGTTGCCTGCTGGGGGCCTACTCTCCGAGCAAGGAAATCAACCCCGTGGCAGAATCATGCACTTCTCTCGCTTCAACGTGCCAATCAATCCAATCCCTGCACCAACAAGGCAAGACTGGCTTAGAGAGAGGGAGAACACACAGAGAGACAAAAGACAAAAAGAGTGACTGTGAGAGATATCGAGGCTGAAAACCCAGCACAAAAGAAAAGGGGAAAAAAAAAAAACAATAGTGAGAACATGCATGCACAGAAGCAGAGAAGGGTAGGCAGACAGCGAGATAAACAACAACCGCAGCACCCATATACAACAGCCCCTATCCTACAAACCCTCTCGCCTTATCATGCACCCCACCTTCTCGTTCTTGGCAATGAGCGAGACAGCACTCAGACAGTCTCCCGAATTCTCAATGTAGAATACAAAATATGTCCAGTCACCCCTTTTCTCACAGTCATATATGAGGTTGCTTGCAAGCGCTCCAAGTCTCTCAAAAGGTCTCTTTGCCACGGAGATAGATCACCAAGACGTGCCCAGTCTGTCTCAAGAACCACCCCACAGCCCCCTCTCCATCTTCGCTGGCCATGACCTTGGCACCTCCACCTCTCGACACATTGACATCAAGGTCAACGACTCTAGTAGGCCGAGCCGTCAACCACTCTTGATCACTGTTCGGTCACCGTTCCTTCCCCGCTTTGCCTGTTAACGGGCACATGCCTACTATTGAAAGCCCATCGAAATTGCTTGTGAGATGGCGCACCGTAAAGAAGATTGCTCATGCCCACCGACTCTCAAGCATCTCGCTACCACTTCATGTTCATGACTCAAATCCCAAGCCTGATCTGGACAGCTACCTTCTTCCCCCGAATACAACGTACTGTCATTATAGCTGTATAAAGATAGCCCAAATACAGCTATAATGACAGTAGTAAGTTGTATTCGGGGGAAGAAGGTATCCCTGTGGTCTCCCTTACACTCGCTACACTTCACATTTCAGGCAAATATGCAGTGTTGCCTGTAACATGAAGCACCTCGTGCGAGTCAACATGAACCAGCTTGTCTCTGTTTGACACCGTTTGCCCACAGGGACCTCCTCCACTAAGCCCAACCAAAATGAGAGGCTGCTCTACTTCATCCTCCAGGTGTTTGTCCCCCTGCCTAGTCCGATGGACAACAGTAGTAGAGACTCATCTTCGTCGCTGACCTGAAACTTCAGGTCTTAAAAATCGATCACTGGCTGACCTTGTCAAACCATCCTTCCTCTAACCTCCAAGTTACCAACACCCATCAACCTTCGTATCATCTCCCAGAATGCCGGCAAAGGCCACAAAGCATAATTTGTCTCAGCTCCTGTGCACCTGTCCTAGTCCATAACTGAGAATCTGTGACATTCCAGCCAGATGACGAAAGTCTACAGAATATTGTATATTAACTCATTCCCTCTGCAGGCACAGCACATTCCTGCAGCAACTCATCCCAGCTAAATCCTGCCTAAGGATGTTTTGCTTAAATAAGGGCATGTTTACAGTAGGACTTTCCCCGACGCATCTGAATGTCGTTACCTCAATGAAGTTCTGGTGCGAGCATGGCCTAATACCTGCACATCTCAAATTCACCCTCATGCCCCTCTCTCATCCAGTAAAAGTTTTTGAGACTCGGTAAAAGAAGCCGGAATGTAATTCACCAATTTACTACTGGGAAGTATGTGAGGGTGAAGATAGAACTCTTACGCATACGCCAATCCCATGAGATGAAGACTAGAAACAAAGGGGGCATTAAGCGGCGGGAATAATCAGGTTAGGGCTATGTCGTACAGTGCAAATATCAGAGAGATCTGAAACCAGACAGCATGAGAATATGCAGAGAATGGGTACTGTGGCAGTCACACCGCAAATAGAAAAGGAGGCAAGTGCGTAATCACAGAAGAGCACCGAAAAAATGCCAAGACTACAAGCATGCCACATCAACATCATGATCAATCATCACCACCACCACCACCATCATCATCATCATCATCAACATCATCATCATCATCATCATGTAGAGAAAGGCTACTATGAGAGTCAAAATGGAACATGGAAAGACAAGTTTGCTAGTCTTCCGGAAAGAAAGATAGGACGCATTATCATCATCATCATCATCATCATCATCACCACCACCACCACCACCAGTGTCATCACCTTGATCAATTATTTCAATGGCTCCAAAATGAGCAAGGGTCACAAACCAGGATTCGAAGGTTCAAATTCAACTACACCAGGACTAGACAAGCAATACGATGCGTAGTTAACACTTCAGCTGGAGAGAAGACTACTAAAGAAAGTCCAGAAACCAGTCGATGTTAGCAATGGACAATGTATTCTTAGCACACCTGGCAATCTAAGCCCAACATCAAAAACTGCAAAATCTGGGAGGAGAGACATAAGAAAGATTGACCATAACGCAATAGCAAGGACAACGGATGATGGCATTTGATCGACATACAAGAGGATGGTGCCATCAGTTAATAGGCAGAAAATTATATCAAGGGACACCAGTTACTGAGCCAGGCTGAACTAAAGCACCGGAGCACGAAGGCCTTACCCTGCAAGTAACGTTCCTATAAGGAGAGAGCCGCCAACAGTCTTAGACAACACTTAAACAGTGACAATCCTACCTCATTCGAACACTGGGTGAAACTTTTTCAGCGTTGACTGTCCTAATCATGCCTCGTAGAGACCCCATGCTTCCAGGAAGATAACAAGTTAGAACCTTCTAGGAAGGCAGGAGTATGTAGCCAAGTCTTCAAGAGAGCCATCACGGATGGCCATGCCCTCGACAGCCCACATCCTTGCCCGGAGATAATAGCTTAGCATCTCGCAAGATTTCAGAAGTCTGCCAGGCAGACCTTCTAAGAAGTCCTCACGGATGGGCTACGTGTCCTTTTCTGCACTGATGGTAGTCTCTTGACTAGTGCGTCGTCATTGTATCTTAAACCGCCAGTACACGGCCCCAGCCTTGCTGAAAATGCAACTTGTCGCCTACGAAATTTTCGGAGGCTCGGCCCACCGAACCACACAATGGCTGGCAGCACCAGCCAAAAAGAAAGACAGTGGACCGCTGGGGGCTCGGAAAAGCTTGGCGCACAGTAAGGTGCCTCCAGGCCCGGGTGTACTTACTGCCGGTTTAAGCTCCTAATCAAATTGAAAAGACCCGGGAAGCTATATTTATGTCCAAGTTCTCAAATACAACGCCTGTTATCCGCGTTTGGATTTTTTCACCTGGTTCTTCCCATAAGATTTCCCTACAGTACCCTTCGAGAGATCCATTAAATTTGGGAGCGTTACATAGAAGATCAGTGGCCCCTGCACAGGGATGACATCCATAAATCGAGAAATGGTCCGCGAGCAGGTTGATGGACTTGCACGCAATTCACTACGCAATCATGTCAACATGGAGTTCAAAAACTAACCCAACCCATTGGTCACGCACTTCATGGGCTCAGTGGAAAGGGGAACGAGTCCATAAAGAAAAAACACCCTTTTACTGAGTGGCAGATGAGGCACCATCCAAAGCTGTTTTCATACGTGCATCACGTCAAAGAAAAAACGGGAAAAACAAAACAACAAAAGAACCTTGGATGCAGGTTCTTTGGCAGTGTACAACAACAGTCCGCACACCCAGCACCTGGCAAAAATTTCGACCTTGAATGGACTACACCCATGGAAACAGGTGGTGCAAGATACACCTGCCATTGTTTTCACATTTGGTGCGCGGTGGAATAAGAATGGACTACACCCATGGAAACAGGTGGTGCAAGATACACCCACCATTGTTTTCACATTTGGTGCGGGGTGGAACAAGGCTAGGAAGGTCAAGCGGGGGAAACCATACCACTCACCAAATGTAAGAAAGACAAAAAATATGAAGGGTGTGCCTTTCCGCTGTAGCCAAAGATGCGTTCTCCTCCACCTTTCACATTTGGTTGAGTAGCGCGTCAGGGCCCTAAGTGGGGCAATGTTTCTGCGGCAATACATGTATATTAATCAACTGGCCCACCCACGTGCCAATCTGATCTATCCATCTTTTCTTCCTCCTTTTAATCTCATCTATCCATCCGTTATATGCCTTTTCACAATGTGTAGAGGCACTGAACCTGTCTCTTATACACATCTAGATGTGTATAAGAGACAGTGGTTGAGTAGCGCGTCAGGGCCCTAAGTGGGGCAATGTTTCTGCGGCAATACATGTATATTAATCAACTGGCCCACCCACGTGCCAATCTGATCTATCCATCTTTTCTTCCTCCTTTTAATCTCATCTATCCATCCGTTATATKCCYTTTCACAATGTGTAGAGGCACTGAACTGCTCAACGTCTGAGGGTTCCTGATCTCCTTTTCTGCCGATGAGAGGCTTCCAAAACGGCCATTTGGCACACATATCGTCAAAACAGACACCTTGACCACCGCCTACCATCCAGGTGCCACCTGGCACATGTATTCAAAACCTGCGTCAAGACGAAAAAGCACTGCTCCTGCAAAAACCTTGCGCACCAGCCATTCTCTTCCTTTTCGCTGTTCTTCCTTCCCCTTTCATAAAGAATTTGAATCATTTCTCACTTCATGCATGTCATCCTTGACAATGCAGGAGCCATGCTAATTTTCTCTGTATCATATTTGAATCCTAAACCACCTGTATCCAAAATAATGAATTGGGTGGATGCCTTGGCATTGAGAAAGAAAGGACGCAATGAAAGGCGAAACGCCATGGGGAGAACTTTCTTTGATCCATGGAATTCCTATTGGGAAACCGCAACGAAGTCGACTTAGCGAACTGAAACATCTAAGTAGCTAAAGGAAAGCACATCAACCGAGACTCCGTTAGTAGTGGCGAGCGAACGCAGATTAGGCTCTAAATACCATCCAAGCAAAGTAGAAAAGATCGGAAAGTCTTGCCAGAGAAGGTGATAGCCGTGTAATTATTTCGTCCAATGGTTTTCATTTCTCTCTGGTTGAAGATATAGTCCGATGCCATTAGGAAACTAGTGGTTGAATTGACCCGAGCTTATTTCACCGCCGCAACCATGATTATAGCGGTGCCAACTGGAATCAAGATATTTAGTTGGATCGCCACTATGTGGAGAGGTTCAATACAATTAAAAAACACCTATGTTATTCGTTGTAGGATTCATCTTCTTGTTCACCATAGGAGGACTTACTGGAATTGTATTAGCTAATTCTGATCTTGACATTGCTCTACATGACACTTATTATGTAGTAGCACACTTTCATTACGAACTTTGTATGGGAGTCGTATTCGCTCTATTTGCAGGATTCTACTATTGGATAGGCAAAATCTCTGGACTTCAATATCCAGAAACCTTAGGTCAAATTCATTTTCGGATTACTTTCTTTGGTTCTGTAAGCTGAAGAAGGCTGTTTGTGAAAACAGCTGGAGATATCAGAAGTGAGAATGCTGACATGAGTAACAAAAAATCAGGTGAAAAACATGACCGCCGAAAATTCAAGGGTTTCTGCGTTCAGTCAATCTACGCAGAGTGAATCGGTCCCTAAGGAAACACCGTATTTCATTCGTAACTTCTCCGATTTAAATAGAAGAGAATTTTTAACGTTTTTAACTTTTTACCTTCCGTAATTGGAGTTGTTTGGATGGGTGTTTATCGTGAGAGGCATTCCTAGAGTATATGCATGTATGCATACCTCTGTAAGTAATTTAGTACAACATGAGAAATTTGGGCCCTAAAGGGGGCCCTTCGTATTTTTGACCGGCCGCCAACCAAAAAAGAGAAAATAGCCATGTTTGACAATGATTTTTTTGCCATCCTTCCAGAAATCTTTCTTATAAATGCCGCTATCTTATTACTCATCTATGGAGTGATTTTGAGCACTTCAAAAAGACATGATTATCCACCATCATTAGTGCGCAATGTGGGATGGTTGGGTTTCCTGAAGTGTTTCAATGACAATTCTATTGCTGATCTCCTTTTCCCGCTTGAAAAAAACAAAGTGTGTCGGTTAACATGGAAATGCGGGCCCACCGCGAACGGGCAACTACATCCGTGTGGAAGCACTTTTCTGTGGCGTGCAGGGCAATTTCGGGCCCCCGGCCAATGTATGGGCCCAAGTACTGGTGGTTTAACAATCTACACCATTCTGCAGAGTAGCCATACTGACATAGTTCCTTCTTCTCCACCATCTTTACATTCTTACCTGTCCTCTGTAAAATCTATCTACTCCGTTCTAATTCTTCGATTAGATTGCTGCCGGGCTCATTTTGGACGGCCACTGTCCATATGCTTGTGGCCAGGACACGACAGCAACACCCTCGTTGTCTACTCTACGGACAGCCGTCCAACCAGTGCGCATTCTCTCATCAAGAATGGTGTGTAACACCAAGGTCATGTGCCGAAACGGTGAGACGTGAACCTCACTGTTAGTACACAGAACATTCAACCAACGTACACAGAACATTCAGCCAACGGACCTGGCTCAGTCGGTACACCCATGAACTGTGGAAATAATACAGCCCCAAGTTCGAATCCAGATGCAGTCAAAATCCAAGGTGCCCCCATTAATTTACATCAACGATCCCCGTCAAACTTATATCAATCATGAACGAGTTGGAGGTTTTAAACCAATTGGAAGCACTTTTTTTTTTTTTTGAAAGCACATTTTCCATGTACACGCGGGCCAGAATACATGCAATGCCGACTGGTGGTCATTGGTGATATCCAACGACAGAAAACCCAAAAATGGTGATATGCCAAGCTGCAGGCAGGCAACACGCGTTTCAGTATAATTCTCGCAAAATTCAGTATAATTCTCGGAATTCCCAAGCGATTCCGGTGAAGGCGCCGGAACCCCGTCAAAAAGCTTAGCTCTCTAGAACGGGGGGAAAAAAGCCACAGCGGCCTAGCTCAGTTGGTTAAGCAAAACGCGTTTCACCCAAAAATGGTGATATGCCAAGCTGCAGGCAGGCAACACGCGTTTCAGTATAATTCTCGCAAAATTCAGTATAATTCTCGAAATTCCCAAGCGATTCCGCGCCGGAACCCCGTCAAAGAGCTTAGCTCTCTAGAACAGGGGGGGAAAAGCCACAGCGGCCTAGCTCAGTTGGTTAGCTCTCTAGAACGGGGGGGAAAAAGCCACAGCGGCCTAGCTCTCAAGGACCCTGGGTTCTTCCTTCGGCCCTTGCCCCTGCCATTCCTGGATGGGCGTAAGGAGCTTAGGTACTACTCCCTGCATAGAGTAGAGGAGATAGGCATAGTCCTGAGGTAAATTTAGATTGGTCTCTTCCCTATAATTGTTTCTTCCTGGTGGGAGATTGGCCTCTTCCCTACAACGGTTCCTTGCCTGGTTGATATCCGTAGGTAGGTAGTGTGAGGTAAAAATTTGAGAGAAGAATACAGCTTAGTGTTTTTTTTTTTAATAACAACGGGAAAAAAAAAGAACAGAAAGAACAGAAATTCTAGCCAATACATACATCCTCCTGCGACCTTTGGAATTACGGGAATCAATACTCATGGCCTCTTCAACAAACAAAAGGATTGCTTGATTGATTGATTCTCCGGTTTGCAGAGGAAGTGAATGATGCCCATAGCTTCGGAGGCCCAGTGATAGTCCGCCTTCTCATCTGTTCACCGGATGGCACAGAGGGCGCTCGCATCAATACCCGAGCGGCAAAGAAGATCGAGAGAAAAAGCCGAGAGGGAATTCCAAGACACAAATGCGGAAAAGAGACTCGAAAGGCAAAAAAAAAAAAAGAAAGAAGAGAGAAAAAGAAAAAAGCCATGCCACCGGCGCCGGAAGAATGAGGAGAAGCAGCAGTAACCATCCATCCATAGTGCGAGCATGATCGCATGCACTCCATATAGCAAACTGGGTCGTCTCTGTTCACCATAGCCAACCCGCTGTGGGTCATGACGGATTGCGTATCACGGTCCACCCAATCAGCAATAATTGGGGGGTGGAACTTCAGAGGAGGGAGAGAGAACGGGTGAGTCCAGACGGGGAGGCAAAGGAGAAACTAACCACAATAGGAAAGCAAAACCAAGAAAGTGTAAAACCTTTCTTCTTAACCCACAAAAAAAAAACAACTACTTTGTTACTTTTTTATTCAGTCTTTTAGTTTGTTTGCTGCAACATATTGCACTATCCTCGCCAGAAACCAGGGATGAGATGAGCATTCGATTCAGAGAATGCGTTGGAGGATGAGGAGGAGGAGGAGGAGGCGACAACAGAGGACAGTTAGAGGCAGGAAGTAGGGAGGGGAGAGGGAGAGGGAGAGGGGGGTGAGAGAGAGAGCGAATGTACTTAGGAGACATGGGAGGAAAAACTGGGCAACTGTGGCGGGAGAATGACGTAGAAGTCGATGATGGAACTGAAGTTCCAAAACGGAGCTTGACAGCCACGGTTTACGATGCACGAATGGGACTTCCAAAACACAGAGAGAGAGAGAGAGAGAGAGAGAGAGAGAGAGAGAGTTACGGCCCCACAAATGAACGATATCTTCCATCACGATTCTCCGGTAAGAAGGCGAGAGGGAGAGCGAGAGAGAGAGGGAGGGGAGAGGACAAGAGGAGAAGAAAGGAGGACAAGCAGGGCACAACCATCATGGTGAGGGCAGTAGATGCACTCTTCTCAACCTCGACGTTCACCACTTCACCGTTCTGTCGCCATTTTTTCGGCTCTCTTTCCTTTCCAAGAAGGGCGCAAAAGCCCATAATGAGACTTCAACAAGACCAGGCATTCAAAAGCCCATAATGACACTTCAACAAGACCACGCATTCGAGAAGATGAAACGAAGGATAACGAGTGAATAGAGAAATTCGGGAGGACAAAAAAAAAAGAAAAGAAAAAGTGAAGTGAGGAGGAAAGGAACGAAGAAAAGGGAAAGAGAAATGAAACGAGAAAGACAGGGTAAGGACGGACAGGAGAGACAAGCGAGGGTGATAGATAAAGGAGGACAGCGCACAAACGTGGCGGCAAGCTGAGCGCCCGGGAGAGAACCAAACGGGCGGAATGTTATTTTGGAAAAGATGAAACAAATTTAATTTATTTGCCTTGAAAGGAAGGAAGTAGACGGGACTGCCCTAGCAG
>BFEA01000252.1:1839927-1854681 GCA_003427395.1 Chara braunii
AGAGAGAGAGAGAGAGAGAGAGAGAGAGAGAGAGAGAGAGAGAGAGAGAGAGAGAGAGAGAGAGAGAGAGAGGCTTAATGGCAAAATTGAAACATGGGTCAAATTATGGCTGCGATCTATTTCACAGCTAGAATTATTTTTTTAAATTTATTTAGCATTTTTTTTGGAAAGATCACAACAAAATCTACGAGTATTTCAATTTTAAGGTTTTTTCACGCATTCTTCTGAGCACGAAAGCTCACTGAATTTTGAGTACTTTTTCAGTTGACCCACACATGGTTGAGTAATGGAAAGTGTGTCGAATCGGCGTGACGATTATTTTGCAGTCTAAATGATTTTTTTGAAATGTTGTTATATTTTTCCCGGGAGGAACACAACCTCATCTATGGATTCTCAAAATTGCTGATTTTTCTGTTGATTCCTCCGAGTATAAAAAATCGTCAGATTTGCCTCTTACGAAACGCTTGTTTCGTTGTGCTTGGCCTCAACGCTTGGGCCTTAGGACCCTTTTGCAGTTTACATGCCCTCACTTCTTTTGGGGGTCCATCCTTCCTTTTTCCAAAAGTCCCGATTCTACCAGTGCTACCTGTAAGTAGTCCGCAGTTTTACTAAGAACCGGTCCCCAAATTTTTTCCACTCCTGTCTTGGTCGCCTTTCGCCAAAAATGCAACACCTTGACACATACGCCAAAGCCCACTATATTGCAGCCTTAGGGCTGCGAATTGATAGACCTTGAAATCGGGGTGGCGCAACCTGGAGAGGGAAAGGCCAATGTATGTGCCCCACTGGACTTAGGGTCTGATCCAATAGTACGTGCGCCAAGTTCTTTGAGTTTTTTTTGGGAATCCCACCCACTTTTTTTCCGCGTGAACAGGGAGCGTTGCTGCTTATGGAAGGAAGTGGAAACATTTGTGGTTATGGCAGTACCAGCGTCATCGTCGCCTCATTTCCAAATTATGAAAAAGGCCGCATCCATACCCTGCCCTGCGAAAAAACGTGTTCGGGATAGAGGGTTCTACCGGAATGCTTCCGTCGGCGTCAACACGCTCAACCCAAGCGTTTTGAGACCGATAACGACAGAGTGTCAAATTACGGACGATATCGACTCGATAATCCTTGCAATAGTTCCGAGATACCATCACATACTGCTTGCTTTAGGTCATAGCCCTCGAGCCTATGGAGGCTGCTTGGCTCGACACCTGGCTGGACCTAAGATAGGGAGTCGATATATAGGAGTTGGTACAACCTAAATTTGTCATTCACTAGTTCACTGAGATAACTTTTTCTGTTTAACTCCCTATATGAGGTCCAAACTGCCGATCGAATTTATCAACGGTGGACCCAACGTTTGACGTTTTGGCCTCATTTTCTTGTGGCGACAAGTTTCGGACTGTAAGGTTGCGGCCGTGTACTTGTGGTTTAAAGCACCAGTACACCACACATCGGCCCACGAGTGTCTGCACGAAACCCGCACCAATCCGAAGGCCGCCAATTCTGTTTTTCAACAGCGCCCCACGTTGTGTGACCCCTCCGAGTTTGCTTGTGGTGAATTTTTTTTTTTTGCAAAGTTGGGGCCGTGTACTTGCGGTTCAACGGAATAACATGGCAACAAAAGAGATAATGATGAAGGTAAGAGAAAAAAACGCTACGACTCTCGAAGCAGATGGAGATGCGGGAAGACAAGTGTGGTCTCCTCCACAAGCCCCTCTCCTAGAAGAAGAGGGTGATACGAAACTTCAAAAATTGTGTCTCATATGCTAAGTGGAGGGAATCATGCCTATAGATATCAACCCTGACGAAATGATAGTCGAGGGGCGGGAAATGCATTTTAGAGTCAAGGCAACTCTCGACAAGGTTAAGATAAACTAGTAGAAGGAGCATACAGTGACGTTCATTTTTAGAGTTGGAGCGAGATTTTTACCGAAGAACGTCAAGGATGACATTGTTCGGGTATATGAAGATAAGCAGACAACACATGGGACTTTTGAACAGGCGACCTTCAACAAAGGTAGAGTAAAGATGGAATCTTCAAACGTCGTCCCCTATGTCGCTGAGTCAAGAGAAGTGGCAAGATGGTTAGTGGAGAAAGGGAGTTATGAAGTTGTCCTCGGCCCCTCACACTACGCCCTCGAATTCAAGCCATGGTTTACTAAGGCTCGGCTTCGTCAACAACAAAAGATAGAAGATAAATAAAGCTTCTGGGTCATTTCGGTTCAAGTGTCACTAGATGCCTTCCTCTTCCTTCAAGCTCAAGTTCGTCGTGCTATTGGACCAACCCTACGTTATTTTCCTCCACAACAGACCAGGATGCATCCATCATTGGTTAATATCAAAGGGTGACTCTCTCGAAACGAAGTTAGCATCGACGGAAACACCTCGATGTCTACAATGCAGGCGTTTTTTCATAATGATGCGGGATGTCGGCGCAACCAAAATCAAGCACAAGAGCAACAAGCAAATAGCTCGAGTGCTCGTCAAGTAAGTGCTCAGTAACCTACGGTAAGTCGTTAGTATCAAGGCCCTTTGGGGCCTAGACCAACATCTCCAAGTGTGGTCAATTCCACCTTTCTCATACGGAGGGTATCCGCAGAACAGAATGTCATTCTCATCAGCTTTTGGTCCGTACTCGCATCAACCAATACAGATGGGCGGAGTAACGTCCACGTTCACTAACCATCGCCGACTATTCGACGCAGCGCAAGTGCAGAGCCAAGCTCATCCAATGCACGGAGTGGAGCATTTTAGAAACAATGGCGGTTAGATCGTAAAGGCGAGTATGTGTCAGAGGGAGCTAACCTGGAGAGCGCGCACTTGGCAGGATCCTCGCAAAACTCGGGCACGAACCAACTGATAATTGGAGTTCCGGATAACAAGACCTCAAAAAGGGGAATTCTTATTTCCTTGTCTAATGGATAACTCCAGGACATCGATAACAAAATCAGACCTTATTTTTGCGTTGCAATCCATAACTCTTTTCGGACGATCGTGTTAGTTGGCCCTGACAAATTCCCTGCAATGGTAAGTCTATCATCTCCCGACACTCCTATGTTATTTGTAGTAGTTGTCTTATTCCGCACTGCGATTCACGAAAAATTCGCCTTCCACCTCATCCCGGATGTAATCGTGGTCCACATTCTTGCATACAACCCTAACGAACGTGGGAAGAAGATCAAATTCTTCGTCCTGTTAATCGATGTTCACTTCCGGGAGGGAGAAGTGGACAATTTGGAATCTGTTGAGTGCCTTCTTTTGATTTAATGGTTTTCGGAGAAAAAATATCAAAAATTTAATATAATTCACATTCCCTTTGAGTTTGTTGAATGTCTCTTGGACCTTGAAACCCACCTTCCGAAAAATAAGAAACTGGGCTCTGTGTTTATTCACTCTTGATTAACGTCGGCATGGTCCCCTGACTTTCCCCACATCCAATAGGGTGCAGGTGGGTCAAGTGGAAATGAGTAAAGTCGAACTGGTCAGCGATATGTTTTTAGAGGGATTTGCGATTCATCGATAAATTATTAGAGAAATCGTCTTAAATTCTGGATTCATTCCAACGGTGTTCAGATTACTTGCGTGCAAGAGACCAAATTATATGAGGAGAAAATCAACAGTATGGGTAATTGGTGGAACAGACCGCAGATTTGGTCCTCGACTGTCAGATCCAAAGAGGGGGTGGATATCCTCATTCATCGCAATCTTGATGCAGAGATTGTGGACTACTACTCCGACCTGTGGGGTAGATGGGCATGGGTCAAACTTTGGATGAACAACAAATATTGGATTATTGCTTCAATTTATGCTCCAACTGACTCTCGCCGCCAAACCATTTTCTTCAATGAGTTATTGGATATCCTCCCTGAAAGCGATCACATGGTCCTAACAGGTGATTGAAACACATCCTTTGACGTACCCATATCAACCGGCGGGATCGATTTTCCTACTTACAAACTCACCTTCACTAACATTATGACTACGTTGAAACTAATCGACCCCTTTCGTCTCACCAATCCAAACAATGAAGGCTTCACTTGGTTTTCAAACTCTATAGACAATGAGGGCGTCGTAAGTAGAAGGTTGAATTTCTTTTTGACGTAAGAATATAGGACTGTCACTGACATAGCGGAACCAACATTCCCTCTATCTGACCACAAGCTGGTTTCTATGTCTATTTTAGCAACAGAATTCGCCAGAGGTGCAGGCTTGTTTGGCCTCAATACTCAGAATCTATAAGTCGAAGGCTTGGCAAATTGGATGTGTAAATTTTGGCTCAATTGGCATGATGCTCGTCTTAAATTTCCAATTGCGTTCGAATGGTGGGAGATACCGTCAAGGATTTTCTCGAATTTATTATAGGTATTTTCACGAATCTTAGCCTTTCAGCGAAACATTCATGAACTACGCCTCCTAAAAAATGTTGAATACATTGAGATGAGGATGTTCCAACATCCCATTTCTAATTTGATACGGGAAAAAAAAGTCAAATTAATGACCGAATGAAACAATCTGCAAAAAAAAAAAAAAAAGATTTGGGTTGAAAGGCTTCAAGTGAAAGGTATCACTATGTACGACCGAATGACGAATGAGTCCTTCCAAAAACTCCTTCCAAGTCGTTCGTCAGTGCCCATGAGAGAACTAAGTCATCCTTTGAGCCCCGATGTCAAAAAAGGCAAGAGACGTTAATGAGTTATGTAATATGTAGCACTCTAGTACCGAGACATCCGTACCTCACAGCTCCGAGGTGTGGTCATGGTAGATGACTTACACCATGAGTCTATTCACTGGTTCAATATAATAGTTAAAATCTCATATGTAGGTCGGTTGGATATAAATTTGGCCATTACTAGAGAGACGATTAACGGAGACCCTAATTTTAAGACAACTTGTCACGCCATTTATATATATATATATATATATATGCATATATATATAAAATAGCAAGGCAAAAATGCACTTTCATGCAAATTTTGTCAACATTCAATTTGATAAATCTTGAAAAATTTCAGAAATCTTAGCACAGGAAATTCCAATGCTCCAAATGAGAACAAATTTGGTATACAACAATCTTGAACCCAAAAAAAAAAAAAAAAAAAAAAAAAAAAAAAAAAAAAAAAAAAGACCTTAAAACTCTAATTTCAGTTTTGGACCTGTTAGTCAGAAGCTGAAACTGAGGGTTTCCATTAACCACGTATGCTTTCTCTTGTTCAAGAAAGGTGAAAGATCGAAAATTCGAAATTGGCGTTCCATATCTGTTCTAACTTGTCCTATAATTTGCTTGCGAAAGTTTTGGCGAGAAGACTGGGGAGGTGTCTGCTTGACTTGGTGCAACCACATCAAGCCACATTCATATAAGGCAGATATATCTTCACAAATATTGTCACAACTATCGAAACGTTGAAAATCATAAATAACGAGGATTTGGAGTATGCATTTTTTCTTATGGACCTTGAGAAAGTATACAAACGGATCAACTAGTCGTATGTATTAACAACTCTCAAAGTCATGGGATTTCACCGTAACTTTTGTACGTAGGTAATTGCATTTGCACATTGTATCCACTACGACCGTTATGATAAACGACAGAGTCTCCAACGAGTTTTCCTTGTCTCGCTCCCTGCGACAGGGTTGCCCGTTGGCACCTCTGCTATTCGCAATTCAAATAAAAACCCTGTTGAATAATATCAGATCAGACCTATACATTACGGGTTTTCCAGTTCGATCCTTACAATATAAATTCAAGGCACTTTCCGACAATTTATTCATTGTGGTGAGAAACTCTGCCGACTCACTATGAGCTTTTAAGGCTTGCGTAAAATGATTATTCCAACGTGTCAGAAACTTTTATGAACAAGCATAGGTTAGTGTTTTTCTTACCGTCGAACTTTCACTTATCAGTCCAGTGGGGAATAAAGAGAATTGACGGTGTCTCATTTTCATTACTAGCCTGTAAAGTTGACCAGAATGATCTACTACTACAAAAATCACTCCACAGGCCGGTTACATGTGATAAAGCCCCTCAACTGGCCTTATTTGGAAAAAGCATGGTCACCAACGGTGCATTGTTTGGTCCGCTGTGGTTCGTTGGTACAGTTCAAAAATTTGGTAAACAACTCTACAACTTGGTGAAATAAATAACAAATTTTATATGAAAACCATACGGTAACGAAGAAGAATTTTTTTTTTCCAAAGTCGTGTGGGAAATGTTGTGTCTCCCACACGACCAAGGAGGCCTATGAATCATCGATAAAAAAAAGAGCAAATGATGCTATGTTAATTGAGTGCATTATCAATGTCTCATTGGAGTTTCCAGAGACCCATTGGATTGATAGAATACATTATTGCCAAGCAATGGAATGTGTCTCGATAGTCTAATGTATGGTCATGCTTTCTCTTGTACTCATTTCAGAGAAGACATGTTAAATCATTTTTTTGGCGTGCTATTATCCGAGCTTGAAAATCACCGAGACCGAACATGTGGGTGAAACTGACAACTTGAACCAATGCTAAACTTCTCGCTCAAATTTTATGAGAGAACCGAAATATCTTATTTCCAAACAGAGAATGGATAAATGCCGACACAAAATTTGAGAGTTTCGGTCGTATCTAAATCGAGAAAGGGATCCTTCGGGTTGAGCACCTGTGGGATGAACTACAAGGTACCTAGATTTTGGTAGTTGATCCAAAATCAATTGTGTGGGATAAATCAGAAATCTGGAGTTAAAAAAATATATACCAATTGATGTTATCCCACCTCATTGGAAATAATTTATGTACTAAGAGAAATCTGACCCCCGGAAACGTGGTATGTAGCAAATGAGAATGAACCATCTGAAAATCCATCTTGCCTTAAGCAGGTGGTAAGTGAATTTTTCAGGGATGGTCTGTGTCAAGTTTAGGTTTGTCCCCATCTCCATCTCAACCCCAACCCCTGGTTGAAACGTTTTTCACTAAAATTTATATAATTGAGTATGTGGCTCAGGATGGTACCACCACGTGTTTCCTGTTTTTTCATGGCAAACCGATACATACCTTGAAACTAAATTCAAAAATGTGGGACTGGAGGGTCTCAGGACATAAGGGCTATAACCAGAGAATGGAATATAACCTGCTTATCCCCTCCAGAGATCCGCTCATGGTTACAATGTCTAGATAGCAAGCAATGTTAATGCTTGACCGAGAGAAGGTTAACAACTGTCGTATTTTTCATCACCACTTCAGGACACCCTTCACCACTTCAGGATGCCGTTTGCCTAAACAGATGGTTTTCAGGGTCTTCGGACCTTTCACCACTTCAAGACCATTCAGGTTTGAAAATCCTGAATGGTCCTAAAGTGGTGAAAGGTCCGAAGACCCTGAAAACCACCCTGTTTAGGCAGGTTGCGTCCTCAAGTGGTGAAGGGTGGTTTTCATGGTCTTCAGACCATTCACCACTTCAGGACCATTCAGGATTTTCAGACTGCCCCAAACTTTCACTTGACCACTTCAGGACACCCTTCACCACTTCAGGATGCAGCCTGCCTAAACATGTGGTTTTCAGGGTCTTCGGACCTTTCACCACTTCAGGACCATTCAAGATTTTCAGACTGCCCAAAACTCTCACTTCAGAATTTTCATTCCTGAATTTTCAGCTCCCCGATAACCGTTTGTGGCTTGACCTTGGCCAGATTACCTCATCCATAAAAAAATATTGGCGTCGGTTGAAATTGAATCCTAACGAAAGAATGACAACCATCCTTTGATTACTATCATTGGTTTCCACTCCTTCGGCGGCTTGGCTTCTCCAACATGGTATGCAGATTGAACATGCCAAAAATGTCAATGGGCATTCGAGTCCACTATGCACCTCTGGTGGGACTGTCCGACTTCAATAAGGATCTGGACATAAGGAAGTGGGATCTTTTGTTGGTTGACTCTCTATCATGAGATAAAAATTGGACATTGCTTGGAGGAATCCCAAATAATCTGGCACTGGACAAGGGATTGGAGTATGTGGTGCAAATTGCTCATGCAGTAATTTGTCATACAATCTATCCTAGCAGATTGAAGGAGGAAAATCCCCAAAGTTGAAAACAAGATAAGTGGAACTCGGTGGTTTGTTGCAGTAGAGATAGATGACAAGGTCACTCTAAGTGAATGACTATTTCAAATGTACACTCGGAGTAGTTGTATCAACCTGATTGGCTCGGTTGCAGGTTTTTGTCATAGTAGATAGGCAGTAGGGTCTAGTGGTGGAAGGATCTTTCAAGTTTTGTTGTTGGGTCCTAATGGAGACTTCATCATGTCGTTGTATGCATCTTGGCCATACAGGAATTGCACAGCTCCCGTTTGTTCTGTTTTTTTATAGGGCCTTGCTGGGATATTGGTGGTAGACAGTGGATAAATGTGAGCTCCCTCTCTTTCCTCTCTTTGAGTTCATCATCATCATCATCATCAAATTGTTATCATAGGGCGTTGTTGGTGCTGCTCTAAAGTATGATCAGCATCATCATTCTCTTTTCATTTTCATCATTACTGTCATCGTCATTATTTTGTCATCATTAGATGCTGCTCTTCAGTACCTTATTTTCCTTTCACATCAGCAGGCAAGTTGGTCGTTACCATCATCCTCATCATCTTCAGGGTGTTGTTCATGGTCATCAGCAAATAATAATAATAAAAATCTCAACTACATTTCTCCATCATAATTTTAAGGAATTTCCAATTTTTCCACTCATATCTTATGAGTTTTATTTCCTAAAACTCCTGAGACTCGTTTCTTCTTTTCTCTACTATTCGTTTATGATTCCCCTTTGGGCGCACTAATGAATTATTTTTGTGCGTGTGGGGGGTTGGGGTTTTAAGGAGGAGAGCTCTACTCCGCAGGGGCTTCACAAGGTGTGGGGTGAAATGCCTTAGAGGGAGTGGGAGCAGAATTTTGGGTATGCCCTATTCTAGGGCTGGGAGAGATGTATGGGCTGGCATCATATCCCAGCGGAGGCAGATAAGGGTGAGGAGTTGGTTGAGGCATACTTTGGATGAAATTGGATGCCTTAATGGAAGTAGGGGGAGGAAGCAGGTATCTCCCAAGTTGGGGCCGATAAGGAGAGCTTATGATCAGAGCAGTCCTTTTCGGTGAACACAGCGGAAGGACAGGGGGAGATGGAGGGGAGGGGGAGGAAATGATCCACAGCAACGTCCGGAATTCTGATTCTCCTCTCAAGCATAAACAAATGACTTCTGGTGGGGTGGTGGGTTGGTTCTGAGGGGGAGAGCTCTACTCTGCAAGGGCTTTAGAAGGACGGAGATGATTGCCATGAAGGGGGACGGGGCAGATTTTGGGGGATGCTCTATTATGGGGCTGGGGGAAATGTATGGATCGACATCATATCCCAGTGGTGGGTTGGCAGAGGCATACTTTGTGTGGGAACTGGATGCCTTTACGGGAGTAGGAGGGAAACAAGTTCGTCCCAAGTTGGGGCCGATAAGGAGTGTTTGTGATTAGGGGCAATCCTTGTCGGTGGAGGCAGCGATGAGGTAGGAGGATGAGGGGAAAGGGGGGCATTTCTATATCCTTTGCTTCTATTTGGTTGAGACTTTTTCTGATTCTTTTTGAAATTTTCAAAACAAACACCCTTGTTATTCCTGGTAGTTTGAAGAATCTCCAATGACTCTGAGGGACTGCTAGTGGTTTGTGCGAAGCTTCAATGAAATTAGACAGTTGTTTTCAAGATGGTTGTTCCATGCTAGAACGACGCTGGCCGGAGTCAAGGTGATGCCCTTTAACTTGCCGAACGTGAGGGCATGAGGCCTTGTAGAGAGGTTTACGGATGCTATGCGGGGGCATCCTAAGGGACAATTGGGGTTGCTGCCAGGACGAGATTGGTCGGAGCTATAGTGAGTCGCGTTGCTCTGTAACCTAGTGGATAAGGGGCGTGAGGGCTAGATGAGTTTGTCAGAGAATTAAGTCAATTTTGGTGAGCTTTATTATGATCTGTTGGAAATCCGTTCGATACTTGAGTGTTCAAAGAATTGCAATGGATTTCAGGAGGTGTTTAACGATCATAAAAAATGATTCGTTGTTTTCTCATCATCTATCCCGAATTTCAGTAGCTTCAAGTTGTTCATGATCTTGGAGGATAATGACCCTAGTACCTCAATTTGTTCATAAATTGTTTTTACATGTTTTCATATGGGACGTTGGGCCCGGTTCCAGCACGTGCTACGTTGCCAGTGCTATTAGTTTTTGTTATGTATACACACTATGCGTGAAATCAATGAAAGTGGGAAGTTGAAAGATCACTGTGGAAAAAGAAAGGCAGTGATCTTACCTTTTGTGCTTCGCACCATAGCGCGACCTTTTGGAAGTGCCTATTGAAAACTGATACGAATTTGAATTTTAACGTGTTGGTGTTTTTTAACTGTAGGAATACTACTGGGAAGTTGGTGGGCTTATCATGAGCTAGGTTGGGGCGGTTGGTGGTTTGGGGATCCCTTAAAAATGCATTTTTGATGCCTTGGGTATTAGCTACAGCTTGTATTCATTCAGGTGCTCCGCACGAATAAATTGAAGCATGTCTTTCAAAAAAAGAAAAAGAAAAAAAAAATCCTCTTAGTAGATAGAGTTTTGACTTTTGTTGTTTATTCCCCCCTCATTTGCTTAGAGATATGATAAGGGAGAAACATTGGCTTGGTAGTTAGATAAACTCCTGACACGTTTTGTGGCTTGTGTAGCTTTGTTGGACTCGGTGACTTTTTTTGTTTTCCACTTAGGGTTGTGGTTTATTGCAGGGCAGCGGTCCGGATTTAGCCATTCCTATTCCTTGCTTATAAAAACCCAACGCCTAGCATCTTATGTACTGGGGGGGGAGGGGGAGGGGGAAGGGGGAAGAACAACGAAACGAAAAAAAAAAATCAACAACGCTAGGGCCGTAAAAGCAGCCAGATGCAAAATGTGCAGTACATGTGAGATTGTGCACTCCCAACGGACGTTACAACCTTACTGAAATCACGGTAGCAGGAAAACAACAATAACAACAACTCTTTGAACGTGAAAGCAACAAGATACAAAATCTGGAGCACATGTGAGAGTATGCCCTTCGAGCGGGCATTAAGAAAAACAGCAACTCTTTGCAACTGAATACAAAATTTTGAGTATATATGAGAATGCGCTCTCCATTGCAAAGTGTCAGTTGTCCATGGAATGTGCCTTGCCACATCGGCAGAACAATAAAAGTGGATTAAAAAAAAAAAAAAAAACATACAAAAAATAAAACTGACTATGAGATGCGTTCCTTTTAGTATTGATGTGAGCGTATCTCCTTCACGGCCTTCCCCAACGTCCTTCCTTTTTTTTTTTTTTTTTTTTTTTTTTTTTTGTATTCAGAAACACAATTGATGTTGAGCCTCTAGTACCTCCGAGGAATAACGGCGAGCATGAGCCTCTCTATCTCTCTCACACACACACACACACAATTGACGTCTAGCCTTTGGCACCTCCAAGGAGTAACGGCGGGCATGAGCCTCTCTCTCTCTCTTTCTTGCTTCTCTTCTCATGCTTTTCTTTTTTTCTTTTGGCTCATCATCATTGATTGTCGACTATTTAAGCACCTATTTCATGACGACCATTGACCAGCACGAGGAGGGGAAGGAGGAGGAAGAACAACGAAAAGCAAGATGGAGGATGAAATACTAAGATGATTGGGAAAGGGTAACAAAGGCGATGAGGACTAACGCCGCACACAAGCATCAATCGAGGAGGAGGGAAAATGGGGGTTCATGCAATTGTGCATGTTATTTGCAGCACCGACAGTGACAATGGCAGTCTTCACAACTCGGAATATCCCATGACTGGGAAATATAAGAAATACAGATTTGTTGCTCTCTCTCTCTCTCTCATCTTATTGACGTCAAAATTTTCTCTCTGATATGATGCAATCATCCACCACCGTCAGACCATGGAACTCTCTGCAAATCTTCGTTGTCTTTTTTTCTTCTTAACGCTCCGATTTATTCGTGGGGAGCAGCACAGGCTGGGAACCAGGCCCGGTGTCCCTTATAATAAGATTACGTTAGATTGCATCTTATACAACGTATTGATTGCACCGCTTGATGAAACTGCCTGTATTTCCTCACTTCTGCCCATATTTCCTCACTTCCTCTCCACTTTCTCTCACCCTCTTCTGCTCCTCCCTGGTCCTACACCGCAGATTCGCTGCGGCAGGTCCACTTTTCCTTTTCAAAACCACCACTACTTGGCCCAGCTATCAAGTCCGAGCCTCCCACTACCGGTACCGCATGATTTAAAAAAACAAAAACCACAATAAAAAAGCAAGAAACAAAAAAAAAGAAGGCAAGCGAGTCAATTGTAAAAAAAATGAAAAAAGGAAGCAAGGAAATAAAACGGGGGGGGGGGGAGGAGAGAGAGAGAGAGAGAGGCACGCCAAACTCGACGCCTCTCTGGCACGCCAAACTTAGTCTCTCTCTCTCTCTCTCTGTGCGAGCTTGTTTTTCCTTTTTTTTTTTAACGTTTCTTATATTTCCCCCCGTTCATATTTCTTTTCCTTATGTTCTTAGGGTTTGTTTTTTTTCGTGAATGAAAAACGTTCTCGACGTTTTGAGAGGCTGTCAACGGAGGCCTCAATTTACAGACAACTCATGCCATTTATAACGAAAACCAAGGGTCGTTTTAAACAAACTTGCCACCAATTCATAAAGTGGAGATCATACTAACTAAAATAAATGGTGTGAGAAGTTGTCTGGAAATTGAGGCCTCTGTTAATCGCCTCCCCCACCAGCAGATGCGATAGCTGCTTGAGCAAATGAGCGATACCGGGTAGGGATCAATTGGTAGCATTAGGACCAAGTTCTTTCGATGGGCCAGTCGTTGTGCTTCCCACTTTCATTAGTTTCCCGTGCAGTGTTTTCTTTTTTTTTTTCGATTTTCGGATACACAAACAAAAACCAATAGTTATGGCAACATATCCTGCATAAGTACAAGGAGGATGTATAGCCAATACGGAATCCTGTAGTACAGGGTTGGATTCTTTAAAAAGGAAAATTTGAAAAACTCCCCTCCGGTCCCCTGTCCCTACGAACATGCGGGAGCTCCACTCACCAGCAGATGGGATACCTGCTTAAGCATGTGAGCTGTACCGGCCAGAGGTCAGCCAATAGCATCAGGACCAAGCTTCTCCTATGGACCAGTCGATGTGCCTCCCCTCTCGTCCCCTCCCCTTACGTACATAAGCCGTCTCCACTTAATGCCACTCCGGAAGACCAATGGCCTACCTCTAGGTGGTGGGTGCAAAGCTTCCTAAGGGCAATGGGGATTGAACCCAAGACCTTCTGAATGCCACGTGCTTGCTTTATCGATTGGGCGATTTTCTGCCAACTGAGCTAGACCACAAAAAATTCCACTATCTTTACTTTCTTACCTTTCCTTTGTAAATTTCACACTCAGGAAGCTACGCCTTGTGGGGATGCATGTTGAGCTAGACCACAAAAATTTCCACTATCTTTACGTTCTTACCTTTCCTTTGTAAATTTCACAGTCAGGAAGCTACGCCTTGTGGGGATGCATGTTGTCGTTAGCGTTCCCTTCTGTTTTGGGAATGTCGTTCACGGTTAAGAGGGGGTTAAGAGGGGGTCCTCATGTCGTGCACAACGGCGCGGTCATTGTCGCTACAAAAACAGGCCAGAGCGGTCGCACTACTGCTTGGAAGCTGGAAGACCGGTGGCCGAGTGTGTGGGTCGCTAGAGGCTGTGGGTTTGAGCCATCTTGGGTTTCCTGTTCGATTCGGAGGAGTTGATTCAGGGTGTGAGAGGGTCCACTACTAATGACATGATATCTTTCCATGTAGCGGAAGATTCATTGTGTATTTTAGTCCATCAAGACCTGAGTCATTTTTTCGTTCTTCTTTTTTTTTAATATTTCTTGTATTGTTTTGGGCCTCAGTTGATAGAATCTGGATCCGCATTCGTTTTCGAAGGTGAACAAAAAGAGCTGGGTGACTGAGTGTTTGTGGACGCTTTTTTTTTCCTTCTTATATTTTTTCGCTTCTTTTTTTGTGGGCCTCACTGAATTGTATCTAGATCCGAATTCGTGTTCGGAGGTGTACGAAAAGAGTTGGAAGAGTGAGTGCTTGTGGAACGGTATGGTTGTCAGAAATGGAACGACATGGTCGTCAGGGTCTGACGGTGGACGTTAGACTGGCCAGTAGACAATAGCGAGCTGTGGACAGGGTAGCATGGGACAGGTTGCATCTGGTAAAGAGACTAGCATTAAAAAAAACACAGGTAGGCATTTATTCGGTCAGCGTGCGCATCAATGCCTAAGTGGCAAGGCGGTTTTTATGCTAGCTACGGGTGGATTGCTGTTGGCATGTATACTGTTGGCATGCCAGGTATGGAAGATGCGGAGGAGCATTGTTGTGGGTTGGCTGGATCGCTGTTGGCATGCACGGCGTTGGTGGAAGGGAGACGAGGGAGCGATGGAGCCCCGTGCTGTGGCAGACATGTTTGAGTCTTCCATGGCAGACTACGGAATCGTACAATGTGTTCCATGGCAAACTATGCATCGTACGGGTGGTGTCATGTCTCCTATGCCGCGTTAGACTCTACAGCGGCTTCCATTTTCTGGGAAAAAAATAGCAACGGGTTTATTCTCCTTAGCATAGTCTTCTTCATCTTGTTATCCTCATGCTTACATCCACTTCTTCATCCTCCTCTTGTTTCTTTTCTTTCGTTTCTTCTTCCTCTCTCCTTCATTAAGCAATTATC